>SKCR01047536.1:0-52575 GCA_019454045.1 Zanthoxylum bungeanum
GATATGTTTCACGACTGTCCAATGATCATTATCCGGATCAGATTGATATCGGCTAATCACACCAACGCCGAATTTGATGTCAGGTCTCGTACATAGCATGAAAAATATAATGCTTGCAATACAAGAATCATATGGCAATTTAGATATTCTAAGTCTCTCTTCCTCATTCTGAGGTGCCATTTTCTTCGAAAGATGTATACCAAATCGGAATGGTACATATACTATTTTGTAGTTTGTAAAATCATACTTTTCTAACATTTTATCTATGTACGTGGATTACGAAAATCCTATAAGCTTACTAACTCTATTCCACTATAGCCTTATACCCATTTTATATGAAGCTTCACCCATGTCTTTCATGGAGAAGTTCTTATAAATATAGGCTTTCACACTTTGCCTCAATCTATATCATTGCAATGTGAATTAATGAGCTTCATATGTACACCCTCACAATAATGATGGTATTGGGTGACTGCGTTAACTCATCATGCTATATCTAATATTTTACCAGAGAACGGCCTAAGTTCTGATCACTTATACCATCACATAGAATACAATCTTCGGCATAAGTAGTAAAAACTCATTCATCTCCGTATTGACAAGCCGGACTATCCAATAATGCTCCAACATTATTAATACTATTACTTAAAATAAATTAACCACCTAATCATGGGAGATTTATGAAAATCAAGTCATTAACATGTTCGGGTCAAAATTAAAATTTTAATTTAAAACATGCAATGCATATCTAATATGACCTATGCATAATTAAATTAAAATACAGAGGCATAGATTTAAAAAATATATTGTGTGGTAAAGACCTGGTCTGATACCATTGAATTGGAGCAGATGTGGAACCCCTAGGGTCAATTCGGTACTCCGCGGAGCGATAGTAGGTCTAACCAATGAATATCTAACTTGGATGTATTTTAAAATATTTTATATAAAACTACATTCCGTTTTGAGTCCGTGGGACAAAACATGGACCGAAATGGAGTCCAAAAACTCCGAAAAGGAGAAAATGAAGTTTTCATGTTCATCAGCTCTACGTGTCACGATGCGAAAGCTTGGGCGTCGAGACGCCCCAAACTGCAAGAGAAACTGCGAGAACTGAACGTATGTGCATCGCGACATGGGAGGGTGAGTGTCGTGACGCTCCCAAGTCTGATGCTCGGTGTCGCGACGCTGGAAGGTCATAGTCGCGACACTGCCCTAAGCAGTGAGCAATTTCAACTTCAAACCAATACTAAACACTTTAAATTTTCTCCTAATACTTTAATACACCTAAAATTCAATTTTAGCATCACAACCACCATCAACATATGTTATACAACTAACATACATGTATTTTAAAAATATATATTCATTTGTTGGAATCAAAACACAAACCAATTTAGAATCCCACAATGAAATAACTCATGAATAATTCTAGGTCATTCAAAGGTGGTCAAGTGATTCTAGAATGGTAGCCTTAGATTTAAAATTTAATCTAGAGTTTCAAACTCTTATCAACTATTTCTTGTCCAACATGAACTTCTTTGACCCAATTACAAGCATATTGTGTTTATACTTCCAAAGCATCCTAACACAATTCATTAGCCTAATTTCAACTTTAAGCTAGTAAGGTTGATACAAAGATCCAATGTTCTTCTCATTGTTGAAATGGTTGGAGAACTTCCAAGGTTTACAACTTTGACTCCAATATCCAATCTTGATTCCAATGTTAGCAAGCTTCACTCCAAGATCCAATCTTGATTTCTCCTAGATGAAATGTTGTAAAGATCTTCCAAAGCTTCTCTAAACACTTCTCTAACTTATGCCAATCTCTTCAACAATTACATGTATTTAGCTTTCTCAAGCTTATTTAGCTTCTCTTTAGCTTAATTAAAACCTTCATCAAGCTTGCTATTTATAGCGAAACTTAGGAAATTTTTAATTAATAAAAGTTTCAATCAACTTTTAGGTGGGCTTAATCCAAATTTTCCAATTATGTATAATTAGGTGTGACTAATCACATTTGTTTACCACTTTGACTTAATCTATTTAAATCAAGATAAAGATTAATAAATGGATTAGTTCGTTATCTACCACTTTGATTTACTCCAATAAAATCAAGCAAAATACACCTGTAGTTACATATTTATAATTACTAAAATATCCTCAAATGATAGAGTATTTACGAACTTACGATAAATTTCTTATGTGATTTTGGATTAATCAAATTAATCCAATTAGGTCAAAGTAAATAATCAATATTATTTAACAACACTTAATTATTTTAGTTGATAATTATAATATCGAATATTATTTATTATCAAAAATTACCGGCTACCCAAGAGCTGAACGAGTACACTTCATGTTGTGGGATTCTCTAAGTCTAGACACGTTCCTCATATAATCCTAGCAAACATGTACGTAATTCGGCCACCTTCAAATTCGTGAAGAGCATGAACGATCTTTCTGAACTATACAAGTTGAGGTCATCAAATATGTTTAACAATCCCTCCGTCATAGGCTATCTGAGTTGTGCTTAGGAAATATTAAATACACCCTCAAGTTTCCAAGCCACACATATCATGTCGACATGTCCATGATTCCTTACAACTTAATCATAAAACATTTCTGATAAAAGCGATCCACTCTAGGTAATCGGCTTTGGCGCCAAAGTCTTTAAGAATCGTGACTTACTCACATGGATACCTAAAACCCTTATAGTACACATATAATTGACAAATCCTATCTTGATACGCACTTGATTAATGAGTGTATCGGTCCACACCCAGTGAACATCTAGAGCCAGACGATGAAAGGTTTCTGACATACATGGCATCAAAGTGTGGAGGATATCACACAAAATCAATGTTATCAAATAGTTAAAGGATCACATATACTACTCGACTCGAAGAGATTCCTATTAACGGTGGTGTGTACTTCCAACTGTTAGGAATCATCTGTGAGTTATTCAGTATTCGTTCCAATGAATACCCATGTGTATACGAGCTCCAATGCTCATGGTACATCATGTTAAACTATTGGAACTCCAATTCCAATATACGACATGTGTTTATCTTCTCGGTTATAGGAATTCGATCGTATTTCCAAAACCAACGACTAGGAATATTTACTTTAAGAATAATTTATAATAGTAATACTATCCCAATGTCAGACCACCCAATGTCCAATATTACTATATGACTGTTATAAGGTCGATGTCATTCTCAGCATATATCACGATCTAATATGTATAATGACATTACCATTCATAAGGTTTGAAATGAAAATATAGTTATTTTATTAATAAATGATAAAATATAATGTATATTACATTATTCGGATTGGCATTCCAAGCACCAACTCTAACAAGTATTACTTTTATAAATTATTCTTAAAGTAAATATTCATAGTCGTTGGTTTTGGATTACGGTCGAATTCATATAACCTGGAAGACTATCACTTGTCTTATATTGGAATTGGAGTTCCAATGGTTTAACCCGATGTACCATGATCAAGGGAATCTCGTATAGATTTGTGGGTATTCGTTAGAGCGAATACTAAATGACTCATAAGTGGTTCATAATACTTGGAAGTACACACCATCGTCAATAGGTTTCTCCTCGATTCGAGTAGCATATGTTATCCTTTGACTATATAATATCATTGATTTTGTGTGTGATCCTCCACACTTTGATACCATATATGTCAGAGTCCTTTCATGGTATGACTACTAGATGTTCCTTGAGTGTGGACTGATGCACTCTTTAATCAAGTGCGTTCCAATATAGGATCCTTCAGCCTGTATGTGTACCATAATGGGTTTAGGTATCAATGTGAGTAAGTCATTATTCTTAAGACTTTCGCCAAAGCCGGTGACTTAAGGTTTATCGCATTTATTAGAAATGGTATTTTGATTAGTTATAAAGTATTATGAACATGTCGATATTATGAGGTGTTTGTCTGGAAAACTTGACCGTGTAATCTATGTTTCCTAAGCATAACTCGGATAGCCTACGACGAATGGATCGTTAAACATATGTGATGATCTTGACTTGTATAGTTCCGAAAGATCGTTCTTGTTCTTCGCGAATTTGGAGGTGGTCGAATTACATACATAAGCTAGGCTTATATGAAGAACATGTTTGGACTTAGAGTGTCCCACGATATGAAGTGTACTTATTAAACACTTGTATAGATGATAATTTTTGATAATAAATAATATTTGATATTATAATTAGCAACTAAAATAATTAAGTGTTATTGGATAACATTAATTATTTACTTTGACGCAATTGGATTAATCCAAAATCATAGAAGGGCTTTGTTGTAATTTCATAAATATCTCTACCATTGGTGGATATTTTGATAATTATAAAATATGTAATAATAGATGTATTTGGCTTGATTTAATTGGATTAAATCAAAGTGATAGAAAATGAACTAATCAATTGATTAAATTTTGTCTAGATTTAATTGGATTAAATCAAAGTGGTAGACAAAGGTGATTAATCACACTTAATTATACATATTTGGACAAATTGGATTAAGCCCACCTAAAAATTGATTAAAACTATTATTTATTAAAAATTACATAAGCTTCATTGTAAAAGGCAGGCTTGAGCAAGTTCTTAAACAAGCAAGCATTAAGGAAAAACATAAGAAAAATTAGCCTAAAGAAGTATTTAGAGAAGCTTAGGAAGTTCTCTAGAATTTTCAAAAAGGATGAGAATATTATATCTTTGGTTCAAGCTTATTCGATAAGTTTGATCTTCTCTAATAAACTATTTTTTTTGTATTGGATTCGTAATAATATTGCTTGAAGTTGAAATGAGGCTAATATATTTGTGTGTTGATGCTTTGGAAGCATAAACACAATATGCTTGTAATTGAGTAAAAAAATATTCATGTTGGGCATGGACATAAAATTAGAGTTGGAACTCTAGATGAAAGCTTGAAGCTATAGCCATCATTCTAGAATCACGTGACCACCTTTAAGTGAACTAGATTTTTTCAAGGGTTACTTCTTTGTGGGATTCTTGTTTGGTTTGTATTTTAGATTCAAAATTTACGCATGTATGTATTTTGAATAAATTTATGTTTTTATAAAAAAAATATTGGATATTTTTAAAGCATGATTTTATTCTTTAACATGTGTTTGTATTGGTTTTGATGTTAGTGTTTAGGGAAGGTTGAAAGAATATTGGATTAAAATCCTTATTTGCATCAACTATCTTTCCAGGTTGAAAGAATATTGGATTAAAATTCTTATTTCCATTAGCTTTCTGGAAAGAGAGCTAATGAAAATAAAAGAAACAAATGTTTTTTTTTTAAATAAAAAATAAAAAATGAGTTTGTGTGTGCTGAGCGCTACAGTGCGCGTGCAAGATCACGCTCGTGCGCGCGTGATGGCCTTTGAATTTTGTTCATGTCCATTTTTTATCTTCCGAACTCCGATTCGCCCTCATTTTTTTCCTATACACGTGTGATGAAATATAGTTTTTCATTAAATTATTTAAAAATACACTCATGCTTGATATCTATAGGTTACATCCACTTTTATTGCTCGAGACACTGATCTGACCTTAGGGGTCCCATATCCTCCCTAACAGTCCGTTCATTGGTCGAATGAACCATTTGGTGGGAATACCTAATTATGGAAACCCTTCGCTGATGAGAGCTTAAGTCTGACCCTTGATAAGCCCACATATAAACCCACATATGAAAAGCCTCCCTAATGCTTGTGTTTGGGTTTTACCCATTTGAAGTTCTTTGACTCTTTTACAATGAGATGCAAATTTGTTGGGCCTTTTCAACAGGGGAAAGATTTCTTTTCATGATAAGTAGGTTAAAGTATTGTGAAATGTTAATGAGCCATCATGTATGAAAACTCGTTGGGTCCTGAATGTTTAGTTATCGTTTAAATGTACCAATCATGAGTTTGATACATGTACTGACTTTCATCCAGAAAGGTACACCTTGTTTTTACCTATATAGACATTCATAAATATTTTAAACCAATCTCAAATAATTGTGATTACCAAAGTTCTGACTCGTCATTTTTATACAATGACATGATCCTCATATTAAGCTTAGTCATTTTTCTAAATTGGCAGTCTTTGTCTTTTAACGATCGAACGGAACCAAAATAGCCAAGGTTTACACTTTAGCATATGAGAGAATGAGCTTGTGTACCCCATGTTGGTACATAAGTCAAGCCAAGCCTAGGACATATATGGGACTTACCACGTGAGTCGGAGGGATAAATTTGGAATGATATATGCTAATATGTGAGTAGGTTTTGCATTTCATGCATTATATGCATACATGCATCATACTAACCCCTTTTGGTTGCTGCCATCATAGAGTTGCAGTGGGTTCAAAATAAATGGTGATTAATCAAGAGGCAATCAAAAAATTAGAAATGGCCAGTAGTAACAGTTCTCGCATAGAGCAAATGGAGGATAAGTTGGACAAAAGTTCTAAACAACTACTAACTTTGGCCGTTGCTATGGTAAATTTGACGGCACCTTAGATTGTTAAGGCTGAAACACGTGAGTACAAGAATCTCTTCGACCAAGGGCGACATAAAAATAGCAATGGTGAAGATCGCTAGACTAAGAACTTGAATAACTGGAAAGGCTTTGTCTTTTAAAGCCATTAGACCCACAATCGATGACTAAATATGGCAACCCAGCCTACTACTATGCATTTCATCTGGCCCATGGCCATGAGAATGAAAGATGCGCTTGACTGAAACATGAGATTCATTACTTCATCGGAGTTGGCAGAATACGTGATCCTGAAAAAGCCTCGACCATACAATGACCGGATTCCAAATCATCGTATTTGCATCTTTACTTTTCATCATGTAATTACTCTCTCTGTTCAAATGAAATAAATTTTGTTTTGCAAAACAATTTCATCTATCAAAAAATGAGCATGTCTTAATTCTTAAGGCAATTCTTTAACTTTGGAATCGAATGCAGAATGCCATCCAAAGTATTGCACAATGAAATTTGCACTTAGAACTATCTTGCCTACGTAGGAAGAATTTATGCTAGCACGACTTGTAGATATAGTCAAAATGCCTGACATTCATTTAAATCTCTTCCAAAGTTAAGGATAATACGACAATAAGTTAATGAGATGATGCAAACAAAAAAAAAGAAATAAAAGAATAGAAAAAAGAGCAAAAAAGATGAATCCCATAAATCTGCCCCGCTGTTTGGATTGTTTAGTAACCAGGATTATCATAAATCCTATGGTACTTTTGCGTCAAATGAAAACTGAAATATTGAGCATACAAAGCAATTTGAGTTAGTAAAATTATTGAGTATCCATGGGCTTCGAATCACAAATGTGAGGTCTTTGCATCAAAAGATAATTTGACAACTTAAGGTAGTTAGGGATAAATATGGATCGTACATAAAATAAAATTCTAAAATCATGTTGATCTTTAACTAGGTGTTGCCTTATTTAAGCAAAGGAAGAGATAAAATGGACTGAAGTGTCAGCGCTAAATCTACACTTAGCACCAGTATAAACCAATTCAAGTTGCATGTAATTCTTTGAAAAAATGAATCACACACATGGAGAAGCATTTGAAAGATGAAAAACATACATGGAGAAACATTTGAAATATAAAACATTTGTTGGAATTGAATTTTGAGTTTAGATAATCCTCATACTTTGAAAAGAGACGAGATGTCAAAAAACCTTTTTTAAAATATATGAAAACTTATTGCATGATAAAAAAAATTTGGAAAATAAAATCGATGACTTGATATCCATGAGGGATGGAATGGGCAAAAAAGATTAGATGCAACCTAATGATATCTCTACGGGAAAACATCACGACTCATGCACCTTCTCAAGCTAAAGAACGGGCATGCAACAAGAAATCATCTACACACATGCATACATGTAAGTAGCATTCCTTTTTAAGTTATGCGACAAAAGCCTCTAAGACATAGAGCATCTAAAGTCAGAAGGTCGAGACACGAGGGCAGAGCCCGCTTAAAAGAGAGTACTGGTGGCGAAACTTGCCTGGAAGTGGTGGTAGAGGGTGATTCCCGCCGCGTAGACAAGTTTTGGAAATGGATATAACAGAAGAAAAAAAATGTCAGATAATGTAGGACTTAGAGAATGAGGAATGAGTCCTTAAGAATTGAATAACTGAATGGATCGAGAGACCTAAGGAATCAAACCTGAGGAATAAGGAATGAATCATCAAGAATAACCAAATGGATCAGGAGACCTATGGAATGAAGCCTTAGTAATAGGGAATGAATCCTCACGAATAACTGAATGGATAGAAGACTTAGGGAATGAATACATTAGAATAGGAAATGAATCCTCAAGTATAACAGAATGGATCAGGGGACTTAGGGAATGAAGCCTTAGGAATAGGGAATGAATCGACAAGAATAATTGAATGGATCATGATACCTAGGGAATCAATCCTTAGGAATAGGGAATGAATCCTCAAGAGTAACTGAATGCATAAGTGGACTTAAGGAATGGAGCCTAAGGAATGGGGAATGAATCCTCAAGAATAACCTAATAGATCGGGAGACCTAGGGAATTAAATCTTAAGAATATGGAATGAATCATTAAGAATAACCAAATGGATCGGGAGACTTAGGGAACGAAAATGAATCCTCAAGAATAATTGAATGGATTAGGAGACTTAGAGAATGAAAATAAATACTCAAGAATAACCAAATGGATTGGGAGACCTAGGGAATGAAGCCTTTGGAATAGGGAATGAATCCTCAAGAATAACCAAATAGATCAGAGACCTAGGGAATAAAGTCTTAGGAATAAAGAATTAATCCTCAAGAATAACTGAATAGACCGGGAACCCAAGGAACAAAGCAATGGGAGTGGGGAATGAAGCCTCAAGAACCAGGATCGAAGCTTTTCATAGTCGAAATCAAAAATCTCACAATCGATCGAAGCATCGGGGGACCCGAGGAACGAAGCCTTCGGAATAGGGAATGAAGCCTCAAGAATCGAGATCAAAGCATCTCACAATCGATTGAAGCTTCTGAGAAGTCGTGGGGAACGAATCACTTATCATGAAGTCACATACCATGATCGAAGCATCTCGCCACTGATCAAAGAATCGGAGGGTATGAGGTCTCACATATCAATAAACAAATTATTACAAAACCAGGTAAATTTAGCGAACAACAAAACTAGGTAAGTAAAAAATGCATGTATGACTTGATAGATTTTTCATTGTCACACACTACACAAGCCTACTAAAGTGGGGTCGATTGTAGACACTAGTTTTTTATGAATATCCCGATGATGAGTTCTTATGAATACCCATATAAAGTTGGAAAAATTACACAATGAGTGCCAATAAAGAAAGAAACTCGAAGGAATTCCAAAAAACATAGCCAAAAAGCCAGCCGAACATCAACGTATGTCTGGCCTACCTCTCCTCTAATTAGAATTTGCCGAAATACCCTGTAAACCCTAAAATCCCGATAGATAAGTCACACTATCATTAACTGTGAAGATTATCAGTTACTAAAGTCAATGATCTGACTTATGGCGGTTGGAAATGAAAATTAAAATTAAATATCTGGTCGAACATGTATTTAAAGCTATCAAGAATGGTATATTTCAAACAATTGGAATCACAGACTAATTTTATGGCCGGTCAGACTTGTATTTCAAAATTAAGTTTGCTTGTGTTAGACATTATGTCCCATAGCGTCACTGTTTGTAAATGATATTGTATTATTGTACAAAATTAACTATGTGATAATGAAATTGCCTTTTGCCGTTTTGTAATTTTATTTACTTTGATATATAAATGGCGAAAGTCCATATGATTAGTACTGGATTGAGATGATATGAGACAGTATCAATCCATAAAGGTTTAATCATTAAATATCCCTAGCCGTAGTATTATCGAGACTGGACATCGATAATGCGGAATAGGCTAGTATTGCGCTTGTGCACGTTGTGAGGGCACAACGGCATAGTTCTCATATATTTAAGTATTGGATACTTATGCAAGTGCGATAGGAGGTTGTGTTTTACCGATGGTACGGAAAACAGCTTCGCTCTGGATAGACCCCGCGGAATCCCATTGGTAGTATGTCTATGTGTCTATGGGAGGCCGCATCAGGGTAGGTGTATATGGTCTTAACCTGAGACTTACATCGCTAGTACTTGCGACAATCGGTAAACTTTGGTTTTGGTGGTTGGGGACCTTAACCGGTTCTGTGTACACCTCTTCTGGGTTTATCGAGAAGCGTAGTGTACTGGATGTGATGTCAAGATGGAAGTATCGCTTCAGACATATGGAGGTGATGATCACGCAGGGCACAGAACTAGTACTCTATAAAAGGTTGCAACCGTCGGGACAATATGACCAGGTCAGGATTGTCCGATTTAAAGAGACTAGTTGCTTGATGTCCGATATATGTTTCGTACGGGGCAGACACATCTCCAGCCCTAGGCCTAGCATGTGATCATCCGATACTGGATCGATGTACGCAATACTACGGTATACTACGCTTGATATAGATCTTATATTCCTATAAGAATATTTCTGGAGAATTGGGTAGGCATGGCGCTTTGCTAGAAGCCAACCTTGTCTTGTGAATCGGTAAAGACGTAGACGGTACGTACGTGTTCGGATTATCCGACGACCGTATTTACTGCCAAAATATCCGGAGGTCTCTTGGGTCGCTTCCCGAAGATTCACCTATGATATTTGATTCGACTTAATTAATCTTGGATTAATTACGGAGAAACTTTATCTTGGATAAAGTGCCTTATTTAGAGAGAGAGAACGATTAATTTGGAATTAATCAGTAAGATTATATATTCGATATAATAATTGAAATTCGATTTCGACGCGAAATTAAAATTAGATTTTAATTCGGGCATACGAGTTAATTTAGAAATAATTCGTTAGCGACGTAAATAATAATTTCGCTAGGCGCGATTATTTATTTAAATTCGATTGAATTAACGTCGCGACGTAAGTTCGGTATTTCGGAAATATCGAACCCGAACGCGTGAGTGGACGTGGGCCCACTTTCATTTGGAAACGTGTGGGGCCCACATGACACTTGTCATTATATGCATTATTTTATTGATAAGGCATTGCATGTTAATAGTGTACAAAACACTCTAAGGCATTGCATGGTGATAGTGTGCATTACACTCAAAGGCTTTGCATGGAGTTTGAGTGTTTGACACTCTAAGCCATTGCATGGTTTATGTCATAGATTTATTATTAATTTAATAAATTATAACATAAATATAAATTGATTTTTGGTTAAAAACAAAAATAATTAAGACTTTACACAAAAATCTCTCTTCTCTCTCAAATTGCCGAGAACTCCATTGACAAGGGCAAGGAAGATTTGATCTTCTATTCTCCATTTTTGCTAGCACAAGCAAGGGATCAAAAGAGGTGATAGGGAAACCATCAAAGAGCTTGGAATACAAAAGCTTGGAGCTTCAAGTCTTCTTCTCCTCTTGGCCGAATCTTCCACACTTGGAGCTTCTACCATTTGATCATCTTCTTCATCACAAGATATTGTAAGTATGATTCCGCCATACTTCATGTTTTATATATATTCTATATAGTATTTCACATGCTTAATCTTTGTTTGGGACATATTATAGAAACCAACAATGGTATCATTGAGCTAGGTTTAAGCATGAAATACTTTAGGTTAAATTTGATAAAATTGGTTGAAGCATGTTCTTGTGAAATTTGATGAATAGTTGCTTGCATGCTATAGAATGATGATATATGAAATCATTTTATGAAAAATGCATTGGATGATTTTTCCCCAAAATTTTAACCTTGGCCGAATGGTGTGATAAAATTGGTTAAAGCATGTTCTTGTGAAATTTGATGAATAAGTATGCTTGCATGTATATAGAATGATGATACATGGAATCAATTTTATGAAAAATGCATTGGATGATTTTTCCCCAAAATTTTGACCTTGGCCGAATGATATGGTGAAATGATTGATTGAAGCATGTTCTTGTGAAATTTGATTAATAAGAATGCTTACATGTATATAGAATGATGATACATGGAATCAATTTTATGAAAAATGCATTGGATGATTTTTCCCCAAATTCATGCCTTGGCCGAATGTGTTGCTACTTGGAGTGGATTGAAATTTTTTGTGTTTAAGATCATTGGATGACTTAGAACGTGTACGGGACGTAGATTAATAATTCAATCGGATTGAAAAACAAATCGACACAAAAAACTCACCTTGGCCGAATACATAGGACATGTAAAGGAGTTGATTTTTGTTAAAATTAATGTTGGACATTTATTTTGAAAAATGATGATTAATAAATTAAATGGGTATTTTTGAAATATTTGGTTTAATACATTAATCTTGGTATTACACTTTAATTAATTGGACTTTAATGTTTGGATATTAATATTAAATTATTAATGGGCTTTAATAATTTAATTGGGCCTTATGGGCTTAAAATTGGTTTTATGGCACTTAAGGGTGATTCCTTATTTGGGCTTGGTAATTGGGTTTGACCCACATTGACCAAAGCCCAAGCCTTAATAAATCAATTCTAAGTCCATTTGACTTGAATTAAATTCAACATTGGATGTTAGTTGGGCTTTGAGGCCCAATAAGATTAGATTTAGAATCTAAGTCTTTAAAGCACATTAAAAGTGTAAACATTTAATTTGGAATTAAATAATTGAATTAGTATTGAATACGAATTAAATTAGATTTAATAAGTAGTTCGATATAATTCGCGAATTCGTACCTTGTGTACTTATTCTCAATCGAGTTGGACTCGCGCAAAATCAAACCGTTGTTTGAACATTGGATGATCACTTTAACAAAGACTAATTAATTGGATTAGATTGGTTGTAGAAGCATGTCTTGTTTGAATATATATGTATGTGATGAATGAATAGTGTATATCGGATGGATATTAGAAGGGAAAGGGTAATTTTAGAAATTATTGTAAATTTGGAATTATAAATTGGACCTGCGTGTCCAGCCTTATCTCTTTATCTCTTTGTATTCTCTTCTCACCTAATTCCCCTCAATGTAAATGAGGTTTCTCTTATTGTATTATGTAATTGGGTAGAGTAGAATAGTGCTAGCGGGGAGAGGAAAGGGAGTGATTTGTTCTAGGAACAAGTTGTTTATATATCCATCCGCATATCACTATTAATTTACTTTACGCGCTTTATGATGTTTTAGAAGCATGCTTAAGGGTGTATGATGATGAGACCTAACAAAGATAAATAAATTGGTTGCCAATTACGCGAAAATCCCTCAATTTATATTAAGCGAATATCCTTCCATTGAATGGTTCTTGTTCAAGATCCGAAGTTGGCATTGGTTTGTTTTTGACCAAAGTCAAGACCTTTGTCAATCAAGGATGTACTTGAATCATGAGAGTTTTGTTGCATATCGGTGTCTTGTCCAAATCGTGATTTTTATTGGCCAAAGTCAAGATCACTTTTTGTCCAACGACATTGATTACGAAACTTTCCTCGTCAATGGGTCCCGCTTAACTGGAATCACTAGGTTTGTTTTGGCCAAAGCCAAGGCCTAGATGATTCGGAGGATAGGGTTAGGAAAATGTAATGGTTACATTGGCATTATACATATGTTTCGGACTTGGATGTCCACCTAACCGGATCTAGGAATTGGATGAGATCCAATTGATCATGGAGATCTACCTAAGTTAAATAGCATACAATTTTATTGGCCAAAGTCAAGGTTGTGTGTTATTTAACGGGATCCTAGCCCACTAGGAAATTCGATTTCCCGAGTTCTCTACAGAGGGTTAGAAACTTGAAGAAAATAGTGGGAGGCTATTATTGAATTTGCAATCTCGTTCAGATAATTAGCCTTACTCGTCTTTCAAAATTATTTCGTCAATATTTTAAATGATTAGTTGGACTAATATATTGTTTTTTTTACTTGTAACAGTTTGACTGTACCCATAACATCGTTGACTTTATAGTTGGACTATAGTTGTCAAGATGACTGGCAAAGGTAATATCCGCGACATAATCATGGGCGATAATGTCTTCAAAGGGACAAACTTTGCCGACTGGGAAATGAACCTCAAGATAGTGCTTGGGGCTGAGAGGGTACTGTATACTATTCAGAGGCCTCTCCCGCCTAAACCCACTGAGCCACTGGAGCTAGAGTTATGGAAGACTCATAGTGACGATTGTGACCAAGCTCAGTCAGTTATGCTAGCTGCAATGACCCAGCATTTCAGACGCCAAAACAGGGACTTGGATCCCTATAACATGATGGCAAGATTGCGTGATCTTCACCGCACTAACAAGCGGATGAAGAGGTACGAGCTAGTAAGGAAACTCTTCCGCTCCACAGATGGCGCATCAGTTGAGGCCCACGGGACTCAAATGATCGCTGACATAGATGAGTTAGCCAATATGGGCATTGTCTTGGAGGCAGAGCTGACGATTGATATGATATTACAATCGCTGCCCGATACTTGGAAACAAATCATCGTCAACTATAAGTTGATGGATACTGACGACACTCTTGGAGAGTTGTTGTCCGTGCTGAAGGAGTCCGAAAGGGAACTCCTAAAGGGGAGCAAGCGCGAGGCGCATTATGCATCGACCTCTCATGCGCCAAAGGCTAGGCCCATGGCAATTGGAGGTGCGAGGAAGAGGAAGTTCAAAAGAAGGGCAAAGGCAAGTTGACAGTGGCTTCTAGGAAGCCAAAGGACAAATCTCGCGACATCTGCCTAACTGCGGCAAAAGGGGTCACTGGAAACGTGACTGCCAAATAAGCATGTGCAGAAGGAGGATAGCAAGGGTGGCAAGGCTACCGCCTCTGGTATGTTTGTTATTGAGATAAATATGAATACTTCTAGTTTTAAAAATTGGATTTTTGATTCTGGTTGTGGTGCTCATATTTGTACTGATGTGCAGGATCTGCATGATAGCAGGATGCTGGCGTCAGGGGAGATGGATCTACGGGTCGGAAACGGAACACCAGTTGCTGTTTTGGCCGTAGGGACTTTTGTTTTAGAACTGCCCTCAGGGCATGTACTTAAACTTTTAAACTGTTATTTTGTACCTAGTTTAACTAGGAATATTATATCTGTATCCTTGTTAACCCAGCAGGGTTACACTTTTGTATTTAGAAACACTGGGTGTTATTTATATAAAAATGATGCAGAAATTTGCATAGCTGTTGCAAATAACGGTCTTTATATTTGAATATAAATGAATCTCCTAAAATGACAAACAAAAGGCTCAAAAGGAGTAATCTAAAAGATGAAGCTATATGTGGCATTGTCGTCTAGGACACATTAACAAGACTCGCATATCCACACTTTCGAAGAGTGGGTACTTGGACGAATTTGATCTCAATTCATATGACGTCTGCGAATCTTGTCTTTTAGGCAAAATGCCTAAATCACCTTTAGCGGTAAAGGTGAACGTACCACAGAACTGTTAGCTCTCGTTCATACTGACGTATGCGGGCCCATGTCTAGCCAGGCTAGAGGTGGATTTCACTACTTCGTAACCTTTACAGATGATGCATCTCGTTACGGTTATGTGTATCTTATGAGACACAAGTCGGAAACTTTTGAGAAATTCAAAGAGTTTCGACACGAAGTGGAGAAACAAACAAACAGGAAGAGTATTAAGACATTACGGTCAGACCGTGGTGGCGAATACTTAAGTTATGAGTTTCAAGATTACTTGAAAGAATATGGTATTCTTTCACAGTGGACTCCTCCTGGAACACCGCAATTAAACGGTGTGTCCGAACGGAGAAACCGCACCTTGTTGGACATGGTAAGGTCAATGATGAGTCGCACTGAGCTACCAATATCCTTCTGGGGATACGCATTAAACAGTGCTATACTTATTTTGAATAAAGTACCGTCGAAGTCTGTTGAACAGACTCCATATGAGATATGGACAGGAAGGAAACCAGGTTTCTCTTTCCTGAAGATTTGGGGATGCTGGGCACATGTTAAACGTTTGGAAAGTACCAAACTTGAACCCAAAACTGATAAATGCCTTTTTGTAGGATATCCTAGGGAAACCAAAGGATATTACTTCTATCACCCACAAGAGAACAAAGTATTTGTTGCTCTACAAGCATTTTTCCTTGAGAAGGATTTTATAAATGCAGTGGTAAGTGGGAGGAAAGTAGAACTCGATGAAGATCGTAGTGATACTGTTCCTGGCAATGAATCAACGACGGAACAAGAACAGACCGTCCAGGATGAGTCTGTACCACAAACTTCACATACACAAGGACCGCGTAGGTCGGAGAGAGTCAGAACAGTACCTGAGAGGTATGGGTTCCTGATCTCACCTCATGTAGATATTAATCTGATTGAGGATAATGAGCCGGCTACGTATGAGGAAGCGATACGAAATATCGATTCCGCTTTATGGCAAGAAGCCATGAAGTCCGAGATGGATTCCATGTACGCCAACCAAGTTTGGACACTGGTTGATGCACCAGAAGGCGTAAAGCCTATTGGATGCAGATGGATCTTCAAGAAGAAGACCGACATGGATGGCAACGTACAAACGTACAAAGCTAGGCTTGTAGCGAAGGGGTATCGTCAACAATACGGTATTGATTATGACGAGACCTTCTCACCCGTTGCCATGATTAAATCCATTCGGATAATGCTTGCAATAGCTGCATATTTCGACTTCGAGATATGGCAGATGGACGTTAAAACCGCTTTCCTTAACGGAAACCTTTTGGAGGATGTTTATATGCAACAGCCTGACGGTTTTATCGTGCCAAGACTTGCAAACAAGGTTTGTAAGTTAAATCGATCCATTTATGGATTGAAGCAAGCATCACGGTCATGGAATCAACGTTTTGATGAGATCATAAAAGAATATGATTTCGTGCAAAACGCAGATGACCCTTGTGTATACAAGAAGGTTAGTGGGAGAGCACTTACTTTTATCGTCCTTTATGTCGACGACGTATTGCTGATAGGCAATGACATTCCCATGCTAACGTCGGTGAAAGCTTGGCTTTCATTAAAATTCTCCATGAAAGATCTGGGAGAAGCAGCCTTTATTCTTGGAATAAAGATCTACCGGGATAGATCTAGAAAGCTGCTTGGACTCTCCCAGAGTACATACATTGATAAAGTGTTGAAGCGATTCAACATGGAACAATCCAAGAGGGGATTGGTTCCAATGATACGTGGTACCTCTCTGTCTAAGGACATGTGTCCTAAGACTCAGGAAGAGAGAGACACATGAGTCGGATACCGTTCGCCTCGGCAGTCGGATCGATCATGTATGCCATGATATGTACACGACCTGATGTCTCATATGCTTTGAGCATGTGTAGTCGCTATCAGGCCGATCCAGGTGAAGGTCACTGGATAGCAGTTAAGAATATCCTTAAATATCTTAAACGAACTAAGGATGCTTTCTTAATTTATGGAGGTGGAGAACTTGCGGTATCTGGGTATACCGATGCAAGTTTCCAAACCGACAAGGATGACTACAGGTCACAATCCGGGTACATTTTTTTTTGAATAACGGAGCAGTGAGCTGGAAATCTTCCAAGCAAGATACTGTTGCCGATTCAACAACAGAAGCGGAGTACATCGCTGCATCTGAAGCAGCAGCAAAGGAGGCAGTTTGGATCCGAAAGTTCCTAATCGGATTAGGAGTAGTTCCGTTAGCAGCAGAGCCCGTTCCATTGTATTGTGACAATAACGGGGCCATAGCGCAGGCTAAGGAACCAAGGTCTCATCAACGGTCCAAGCATGTTCTTCGACGTTACCATCTGATTCGGGAGATTATACATCGTGGCGATGTAAAAGTCGAGAAGGTCACATCAGATGATAACATTGCAGACCCGCTGACGAAGGCTGTCATTCAGCAAGTTTTTGAACGACACATACATAGTTCGGGTATTAGATGCTTGAGTGACTGGCTATAGGCCAAGTGGGAGATTGTTAGACATTATGTCCCATAGCGTCACTGTTTGTAAATGATATTGTATTATTGTACAAATTAACTATGTGATAATGAATTGCCTTTTGCCGTTTTGTAATTTTATTTACTTTGATATATAAATGGCGAAAGTCCATATGATTAGTACTGGATTGAGATGATATGAGACAGTATCAATCCATAAAGGTTTAATCATTAAATATCCCTAGCCGTAGTATTATCGAGACTGGACATCGATAATGCGGAATAGGCTAGTATTGCGCTTGTGCACGTTGTGAGGGCACAACGGCATAGTTCTCATATATTTAAGTATTGGATACTTATGCAAGTGCGATAGGAGGTTGTGTTTTACCGATGGTACGGAAAACAGCTTCGCTCTGGATAGACCCCGCGGAATCCCATTGGTAGTATGTCTATGTGTCTATGGGAGGCCGCATCAGGGTAGGTGTATATGGTCTTAACCTGAGACTTACATCGCTAGTACTTGCGACAATCGGTAAACTTTGGTTTTGGTGGTTGGGGACCTTAACCGGTTCTGTGTACACCTCTTCTGGGTTTATCGAGAAGCGTAGTGTACTGGATGTGATGTCAAGATGGAAGTATCGCTTCAGACATATGGAGGTGATGATCACGCAGGGCACAGAACTAGTACTCTATAAAAGGTTGCAACCGTCGGGACAATATGACCAGGTCAGGATTGTCCGATTTAAAGAGACTAGTTGCTTGATGTCCGATATATGTTTCGTACGGGGCAGACACATCTCCAGCCCTAGGCCTAGCATGTGATCATCCGATACTGGATCGATGTACGCAATACTACGGTATACTACGCTTGATATAGATCTTATATTCCTATAAGAATATTCTGGAGAATTGGGTAGGCATGGCGCTTTGCTAGAAGCCAACCTTGTCTTGTGAATCGGTAAAGACGTAGTACGAGGTACGTACGTGTTCGGATTATCCGACGACCGTATTTACTGCCAAAATATCCGGAGGTCTCTTGGGTCGCTTCCCGAAGATTCACCTATGATATTTGATTCGAATTTAATTAATCTTGGATTATTATTACGGAGAAACTTTATCTTGGATAAAGTGCCTTATTTAGAGAGAGAGAACGATTAATTTGGAATTAATCAGTAAGATTATTATATTCGATATAATAATTGAAATTCGATTTCGACGCGAAATTAAAATTAGATTTTAATTCGGGCATACGAGTTAATTTAGAAATAATTCGTTAGCGACGTAAATAATAATTTCGCTAGGCGCGGTTATTTATTTAAATTCGATTGAATTAACGTCGCGACGTAAGTTCGGTATTTCGGAAATATCGAACCCGAACGCGTGAGTGGACGTGGGCCCACTTTCATTTGGAAACGTGTGGGGCCCACATGACACTTGTCATTATATGCATTATTTTATTGATAAGGCATTGCATGTTAATAGTGTACAAAACACTCTAAGGCATTGCATGGTGATAGTGTGCATTACACTCAAAGGTTTTGCATGGAGTTTGAGTGTTTGACACTCTAAGCCATTGCATGTTTTATGTCATAGATTTATTATTAATTTAATAAATTATAACATAAATATAAATTGATTTTTGGTAAAACAAAAATCAATTAAGACTTTACACAAAATCTCTCTTCTCTCTCAAATTGCCGAGAACTCCATTGACAAGGGCAAGGAAGATTTGATCTTCTATTTCTCCATTTTTGCTAGCACAAGCAAGGGATCAAAAGAGGTGATAGGGAAACCATCAAAGAGCTTGGAATACAAAAGCTTGGAGCTTCAAGTCTTCTTCCTCTTGGCCGAATCTTCAACAACTTGGAGCTTCTACCATTTGATCATCTTCTTCATCACAAGATATTGTAAGTATGATTCCGCCATACTTCATGTTTTTATATATATTCTTTATAGTATTTCACATGCTTAATCTTTGTTTGGGACATATTATAGAAACCAACACTTGGACCTAATTTTCAAAACAGACATCCATCCCAACATATATCGATATGTAACTGACAAGTTTGACAACTATTTTAGAATAAAGACGAGAGAGAGGAATGGAATTTTTGTCTACCCTTCCTTTTTTCCTAAACCCAGAACTCCTCATCACTATAAAATAGGGTTTCACCCATTCATAAGGGGGACGATCATCTAAAAACTAATAATGAAATTCTAAAATAGTGATATCTAAAACCCTTGAGAGAGATTGTGAGCAAATACCCTCTGATCCTTGAAGTTTCTTCCCTTCTAGTGCGAATCCAGAAGGATTCAGAGGCATCTTCAGAACTAGATATATACAAGGGCACAACCTGAGGCACTTTTCTTTAGTTTTTGTTTCCTTATACGGTTATTTCTGGCCCGACTGCCAATGTCTTCCTACATGCACATTCTGTAGGGAAGCAGCCGCGAGTGCGCCGGGAAAATTAAAATTATTATACTGTTCCCTTGGCCCAATACTCATTTGTTTTTATTATTCTATAAGCCTAGGTATGTTACTATATATTCTAAGCATAAAACTCATAAAACATGCAAAAACATAAACCTAAACATGCTAACTATCATAAGTACTCTAATTAAAATAAAGAAAGAAAAATACTTACTTGAACTAAAGACTCATCCAGTCCTCGCTCCAATCTACAAACTTTTCTCGAACTCAGCAAGCTCTTCCACGTTCCAAAGAGCCACCCAAGTGTGTGGCCTCCAAAGATGCACACACCAAAGCCAAAACTCAACGACAAGACTACGCCTTGAGTGCACGGGTATTTTGCCATTGGTGCTAGCCTAGGCAAATACCTCAAAACTTTTAACTCGAGGTTCCTCTAGTCAATTAGACTTAAGGATCCTCAAAATCAGTGGCTTTCTCTTAAACTTTAGAGTTGCTCACCTATATAAACCCAAGATATGAAAGGTTGGTGTAAAAATTTGTGAAGAATTCTTTGGGTTTATATAGTGCTCCAAATACAAAAAATTAATTAAGAATCCGATGTGGGATAAAGCTATTTAATAGTAGCCATTGATCTTAATTTAGTGGTTTAATGAAATTATAAAACCCTAATAAGTGTTTGGACCGAATTGGAATTCAAAACAAATAACAAATTTTTTTAAATTTACGTGAATAGTAATTTTTTTATTCCAATTCCCAAAGTGCCCCCATCGTCATTCACCAATCCCTAAGCCACTATGGAACCTCATAAATGATCTGTTCAATAATTAAACACATTGAACCATTTATGAACAATTCCTACAGCAATCATATATGCTATTATATTTGTACTGTGCACTATTGACCATTGATTTCGACTTTGTTGTGTGTGACCTTTTGGGTTCCCCTCATGTTGGACATGAAATGAATCGTGATAATTTAATCAAACATAAATATCCTCCGATCAGATGGTCGTTCGATTTCAATGACCAAGGTTGACATCTAGCAACATGCCAAGGCCCCCAAATGAGAAGGAAATATATATATACCCATTCTATTTACGATTTACATATGATACGGTCCCTCGCTTCACTGTATCCCCACCTATTGACCTAGGGTACGGAAATGTCTACCTATATGGTCAAAAGTATGATGTTGATAGTGTCATGAATCGTGCTAACCAAGAATCTCACATGATTCTTCCGCTATGGCCACAGTCTCAAGCCGAATCACACATATCAACCCGTGAACTAGAATACTACTCTTATAAGAAAATATTATCCGACAGAGTGGCGATTCTCTGTTGTAACTTTACAAACTTCATATGTTTCAACAAATGACCCAATCATACCCTTATGACCAGATCTTTTGAACCGAGGGAATGAGAATGTCAAGTTATTTGATCACACATAAGATTGTAAAGACCTCAAGTCAAAGGACTAGTCATATAATTGATACATGAAAGTTCTCACAGACACATGGGATAAAACTCCATATGAAAACTTTTGATGGTCCATGTTGGACAAAATGACCCATAGCGTCACTATTTGCACAGATCATTTGTTGTTGTAGCAAATTAACTATGTAATAAGGAAATTGCACTCTCATCATTTGTGATTAGATCACCATAGATATATAAATGAAGAGAGGTCCCTATGATTAGTTCCTGGATTGAGATGATATGAGACAGTATCAGTCCACGAAGGATTAATCATTAAATATCCCTAGCCGTAGTATTATCGAGACAGGACATCGATAATGCGGAATAGGCTAGTATTGCACTTGTGCGTGTTGTGAGGGCACAACGGCATAGTTCTTCATATATATAAGTATTGGATACTTATGCAAGTGCGATAGGAGGTCGTGTTTCACCGATGGTACGGGAAACAGCTTCGCTCTGGATAGACCCCTCGGAATCCCATTGGTATTATGACTATGTGTCTATGGGAGGCCGAATCAAGGTAGGTGTGTATGGTCTTAACCTGAGACTTACATCGCTAATACTTCGATAATCGATAAACTTTGGTTTTGGTGGTAGGGAACTTTAACGGTTCTGTGTACACCATTTCTGGGTTTATCAGAGAGTCGTAGTGTATTGGGTGTGTGATGTCAAGATGGAAGTGTCACTTCAGTCATTTGGAGATGATGTCACGCAGGATACGGTACTAGTGCTCTTGAGTGTTGCGCAACCAATCGGGATATTGTGACCAGGTCATGTATATCCGATTATAGAGACTATGTTACCAGACATCCGACATGTGTTTCGGACGGGGCAGACACTTATCCAGCCCCAGCCCTAGCACGTGATTATCCGATACTGGGCTAATATACACAATACTACGGTATACTACGCTTGATACAGATCTATATATTCCTGTAAGAATATTTCTGGAGAATTGGGTAGGCATGGCGCTTTGCTAGAAGCCAACCTTGTCTTGTAAATCGATATAAACGTAGTACGAGGTGGTACTTACGTGTCGGACAGTCCGACGATCGTATTTACTGCCAACATATCCGGAGATCTCATGGGTCCCTTCCTGAAGATTCACCGATGATGTATTACTCGCACTTTGATTAATCTGGGATTAATTAGAAGAGAGAGATAAAATTAATCTGGGATTAATTCGATGAGAGAGAAAATTAATCTGGGATTATTTGCGGAGATATTTTATCTGGATAAAATATTAATTAAAGAGAGAGAACGATTAATTTGGAATTAATCGATAAAATAATATATTTGATATATTATTAGAAATTGGATTTCGACGCGAAATTAAAATTAGATTTTAATTCGGGCGAACGAATTAATTTAGAATTAATTCGTTAGCGACGTGAATAGTGAATTCGCTAGGCGTAATCATTTAATTACGACGCGACGGAAAATTCGTTAATTTGGAATTAGCGAACCCGAGCCCGAGAGTGATTGCGAGCGCATTCGCATTTCGAATTCGAGCGCGGCACGCAAGTCACATCAAGCGTCAAATCGCTAGTCGCGTCAATCGTCAAATCAATTGTCACTTTGAGTGATGTGACTTGACAACATGTCACTTTATTAAAAGTGATGTGATGTGACTTAAAGTTAAAAGTTGAAATGATGAAAAGCATTATAGACTTTTGTATTAAAGTAATACATAAGTTTATTTATTTTATTTTACTTGGTAAATGAAATAATATATATAAGAAAAATGAAAGCTTATCATTCTCTCTCTCTACATGCCAACCTCTTACGGTTTATCTCTTCTCCCTCTCCTTTTCTTCTTCATCTTCTTCACGCATGGTGCGTTTTCTTCTCTTATTTTTTGGTTCACCGAATTTTGAGAAGCAAAATGGAGATGAACAAGTGCTAGCACACCTTGAGTGATACATAGGTGATAGGGAAACGAAATCTTTGAGCATGGAAGCTTGAAGCTTGGAGCTTCAATGGTGCTCAACAATGGCCGAATCTTGGAGGATCCAAACCAGTCCAAATCGCACAGCCCACTGCAAGGATGAAGCTACTGCCGTGACTTGGAGGGAGCCAAAAACGCATCTTGTTCTTCAAACATCAAAACCGAATTCAATGTGAGTGATTCCGCCACCTCCTTTGATGTGTTCATATGCGGTTTTTATGCATGATTTGTGATCTTGGGACTTGATTTGAACTCCTTCAATGGTATCTAGAGCTTTTGTTGCATGAAAACCGAATTAGGGTTCTTGAGCAAATTTGGGGCTTTTTGATTTTAGCTTGATTCTGTCTAATTGATTGTTTGAGAATGATTATATATGATTGAATTTGAGTTGTATGTAATCAATTTGAAAAAAAAATTGATTGGATTGATTTTCCCCAATTTGCTTATTTTTGTCAAAACTTTAATTTGGGTAAACTCGATTTAGGCATGATTTGGTTGAATTGTTTGATGCATTATGCTTGAATGAGGTTGAATTGAAGTTGTGCATGATCAATTTCAAGAAAATTGGATTAGATCAATTTTCCCCAATTCTTTAGGTTGAAAATGAAACTTGAAATTGGGTAAAATGTGTTTGAGCATGTTTTAATTGAATTGGATGTTTAAGTATGCTTAGAACATGTTTAATTGAGATTGTGTGTGATCAATTTCATGAAATTGGATTGGATTCAATTTTCCCCAAATTGGAGGCTTGGCCGAAAATTGGAAGAACCCTAATGTCTTGGTAATTTTGTTTTGTTTGATCATTGGATGACTTAAAACAATTGGTTAATGTTGTTTTGAAGTTCAATTGGATTGAATTTTGATTTGGAACATTTTTTCCCTTTTAAAGTGGCTTGGCCGAATCTTAAGGAACATGAAATTCTTTGTGATTTTTTGTTTTAATTCATTGGATGAATTGAATTGATTTGGGAAATTAAGATTGTGGACTCAATTGGATTGAAACCGAATCGAATTGAAAAACCCCTAATTGCCGAGACTTGAAAGCATGTTAATTGGGTTTGATTTTAATTGAATTGTGTTGGACACTATTTGGTTGTTAAAGTGCATGATTAATTAGGCTAATTGATGTTTTAGAAATGTTAATTGGGTAATTGATTGTGTTATTACACTTAGGTTAATTAATTGTGAAATTTGGAATTTTATAAGTTAATTAATTTGGGCTTGATTTTGGAAATTGGGCTTGTTAGGTTGTAATTGGGCTTTTGGGCTTTGTTGTAACAAAGTTGGGTTTAGGCAAAATTGGTTGGATCCAATTAGGCCCAAAACCGAATCCAAAAGGTCCAATTATGACTTAATGGACCTTAATTATTTAATTGGGCCTAATGGGCCAAAATTAATTTAAAGGCTTATGGGGTAACTCCCGGATTGGATTTTGGTTGTTCGGTTTGACCCGAGTTGACCAAAAGTCCACGCCTATAGAAATTAATTAAAAGCCCATTGGACTTTAATTAAATAAACATTAGATGTTAATCGGGCTTTGAGACCCGTTGCGATTAAATTTGGAATTTAAGTCGTAAAGGTTCGTTAATAAAAGTGTAATATTTAATTTGGAATTAAATAATGAATTAGAATTAAATACGTATTAAATTGGATTTAATTATGTATTTAATTTAATTCGTAGAAATTGTACTTTGAGTACGTGTTCGCAAAACGAGTTTGACTCGAACAAAATCAAATCTTTGTTTGAACATTGGATGATCACTAATAATCAAGATTAATTAATTTGATTGATTGATTGATAACATGCTTGTATGAATACATGGTTGTGATGTTTGAATAATGTATATCGGATGGATATTAGTCGGGTTGGGGCGATTTTGGAAATTGTAATAAATTTGATTTATTAAATTGGACCTGCGTGTCCAGCCTTATCTCCTATTTCTTTGTATTCTCTTCTCACCTATTCCCCTCCATGTATAAGAGGTTTCTTTAGAAGTGTAGTGTAACGGGTAGAAGTAATACAAGTGCTAGCGGGAGAGAGAAAGTGAGATTTGATCTAGGATCAATGTAAAATATCCATCCGCATATCATTATTATTTTATTTCATACTCGCTTTATTATGTATTTAGAATGCATGTTTAAGGGTGTATGATGATGAGACCTTAACAAAGATAATTAAATTGGTAGCCAATTTGCACGCGAAAAACCCTCGTTTTATATTAAGCAAATATCCTTCCATTGAATGATTCTTGTTCAAGATCCGAAGTTGGCATTGGTTTTTATTGACCAAAGTCAAGACCTTTGTCAATCAAGGATGTACTTGAATCATGAGAGTTTTGTTGCATATCGGTGTCTTGTCCAAATCGTGATTTTTATTGGCCAAAGTCAAGGTCACTTTTTGTCCATGACATTGATTACGAAACTTTCCTCGTCAATGGGTCCCGCTTAACTGGAATCATTAGGTTGTTTTTGGCCAAAGCCAAGGCCTAGATGATTCGAGGAGGATATGGTTAGGAAAATGTATTGGATACATTGACATTATACATATGTTTCGGACTTGGATGTCCACCTACCGGATCTAGGAATTGGATGAGATCCAATTGATCTGTGAGATCTACCTAGTTAAATAGCATACAGCTTTTTATTGGCCAAAGTCAGGGTTGTGTGTATTTAACGGGATCCTAGCCCACTAGGAAACACGGTTTCCCGAGTACTCCACAGAGGGTTAGAGACTCGACGAAAAATAGTGGGAGGCAAGTATTGAATTTGCAACATTCGTTCATTTACTCGCTAAACCGCTCATCATTAAATTATTTCGTCGTTATATTAAATGTTAGTTAGACTAATATTTAAATTGTTGTTTTAATAAACAGTTGGACTGTATTATACTTGATTATATATAATTGGATTATATTAATCAATATATTTGAATTAATTAATTTCAGTTTACAGTTGATTTTATAATTGGATTATAGTAATCAATGTAATTGAGGTTAATTAATTTGGATTATATTTGATTATATAGTTGGACTATTATAATCATTATAATATATATAGTACCACTAATCGTTGATTAAATAGTTGGACTATTGTAATCAAGATAAAATTGAAAAGTTGGATATTTAAAATATAATCTGGGATTAAAATATTTAAATGATTTAATTTTCAAATTGGGAATAAATAATAGGTTACTTTATTTGATAAAATAACTTATTATACCTTACGCCCAAAATTAAGCAAATAAGTAGAGCATAAAATCTTTGGAAGATTTATGTGATGATGACTTTAATGCTTAATTTAATATACTTGTCATAAATCTAATTTTAGATTTAAGAAGTATTAAAATTGCAATTTATAATTCTTGGAGAATTAATTGACTATTCTAGAGGAGATAAAGTCAAAGTTTGCAATTGGGCATGTAGCACAAGGTGCACATCGTTTCGATATTCCGAAACCCAAGGCTTGGCCAAAGGTTTGTGAAATATTGAAAAGGATAATTGACATATCCCAAAGTGACTACCATTTGGATATGGAAGACACGAAGAGGATTAAAGATAGGGCGAGGCTCTAACTTTAAAAATATTTGTCAAAGTTATGTTCACAACTAGTATTGAAATTGGATTTTAAATACTTAGTGTGGTACATAATACACATATGTATTGACGTTCAGAATCCGCTGTGAGCTGGATACTGGCTTCAAGCCGAGATTTCTCTGCGAATTGGAAACGGGACGAAAGTCGCTGTTTCGACCGTAGATACCTAAGTTTAGGAACTACCCTTTGGGTATGTACTTAAATTAGGAAATGTTATAATGTAACTAGTTAACTAGAGACATTATCTCTATATCAGGGTTTAATCCGATACGGATAAAACCTTTATATTCTAGAACACTAAAGTGTTTTATTATATAAAGATGATACTGAGATAAATACATTAGATGTAAATAACAGAATTTATATTTTGAATATAAATTAAATCTCAAACATATAAATTGACAAATAAATAGCTCAAATTGATTTGATCAATAGAGACTTATTTGTGGCATTGTTGTCTAGGACACAATTATAGAAGACTCGTATATCCACACTTTTTAAGAGTGGGTACTAGGACTGATTTGACTATTCAAATAAGGTCTACGAATCTAGTTTATTAGGTTAAATACCTAAAATACTATTTACTTGGTAATAGTAAAAGGGCCACCGATCTGTTAGCCCTATTCATGGTGAAGTAAGTGGGCCCATATCTAGCTAGGCTAGATGAACATGAATATTTTGTGACCTTAACGGATGTGACATCACGTTGTGGTTATGTGTTTCTTTTGAAGAACACAGATCGGAAACTTTAGAGTTTCGACACGAAGTAGAAAAACAGATCGGCTATAGTATTATTCCGCCACGGTAAAACCGTAATGGAAAATACTTAAGCAGTAAGTTTCATACGTAAATGAAAGAGTACGGTATTCTTTCATATGAGGACATGATAAGGTTTATCACAAGTCGCTCTGAGCTACTATTTCCTTCAACAGGATATGTATTAACAGTGCAAAACTTATTTAGAATAAGGTTCCATATAAATCTGTTTGACAGATATCATATAGGATATGAACAGGGAAGAAACGAGGTTTCTCATTCCTGATAATTTGGGTATGCCAGGCATAGCGTTTGGATGATACCAAACTAAGGACCCAAATTGGATAATGCCCAATATAGGTTAGCTTAAGGGAAACCTTAGTATAGTACTTATAAATCCCACATGAGAACAATATGATTGTTGCTCACCATGCGGTTTTCCTGAGAGAAATACCGATATGCAGTGGTCAGTGGGAGGATAGTGATACTCGATGAAAATCGGAGTATATAATACTTCAAGGCACGAAGTCCGTAATGGAACACAAATAGTTCATCTATGATGAATCTATACCATTAATCTTCGAATACACAAGAACATGGTAGATCGGATGGAGTCAGAAAACAACCTAGGGTATGGGTTTCTGATCTAACCTCATAAAAATGCAAATCAAAATCGCTTTCCTGAAAAGGAAACCTTTTGGAGAATGTTTATAACATTCTGACGATTTTGTATAACCGACAAACAAGGTTTGCGGGTTATTCGATCCATGTTTGGATTGATGCAAGCATAAGGTTCTTGGAACTGACGTTTTGAAATAATCATAATGGTTGATAATTTGACTCAAAACGAAATAATTCTTGTGTATATAAGGAGGTTAGTGGGAGAGCGCACTGACAGTGAAATTCCCATAAAGCAATTGTGTGAAAGCTTGGCTTTCATAGATATTCTTTAATAGAAATTCTCCGTAGAATTCTGGGAGTAACAACCTTTATTCAAGGAATAAAGATCTACTGTGATAGATTTGGAGTTGTTAACACTCTCTGGAAATTGTACATTTAAAATGTACTTGTATTGGTGTCTCATACGCTTCGAGCATATGGAGTCACAATCGGGTCAATCCAAGTGATAGTCACTGGATTGAAGTTGAGAACATCTGTTAGTATCTCAGAGAACTAAAGATGCTATCTTAAACTATGGAGAAGGAGAACTTGTAGTGACTGGGATCACTACTGCAAGTTTCCAAACAATTAAAATACTGCGGTACTATAAAGTTTGAATAACAGGGACAGTGAGCTGGAAATCTTCCTAGCAAGATAACTGTTGCCGAATAAAAAACAAATGCGGATTATTGCTGCAGCTGAGGCAGCAATAGAAGCCATTTGGATCGATAATAAATCTAATAAGATTAGATAAAGTTCTGTTAGCAGCTGAGCTAGGCGTCAGCATAGGCTAAGGAATTAAAGGTCTCATCGACGATCCAGATATATACTTCTATATCATCTGATTCGTTCGGATCATACATCGTGGCGATGTGATGATCGTGTAAATCGCGTCAGACGATAATTAAGCAAATCCGCTGACGAAAACCTTTCCTCAGCAATTTGAGCGAACCGTACATAGTTCGGGTGTTAGACACTTGAGTGACTCGCTACGTGCCAAGTGGGAGATTGTTGGACAAAATGACCCATAGCGTCACTATTTGCACAGATCATTGTGTTGTTGTAGCAAATTAACTATGTAATAAGGAAATTGCACTCTCATCATTTGTGATTAGATCACCATAGATATATAAATGAAGAGAGGTCCCTATGATTAGTTCCTGGATTGAGATGATATGAGACAGTATCAGTCCACGAAGGATAATCATTCATTAAATATCCCTAGCCGTAGTATTATCGAGACGGGACATCGATAATGCGGAATAGGCTAGTATTGCACTTGTGCGTGTTGTGAGGGCACAACGGCATAGTTCTCATATATATAAGTATTGGATACTTATGCAAGTGCGATAGGAGGTCGTGTTTCACCGATGGTACGGGAAACAGCTTCGCTCTGGATAGACCCCTCGGAATCCCATTGGTATTATGACTATGTGTCTATGGGAGGCCGAATCAAGGTAGGTGTGTATGGTCTTAACCTGAGACTTACATCGCTAATACTTACGATAATCGATAAACTTTGGTTTTGGTGGTAGGGAACTTTACCGGTTCTGTGTACACCATTTCTGGGTTTATCAGAGAGTCGTAGTGTATTGGGTGTGATGTCAAGACGGAAGTGTCACTTCAGTCATTTGAGATTGATGTCACGCAGGATACGGTACTAGTGCTCTTGAGTGTTGCGCAACCAATCGGGATATTGTGACCAGGTCATGTATATCCGATTATAGAGACTATGTTACCAGACATCCGACATGTGTTTCGGACGGGGCAGACACTTATCCAGCCCCAGCCCTAGCACGTGATTATCCGATACTGGGCTAATATACACAATACTACGGTATACTACGCTTGATACAGATCTATATATTCCTGTAAGAATATTTCTGGAGAATTGGGTAGGCATGGCGCTTTGCTAGAAGCCAACCTTGTCTTGTAAATCGATATAAACGTAGTACGAGGTACTTACGTGTTCGGACAGTCCGACGATCGTATTTACTGCCAACATATCCGGAGATCTCATGGGTCGCTTCCTGAAGATTCACCGATGATGTATTACTCGCACTTTGATTAATCTGGGATTAATTAGAAGAGAGAGATAGAATTAATCTGGGATTAATTCGATGAGAGAGAGAAAATTAATCTGGGATTATTTGCGGAGATATTTTATCTGGGATAAAATATTAATTAAAGAGAGAGAACGATTAATTTGGAATTAATCGATTAAAATAATATATTTGATATATTATTAGAAATTGGATTTCGACGCGAATTTAAAATTAGATTTTAATTCGGGCGAACGAATTAATTTAGAATTAATTCGTTAGCGACGTGAATAGTGAATTCGCTAGGCGTAATCATTTAATTACGACGCGACGGAAAATTCGTTAATTTGGAATTAGCGAACCCGAGCCCGAGAGTGATTGCGAGCGCATTCGCATTTCGAATTCGAGCGCGGCACGCAAGTCACATCAAGCGTCAAATCGCTAGTCGCGTCAATCGTCAAATCAATTGTCACTTTGAGTGATATGACTTGACAACATGTCACTTTATTAAAAGTGATGTGATGTGACTTAAAGTTAAAAGTTGAAATGATGAAAAGCATTTATAGACTTTTGTATTAAAGTAATACATAAGTTTATTTATTTTATTTTACTTGGTAAATGAAATAAATATATATAAGAAAAATGAAAAGCTTTATCATTCTCTCTCTTACATGCAACCTCTTACGGTTTATCTCTTCTCCCTCTCCTTTTTTTCTTCATCTTCTTCACGCATGGTGCGTTTTTCTTCTCTTATTTTTCTGGTTCACCGAATTTTGAGAAGCAAAATGGAAGATGAACAAGTGCTAGCACACCTTGAGTGATACATAGGTGATAGGGAAACGAAATCTTTGAGCATGGAAGCTTGAAGCTTGGAGCTTCAATGGTGCTCAACAATGGCCGAATCTTGGAGGATCCAAACCAGTCCAAATCGCACAGCCCACTGCAAGATGAAGCTACTGCCGTGACTTGGAGGGAGCCAAAAACGCATCTTGTTCTTCAAACATCAAAACCGAATTCAATGTGAGTTGATTCCGCCATCTCCTTTGATGTGTTCATATGCGGTTTTTATGCATGATTTGTTGATCTTGGGACTTGATTTAACTCCAACAGTCCTTTCGATGGACACGAGCAACTCATGCATCCATGTGATACACCAAGCGGACGGATCTCCGCTAATAGCCTATGAGATCAGCTACCCCACTTAAGGGCGGATCATATCATCATGCTAGTCTCTCCGCTTTGTGAACGCCCAGATTATTCACAAAACTATGACTATGAACATTTAAAAGTACTGATTCTCATAAGATGTGGAAGCCATCGTCTTATTACTCCAAGGGCTTTATTACAGTGTTGATGATTCATATAAGTTATGTAAGACACGTATAATAAAGATTGCCATTTTATTAATTAATGAAAATATTACAAATACATGTACATATAGCCCATCCAAAAGTTGGGGATAAGGCAAATCCATAACAATCTCCCACTTGTACTATAGCCAACTAATATGAATCTGGACACCATACTCTCGGGTGTGCCTATCATGCTTTTCTTGAGTTAGCCCTTTAGTCAGTGAATCTGCAAGATTATCTTCTGTGGTATTTTCTCTATAATAACTTCATTTCTCTCAATAATCTCCCTAATGAGACGAAATCACCTAAGTACATGCTTGGATTTCTGGTGGGACATTGGTTCCTTTGATTGAGCAATGGCGCCCGTGTTGTCACAGTACATCGTGACGCCATTCTCTATCGCGAGAATCACTTCCAGCTCCGTGATGAACTTCTTTATCCAGACTACTTCTTTATCTGCCTCAAATGCTGCAATATACTCGGCTTCAGTGGTGGAGTCCGCTGTAGTTGACTGCTTTGAGATTTTCCAACTGACAGCACCGCCATTCAAAGTAAACAGATATCCTGTTTGCGATCTGCTGTCATCCATATCGGTCTGAAAGCTCGCATCACAGTAACCAATGACTTTCATCTCAGAACAATCTCCGTATATCAAAAACACATCCTTAGTTCTTCTCAGATACTTGAGGATTTTTTTGAAAGCTACCCAGTGTTGCTCACCAGGATTTGCCTGATACCTGCTCGTTATGCTAAGAGCATAAGAGACATCAGGTCTTGTACATAGCATGGCGTACATGATCGATCCTATTGCTAAAGCATAAGAGATCATACTCATACGCTTTCTATCTGAAGGAGTATGTGGACATTGCTCCTTAGATAATTTGATTCCATGACAAGTAGGTAAATTACCTCTTTTGGAATCTTCCATCCCCAAACTCTTAGATAACTAAGACTATGACGTTTCCCAGACCATAACTCATATGGTGTTTGACTAACAGTCTTGGAAGGAACTTGGTTTAGTAGTAGTGTTGCAGTTTCTAAAGAAAGACCCCAAAATGAAAGCGGTAGATCCGTGCCTGGAATCATTGATCGGACCATATCTAATAATGTCTGATTTCTCATTTTGGAGACCCTATTATGCTGTGGAGTTCCCGGATGAGTCCACTGGGAAACAATGCTATTTTCTCTCAAGTAATCTTGAAATTCATTGCTTAAGTATTCACCACCTCGGTCAGACCTTAGTGACTTGATACTTTTATTAAGCTGGTTTTCTACTTCAGCTTTGAAGTCTTTGAATTTCTCAAAGGCTTCAGATTTGTACCGCATAAGGTACACATACCCATATCGCGAGAGATCATCGATAAATATAATGAAGTAGAAGAATCCACCTCTAGCGGTAACTGACATTGGTCCGCATACATCAGAGTGTATGAGTTCTAATGTTTCCGTTGCACGTTGTCATTTACCTTTGAAGGGTAATTTGGTCATTTTATCAAGTAAACAAGACTCACAAGTCCTATAAGGTTCATATTTGAAGGGTATGAAATACCCATCCTTATGTAGCTTAGTTAATATCGTTTCATTGATATGACCTAAACGACTATGCCATAGAAGTGATTCATTGAGATTATTCGAGTTAACGTTGTATATATTAGAGGTTGAACATTCTTTGTTAGTTTGTAAGACATAGATACCATTATTCAAAATGCCATCTCCATATTTTATTTCATTGAAATAAATAGAACATTCATTACAACTTATTAGGCATGAAAAGCCTTTATTAAATAAAGAAGAAATTGAAATGATGTTCTTTACTAGAGAAGGTACATAAACACAATCTTCTAAGTCTAAAACTAAACCATTCGGTAAAACTAATGAATAAGTCCTCACGGACAATGCAGCAAGTTTTGCTCCATTACCCATGCGTAAGTCAACCTCCCCATGACGGAGTCACCTACCGTTTCTCAGGGACTGCACATTGTTACACAAGTGAGTCCCACAACCGGTGTCAAGCACCCAAGTAGAGGGTTCAGAGTTTTGAGAATATAGTTCAATCATATACAACATACCTTAAGCATTGGGCTTCTTGGCCTCTTGGGCTTCCCTAGCTTCCTTGGCTTTCAATGATCTGTAGTATTTCTTCCAATGACCATTCTTTACACAAAAGAAACATTTCCCTTTTCCCTTTTTTCTTCTCCACCTTACCATTAGGCTTTAGGTGATCTGGAGCCTTGGCCTTGGCCTTATTATTCTTTGGACCTCGTGGCTTCAGGTCCGTACCCGTAAGCATGATGAAGGTTTTAAGCTTCGGTTTCAAGTCCTTCTCTGCTTGCTTTATCAGATTGTGTAATTCTGCTAAAGTAGCTTCTTTATCAGACAGATGAAACTGCATAATGAAGTTAGAGAATTCTTTTGGTAAGGATTGAAGAATTAGATCGTGACCTATCTCATGATCCATGATGAACCCGAGGTTGTCCAATTTTTCAATGTGGCCAATTATATTAAGCACATGTCCACTAACAGATCATTGCTTATACCTTGTTTGGAATAAGGCACATGACACTTGGAATCTCACGGTATGAACGGAAGTTGCATACAACTCCTTCAAGTGAAAGATTCTGGTTTGAGCATCCATATCTTCGTGAGCTTTCTAAAGTTCGTCCGACATAGAGCCAAGCATTATGAAAACTGCTTGCTCATCATCCTCGACGTGTTTCTTACAAGCATCAAATGTATCTTTGTCAGCATCTTCTACGGGTTTAGGGGGAATGGTCTTTCAAGAACATAGAAAATCTTTTCTTGTCGTAAGAAAATTTTAAGGTTCCTAAACGAGTCATTGTAGTTGTCCCATTTGAGCTTATGCTCATCAAGGATGGAACGAAGTGATACTCTATTTGCCATTTGAATGTTTGTGAAATATTTTAACCCACCTGTTAAGAGAAAATGTTAAAATTATGAATATGTTTTCATTAATGTTTCATAATAACATGGGCTTTTAATATTATGAAGTTGCTCCCACTCAATTGTTTTAAAATTTTAAGCAAATCGCATCAACCCCAATATGATGGATTTCTTGTGGGCAAGGATCCCATTATCATCATTTCATAACTCCGACTAGGGCCGGTCATTATAAAATATGATAATTAGGTAGGTTCCCAACCAATTTATGATATAAATCATTATTCTTTGATCATTGGGTTGGGCAATCAAACATGCCATAACTTATGCTAGTCCTTGTGGACACCCAATCTTTTCCATTAAGTTATAAGACCACGCCTAAGGGTCGCTGCGTCTTATGACTCAGAAAAGTCAAACCATTGTCAATAGTATGATTTATGGATAAATTGGTATTGGTCAGTCTGGTAAAGCCTAGTTCTGCCAATACGGTTTAAGCCATTTGGATCTATACTTTACAATGGGAGGCAAATTTTAGACTTAAATTATTATTGAGGATTTTAGCAAGTTTAAGTGAATAACTGTCAAATGGATTCCTCCATTGAAAATTCCCCAGAGGGAGGGTGGAGCGAACTCTATTAAATACCCTTACCTCTTAGGCTCTTATTGCCTTTGTGACAGGAATAAACAATAGATCCTCCAAATTAGTTCAACACTTTAAATATGCTTTAAGGTAAGCTTTGAGTAAATGATTATCTAGATGTCTTCACAGCTTTTCCTTTTGGCTATAAAAAGGCAGTGAGTGAAGGAAGACACCAAATCATTATCTAACTCTAGTAATACCTTTGGTTAAATTAACTTTAGTTTGGAAAGTTTTATTAACCCATTGGTCCCAACCCACTTGTATCTTTTATAATGTCTTTTATTATAAACAAGTGATTTATATTTATTAGCCTTAAAGGTAATAAATCTCTAAGTTCATCACGGAATAATTAATTAGCTAAGGGATAAGTAATACACTCTCTATTTCTTAGAATGTCTCTAGATGCTTGCACCCTAAAATAATCATGCCAATTCTAATCATACAAAGAATCATCAATTATATGAGTTTTAATATGTTGGAATTATTTTAGGTATTAAATAACTTTGATTAATATTTAATTCTGATATTGTATTTTATTTTATTCAAATAAATTTACTATTCATGTTTTTCTGCAGACATGTGAACTTTAAATGCAATTTCACAATTCAAATCTTAACCAAATCATGCAAAACTTGTTCCTAAAATTACGTTTAGGGTGTTAGCTTTCCAACGAGATTTTAAACACCCAATTTCGAGTTCAAACGAGTGAGAAATAATCAAAACAAAAACGGCGCGCTGATACCATACTCTCAAAACTTTTAACTCGAGGTTCCTCTAGTCAATTAGACTTAAGGATCCTCAAAATCAGTGGCTTACTTGCTAACGTGTGTCGTGCCACGTGTCATCATCACAGAAGATCAGCTAAAATGCACCGTCTGCCACGTGTCGAAATCTCATTGGACCAAAGACGCGTGCTGGCGTCGCGACCCCAAGCACTTCAGCGTCGCGACGCCAGATGCCGAATTTGCCTATAAATTTAGCTCTTCACCACTTCATTTTTTCTCTATTTTGGCCCCAAATTGCTTCCAATGCTTTCCCAACTTTATTTATCTGCAAAATAACACAAAACACATCAAAACATTCACAAAACCAGAGAAACTATACAAAAAATTAGGTTAAATGAGTGGGAAATAGTGATATAAATACCACTCATCATTACTCTTAAAATTTAGAGTTGCTCACTTATATAAACCCAAGATATGAAAGGTTTGGTGTAAAAATTTGTGAAGAATTCTTTAGTTTATATAGTGCTCCAAAGACAACAAAATTAATTAAGAATCTGATGTGGGATACAAACTAATTTAATCTTAGCCATTGGATCTTAATTTAGTGTTTTAATGAGATTATAAAACTCTAATAAGAGTTTGGGCCGAATTGGAATTCAAAACAAATAACAAAATTTTTTTTACTATTCATGTGAATAGTACTTTTTTTTATTTCAATTCCTAAAGTGCCCCCATCGTCATTCTGTTGGGTTTCATTGAAGTCCCAAGGATCACAAACATGCATAAAAACGAGTTGAATACACAAAGGAGTAAGGCGGAATTCATACTCACATTGATGGGTTTTGATGAAATGAAGAATACAAGTCTTCAAGCTTCTCAAACTCGCGGTAATGGAGCTCCTTGTGCTGCTGGACTGCTCGGTAATGGACTGGTTTGCTTCCTCCATGTTCGGCCATGTGAGACTCCATTGAAGCTCCAAGCTTCAAGCTTTCCAAGCTCACAAATTCGTTTCCCTATCACCTAAATATAACCCATATGTGTGCTAGCACTACTCTTCTTCATTTGCTTCTCAAAATTTCGGTCAAAACCAGAAACTTTTGTCAAGAAATCGGCTTGAAGTCGTGAGAAAAGGAAGAAGAAAAGAGAGGGAGATGAGAGATCGTGAATAAGGAGAGAGAGAGGACTGAATCTTGTAAAAGAGGGAAAAGAAAAAATGTAATATATATTATTCATTTATTTTCCAAAAATAAATAAAACATATATACCAAACCTTTTCATATTCCAAAAAGTCAAAAAACAAAAAGCAAATAATGTTTTTCACCTTTTACCCATCACTTCTACTTTTACATCAAGTCACTTTATTAAAGTGACAACTTGTCATGTCACATCACTCAAAGTGACAAGTGATTTGACAATTGATGCGACCAGTGATTTGACGCTTGATGTGACTTGCGTGCCGCGCTCGAATTCGAAATGCGAATGCGCTCGCAATCAATCTCGGGCTCGGGTTCGCTAATTCCAAATTAACGAATTTTCTGTCGCGTCGTAATTAAATGATTACGCCTAGCGAATTTACTATTCACGTCGCTAACGAATTAATTCTAAATTAATTCGTTCGCCCGAATTAAAATCTAATTTTAATTCCGCGTCGAAATCCAATTTCTTATAATATATCGAATATATTATTTTATCGATTAATTCCAAATTAATCGTTCTCTCTCTTTAATTAATATTTTATCCCGGATAAAATATCTCTGCAATTAATCCCAGATTAATTTTCTCTCTCTTCTAATTAATCCCAGATTAATTAAAGTGCGAGTTATACATCATCGGTGAATCTTCAGGAAGCGACCCATGAGATCTCCGGATATGTTGGCAGTAAATACGGTCGTCGGATTATCCGAACACGTAAGTACCTCGTACTACGTTCATACCGATTTACAAGACAAGGTTGGCTTCTAGCAAAGCGCCATCCCTACCCAATTCTCCAGAAATATTCTTACAGGAATATATAGATCTGTATCAAGCGTAGTATACCGTAGTATTGTGTATATCGGCCCAGTATCGGATAGTCACGTGCTAGGGCTGGGGCTGGATAAGTGTCTGCCCCGTCCGAAGCACATGTCGGATGTCTGGTAACTAGTCTCTATAATCGGATATGTATGACCAAGTCATAATATCCGATGGTTGCGCAACACTTAAGAGCACTAATACCGTATCCTGCTTGACATCATCTCCACTATAACTGAAGTGATACTTCCGTCTTGACATCACACCCAATACACTACGACTCTCTGATAAACCCAGAAGTGGTGTACGCAGAATCGGTTAAAGCCCTGTACCTCCAAGACCAAAGTCTATCGATTATCGTAAGTATTAGCGATGCAAGTCTCAGGTTAAGACTATACACAGCTACCCTGATTTCGGCCTCCCATAGACACATAGTCATAATACCAATGGGATTCCGAGGGGTCTATCCAGAGCGAAGCTGTTTCCCGTACCATCGGTGAAACACGACCTCCTATCGCACTTGCATAAGTATCCAATACTTATATATATGAGAACTATGCCGTTGTGCCTTCACAACGCGCACAAGTGCAATACTAGCCTATTCCGCATTATCGATGTCCTGTCTCGATAATACTCCGGCTAGGGATATTTAATGATTAATCCTTCGGGGATTGATACTGTCTCATATCATTCTCAATCCAGAAACTAATCATATGGACCTCTCTTCATTTATTCATTTACGGTGATCTAATCACAAATGATGAGAGTGCAATTTCCTTGTCACATAGTTAATTTGTACAACAACACCGTGATCTGTACAAATAGTGACGCTATGGGTCATTTTGTCCAACAATCTTCCACTTGGCACATAGCCAATCACTCGAGTGTCTAACACCCGAACTATGTACGGTTCGCTCAAATTGCTGAGGAAAGGTTTTCGTCAGCGGATTTGCGTAATTCTCTTCTGACGCGATTTATACGATCATCACATCGCCACGATGTATGATCCGAATGAATCAGATGATATAGAAGTATATATCTGGATCGTCGATGAGACCTTTAATTCCTTAGCCTGTGCTGACGGCTAGCTCAGCTGCTAAAAGAACTATATCTAATTTAATTAGATTTATTATCGATCCAAATGGCTTCTATTGCTGCCTCAGCTGCAGCATAATCCGCATTTGTTGTTTATTCGGCAACAGTTATCTTGCTCGGAATATTTCCAGCTTACTGTCCCGTTATTCAAACTTTATAGTACCGCAGTATTTACCGGTTTGGAAACTTACAGCAGTGATCCTAGTCACTTCAAGTTCTCCATCTCCATAGTTTAAGACAACATCTTTAGTTCTCTCAGATACTAACAGATGTTCTTAATCTTCAATCCAGTGACTATCACTTGGATTGACCCGATTGTGATTCCATATGCTTGAAGCGTATGAGACACCAATACAAGTACATTTTAAATGTACAATTTCTAGAGAGTGTTAACCAACTCCAAATCTATCCCAGTAGATCTTTATTCCTTGAATAAAGGTTGTTACTCCCCAGAATTTCTATGAAAGAATATCTATGAAAGCCAAGCTTTCATCAATTGCATTATGGGAATTTCATTGTCAGTGCACTCCCACTAACCTCCTTATATACACAAGAATTATTTCGTTTTGAGTCAAATCATAAACCATTATGATTATTTCAAAACGTCAGTTCCAAGAACATTATGCTTGTTTCAATCCAAACATGGATCGAATAACCCGCAAACCTTGTTTGTCGGTTATACAAAATCGTCAGGATGTTGTAAGCATCCTCCAAAAGGTTTCCTTTTCAGGAAAGCGATTTTGATCTGCAACTGATACATTTCATAAATGAAATATGCAGTTATCAACAAGCATCTTCAAAATGGATTTACCATGGCAACAGGTAAAAGGTTGAACCATTATTAACACAATGTTGATAACGATACATTTCCGTCAAAAGCCCAGCTTTGTACGTTGGTATGTTGCCTTCCATGTATGTCTTCCTTGAAGACGTTTAATGTACCTGTTGGTTTTCTATAAGGTCCCAAGATCAAACAAGACATGAAATTATGTGTGAACACATCAACGGAGGTAGCGGAATACTCACATTGATCGGTTGAGTCGATTTGGAGACGAATGAAGGCCAAAAACGTACTGCCTTTCACGCCCACTGCATGCAGTCCACTGCCCTGCAAAACAGAAAATTGGGTGAAGAAACGGAGCTCCAATCTTCGTCGGATGGATCCCGTCTCATGGGGGAACCTCCCTACCACCTTCGCAAGACTTGTAAGTGTGCTAGCACTTGATTTCTCACCATGAGAAACCACTCTTGCTTCCCTTTAGCTCACGCCCAAACTGGTTCCAAACCAGTGAACACTTTGCTCAAATGAGCGTGAGAGAGGAGAGAAATTTGAGAGAGAAGAAGTTGTGTTATGTTAATTAAAATGATTTACCAAAAATCAATTTATATTTATGCCATAATTTATTAAATTAATAATATAATTATGACACAAAACATGCAATGTCTTAGAGTGTCAAACACTCAATTTCCATGCAATAACATTGAGTGCATTGTACACTATCTACATGCATAACATTGAGTGCATTGTACACTATCTACATGCAATGCATTAGAATGACATGTGTCATGTGGGCCCCACACGTTTCCAAATGAAAGTGGGCCCACGTGCACTCACGCGTTCGGGTTCGATATTTCCGAAATACCGAGCTTACGTCGCGACGTTAATTCAATCGAATTTAAATAAATAATTACGCCTGGCGAAATTATTATTTACGTCGCTAACGAATTAATTCTGAATTAACTCGTTTGCCCGAATTAAAATCTAATTTTAATTCCGCGTCGAAATCTAATTTCGTTTAATTCCAAATTAATCGTTCTCTCTCTTTAGACGACATTTTATCCCGGATAAAATATCTCTGTTATTAATCCTAGATTAATTTTCTCTCTCTCTTCTATTATAATCCCAGATTATTCAAGAGTGCGAGTTGTGCGTCATCGGTGGATTATCGGGAAGCGACCCATGAGATCCCTGGATAATCTGGCAGTAAATACGGTCGTCGGAGTATCCGAATCACGTACGTACCAAGTACTACGTTCTATTCTAACCCGATTTACGAGACAAGGTCGACTCCTAGCAAAGCACAAAGTCTTCCCAGGTTCTCCGGACATATTCATCAAAGAATATCTAGATCTGTATCAAGCGTAGTATACAATTGTATTGTGCATATTGGCCCAGTATCGGATAATCACGTGCTAGGGCTGGGGCTGGATAAGTGTCTGCCCCGTCCGAAACACATATCGGATGTCTGGTAACTAGTCTCTATAATCGGATATTCATGACCTGGTCATAATATCACGATTGGATGCGCATCACTTAAGAGCACTAATACCGTATCCTGCGTGACATCATCTCCATTATGACTGGAGTGACACTTCCGTCTTGACATCACATCCAATACACTACGATTCCTGATAAACCCAGAAGAGGTGAACACAGAACCAGTTAAGATCCCCCACCACCAAAACCAAAGTTTACCGATTGTCGTAAGTATTAGCGATGTAAGTCTCAGGTTAAGACTATACACACCTACCTTGATTTCGGCCTCCCATAGACACCTAGTCATAATACCAATGGGATTCCGAAGGGTCTATCCAGAGCGAAGCTGTTTCCCGTACCATCGGTGAAACACGACCTCCTATCACACTTGCACAAGTATCCAATACTTATATATATGAGAACTATGCCGTTGTGCCCTCACAACGCGCACAAGTGCAATACTAGCCTATTCCGCATTATCGATGTCCTGTCTCGATAATACTACGGCTAGGGATATTTAATGATTAATCCTTCGCGGACTGAACTGTCTCATATCATCTCAATCCAGGAACTAATCATAGGGACCTCTCTTCATTTATATATCTAAGGTGATCTAATCACAAATGATGAGAGTGCAATTTCCTTTTGTTACATAGTTAATTTGCTACAACAACACAATGATCTGTGCAAATAGTGACGCTATGGTCATTTTATCCAACAATCTCCCACTTGGCACATTGCGAGTCACTCAAGTGCCCTACACCCGAACTATGTAAGGTTCGCTCAAATTGCTGAGGAAAGGTTTTCGTCAGCGGATTTGTTCGATTATCGTTTGACGCGATTTATACGATCATCACATCGCCACGATGTATGATCCGAACGAATCAGATGATATGGAAGTATATATCTGGATCGTCGATGAGACCTTTAATTCCTTAGCCTGTGCTGACGCCTAGCTCAGCTGCTAACAAAACTATATCTAATCTAATTAGATTTATTATCGATCCAAAGGCTTCTATTGCTGCCTCAGCTGCAGCAATAATCCGCATTTGTTGTTTATTCGGTAACAGTTATCTTGCTTGGAAGATTTCCAGCTCACTGTCCCGTTATTCAAACTTTATAGTACCGCAGTATTTAATTGTTTGGAAACTTGCTGCAGTGATCCCAGTCACTTCAAGTTCTCCTTCTCCATAGTAAAAGATAGCATCTTTAGTTCTCAGAGATACTAACAGATGTTCTTAACTTCAATCCAGTGACTATCACTTGGATTGACCTGATTGTGACTCCATATGCTCGAAGCGTATGAGACACCAATACAAGTACATTTTAAATGTACAATTTCCAGAGAGTGTTAACAACTCCAAATCTATCCCAGTAGATCTTTATTCCTTGAATAAAGGTTGTTACTCCTCAGAATTCTACGGAGAATTTCTATTGAAAGCCAAGCTTTCAACAATAGCTATATGGGAATTTACTTGTCAGTGCGCTCTCCCACTAACCTCCTTATATACACAAGAATTATTTCGTTTTGAGTCAAATCATAAACCATTATGATTATTTCAAAACGACAGTTCCAAGAACCTTATGCTTGCATCAACCCAAACATGGATCGAATAACCCGCAAACCTGGTTTGTCGGTTATACAAAATCGTCAGGATGTTGTAAACATCCTCCAAAAGGTTTCCTTTTCAGGAAAGCGATTTTGATTTGTAACTAACATATTTCATAAATGAAATATATAGTTATCAATAAGCATCTTCAAAATGGATTTACCATGGCAACAGGTAAAAGGTTGACCGTTATTAACATAATGTTGATAACGATACCTTTCCGTCAAAACCTTAGGTTTGCACGTTGGTATGTTGCCTTCCATGTATGTCTTCCTTGAAGACGTTTAATGTACCATAGGCACAGCGCCTTGTGGTACAACAACTAGTATCCAAACATAGTTGTTATACATGGAATCCATTTCGGATTCATGGCACTTTGCCATAACAGGGAGTCGATACCTCGTATCACTTCCTCATAACGTAGTCGGATGGTACACCTCCATAAGATTGACATCTTTATGAGGTTAGATCAGAAACCCATACCCTAGGTTGTTTTCTGACTCTATCCGATCTGCGAAGTTCTTGTGTATTGAAGATTAATGGTATAGATTCATCATAGATGAACTATTTGTGTTCATTAAGGACTTCGTGCCTTGAACAGTATTACTCCGATTTTCATCGAGTATCACTATCCTCCCACTGAGCACTGCATATCGGTATTCCTCTCAGGAAAACCGCATGGTGAGCAACAATTACATTGTTCTCAAGTGGGATTTATAAGTACAATACTTAAGGTTTCCCTTAGGATAACTTATATTGGCACTTATCCAATTTGGGTCCTTAGTTTGGTATCAACCAAACGTTATGCCTGGCATACCCAAATTATCAGGAATGAGAAACCCCGTTTCTTTCCTATTCATATCCTATATGATATCTGTCAAACAGATTTATATGGAACCTTATTCCAAATAAGTTTTGCACTGTCAATACATATCCTGTTGAAGGAAATAGTAGCTCAGAGCGACTCGTGATAAACCTTATTATGTCCAACAAAATTCGGTTTTAGTTCAACACACCACCGTCTAACTGACGTGTCTCGAGAGGAGTCCTCATCTGAAAGAATACCATACTTCTTTCATGTACTTATGAAACTTACTGCTAAGTATTTTCCATTACGGTATTACCTGGCGGAATAATACTATAGTCGATCTGTTTGTCTATTTCGTGTCGAAACTCTAAAAGTTTTCGATTTGTGGTTCTTCAAAGAAACACATAACCACAACGTGATGTCACATCCGTTAAGGTCACGAAATATTCATGTTAACATCTAGCTTAGCTAGATATGGGCCCACTTACTTCACCATGAATAGGGCTAACAGATCGGTGGCCCTTTTACTATTACCAAGTAATAGTTTTTTAGGTATTTAACCTAATAAACTAGATTCGTAGACCTTATTTGAATAGTCAAATCAGTCCTAGTACCCACTCTAAAAAGTGTGGATATACGAGTCTTGTTTAATTGTGTCCCAGACAACAATGCCACAAATAAGTCTCCATTGATCAAATCAATTTGAGCTATTTATTTGTCATTTTATATTTTGAGATTGTTCTTTATATTCAAAATATAAATTCTGTTATTTATCTCAGTATCATCTTTTATATTGAAACACTTTAGTGTTCTAGAATATAAAGTTTTTATCCGCAATGGATTAAACACTGATATAGAGATAATGTCTCTAGATAAAACTAGTTACATTATAACTTTTCCTAATTTAAGTACATACCCAAAGCGCAGTTCCTAAACTTAGGTATCTACGGTCGAAACAAACAGCGACATTCGTCCCGTTTCCAATTCGCAGAGAAATCTCGGCTTGAAGCCAGTATCCAGCTCACAGCGGATTCTGAACGTCAATACATATATTTTATGTACACACTAAGTATTTAAAATCCAATTTTAATACTAGTAGTGAACATAACTTTGACAAATATTTTAAGTTAGAGCCTCGCCCTTTCTTTAATTCCTTCGTGTCTTCCCATATCCAAATGGTAGTCACTTTGGGATATGTCAATTATCATTTTTCAATATTTCTCAAACCACTTGGGTTTTAGAATATCGAAATGATGTGCACCTTGTGCTACATGCCCAATTGCAAACTTTGACTTTTCTCCACTAGAATAGTCAATTAATTCTCCAAGAATTATTAATTGCAATTTTTAATACTTTTAAATCTAAAAATAGATTATTATAAGTATATTAATTAAGCACTAAAGTCATCATCACATAAATCTTCCAAAGACTTTATGCTCTACTATTTGCTTAATTATGGGCTTAGTCATAATAAGTTATTTATCAAATAAATTAACCTATTATTAATTCCCAATTGAAATTAAATCATCTAAACATTTAATCCAAGGATTATATATTTTAAATATTCAACCTTTCAATTCTTTCATGATTTCAATAGTCCAACTATTTAATCAATTTTAATAAGGTACTATTTATTATAATGATTACAATAATCCAATTATTTAATCAACTATAATTTTAATATTGATTACTATAATCTCATTATAAAATCAACTATCATTTTAATTCAATTATATTGATTACTATAATCCAATTACAAAATCAACTATATATTGAATGAGTTTGTATATAGTCCAACTATATATATTTTTAAAACAACATAAAATATTAGTCCGACTTAATACTTTTGATTAATATGACGAGTAAAATAAAAATGAGCGTGTTTAGCGAGTATTCGAACGAATGTTGCAAATTCAATACTTGCCTCCCACTATTTTTCGTCAAGCCTCTAACCCTCTGTGGAGTACTCGGGAAACCGTGTTTCCTAGTGGGCTAGGATCCCGTTAAATAACACACAACCCTGACTTTGGCCAATAAAAAACTGTATGCTATTTAACTAGGTAGATCTCTCAGATCAATTGGATCTCATCCAATTCCTAGATCCGGTTAGGTGGACATCCAAGTCCGAAACATATGTATAATGTCAATGTACCAATACATTTTCCTAACCATATCCTCCGAATCATTTAGGCCTTGGCTTTGGGCCAAACACAAACTAATGATTCCAGTTAAGCGGGACCCATTGACGAGGAAAGTTTCGTAATCAATGTCATTGGACAAAAAGTTATCTGACTTTGGTCAATAAAAATCACGATTTGGACAAGACACCAATATGCAACAAAACTCTCATGATTCAAGTACATCCTTGATTGACAAAGGTCTTGACTTTGGTCAAAAACAAACCAATGCCAACTTCGGATCTTAACAAGAATCATTCAATGGAAGGATATATGCTTAATATAGATTGAGGGATTTTCGCGTGCAAATTGGCTACCAATTTAATTATCTTTGTTAGGTCTCATCATCATACACCCTTAAACATGCATTCTAAATACATAATAAAGCGAGTATGAAATAAAATAATAATGATATGCGGATGGATACTTTACACATTGATCCAGATCAAATCTCTCCCTTTCTCACTCAAGCAAGCACTTGTACTACTTCTACCCGTTACACTACACTTCTAAAGAAACCTCATATACATAGAGGGGAATAGGTGAGAAGAGAATACAAAGAGAAAGAAGGTGATAAGGCTGGACACTCAGGTCCAATTTATAATAATCGAATTATTACAACATTTCTAAAATTGCCCACCCGACTAATATCCATCCGATATACATTATTCATTCAACACAAAGACCATGTATTCACACACACAAGCATGCTATCAATCAATCTAATCAAATTAATTAATCTGATAATTAAGTGATCATCCAATGTTCAAAACAACGATTTGATTTTGTTCGAGTCAACTCGTTTTTGCGAATAAGTACTCAAAGTACGAATTCATGAATTAAATTAAACTACATCATTAAATCTAATTTAACATGTTTTAATACTAATTCACTATTCAATTCCAAATTAAATATTGCACTTTAAATTAATAAACCTTTTACGATTTAAATTCAAATCTAATCGTAACGCGTCTCAAAGACCGATTAACGTCCAACGTCAATTTAATTTAAGTCTAATGGGCTTCAATTAATTTCTTTAGGCATGGGCTTCGGCAACCAAAGCCCATTAGTGGAATCACCCAAAATGCCTTAGAAATCAATTCGCCCCATTAGGCCCAATTAATCATTAAGGTTTATTAGTCGCAATTGGGCTTTATGGTTAAGGTTTTGGGCCCAATTGGATCCAATCCACTTGGCCTAAACCAAACTTGATAAATCAAGCCCAAAGGCCCAATTACAACATTAAATTCTAAATTTCCAAAATAGGCCCAATTAATTAAATCAAAAATCCAATTTTCACAATTTAATTACCAAAAGGTGCATTATATGATTAATCGACTAAATCGATATTTCCGAAGCACCAAATTAGTCCAATTAATCATGCTTAATTCATTATTACATGTCAAACACACATAATGAAAAATCAAACCCATTTACATGCTTGCTAAGTCTCGGCCAAGGGAGTGATTTCATGTCCAATTCGGTTTCAATCCAATTAATCCGCAATCGACATTAAATACATATCCCGAATGATTTTCAATACATCCAATTATCAAAATCAAATTTCCAAGACAACACTAGGGCATATCCAATCGGCCAACACATGGAATTTAGGGTTTATGTTCAATTCAAAGTACAATCCAATTGACATTAATTAACATCATCCTACATGATTTTAACTCATCCAATGAATTAAAATCAACAAAATTCCAATGATTCAAAATCAATTTTGCATTCGGCCAAGGCATATAATTTGGGGAAAATAATTCCAAATCATTTTTTCATCAAATTAGTCCAACCAAAATGAATTTAAACATGTTATAAGCATACTCAAACAAACAATTCATTCAAATCATGCTCAACAACATTTACCCAAATTTTAAACCCTACAAATTTCATGCTTGCAACTTTAGCTCATGATGCCATTGTTGGTTTTCTATAAGGTCCCAAGATCAAACAAGACATGAAATTATGTGTGAACACATCAACGGAGGTAGCGGAATCTCACATTGATCGGTTGAGTCGATTTGGAGACGAATGAAGGCCAAAAACGTACTGCCTTTCACGCCCACTGCATGCAGTCCACTGCCCTGCAAAACAGAAAATTGGGTGAAGAAACGGAGCTCCAATCTTCGTCGGATGGATCCGTCTCATGGGGGAACCTCCCTACCACCTTCGCAAGACTGTAAGTGTCTAGCACTTGATTTCTCACCATGAGAAACCACTCTTCTCTTGCTTCCCTTTAGCTCACGCCCAAACTGGTTCCAAACCAGTGAACACTTTGCTCAAATGAGCGTGAGAGAGGAGAGAAATTTGAGAGAGAAGAAGTTGTGTTATGTTAATTAAATGATTTACCAAAAATCATTTATATTTATGCCATAATTTATTAATTAATAATATAATTATGACACAAAACATGCAATGTCTTAGAGTGTCAAACACTCAATTTCCATGCAATAACATTGAGTGCATTGTACACTATCTACATGCAATAACATTGAGTGCATTGTACACTATCTACATGCAATGCATTAGAATGACATGTGTCATGTGGGCCCCACACGTTTCCAAATGAAGTGGGCCCACGTGCACTCACGCGTTCGGGTTCGATATTTCCGAAATACCGAGCTTACGTCGCGACGTTAATTCAATCGAATTTAAATAATAATTACGCCTGGCGAAATTATTATTTACGTCGCTAACGAATTAATTCTGAATTAACTCGTTTGCCCGAATTAAAATCTAATTTTAATTCCGCGTCGAAATCTAATTTCGTTTAATTCCAAATTAATCGTTCTCTCTCTTTAGACGACATTTTATCCCGGATAAAATATCTCCGTTATTAATCCCAGATTAATTTTCTCTCTCACTTCTATTATAATCCCAGATTATTCAAGAGTGCGAGTTGTGCGTCATCGGTGGATTATCGGGAAGCGACCCATGAGATCCCCGGATAATCTGGCAGTAATACGGTCGTCGGAGTATCCGAATCACGTACGTACCAAGTACTACGTTCTAGTGATTTACGAGACAAGGTCGACTCCTAGCAAAGCACCAAGTCTTCCCAGGTTCTCCGGACATATTCATCAAAGAATATCTAGATCTGTATCAAGCGTAGTATACAATTGTATTGTGCATATTGGCCCAGTATCGGATAATCACGTGCTAGGGCTGGGGCTGGATAAGTGTCTGCCCCGTCCGAAACACATATCGGATGCTGGTAACTAGTCTCTATAATCGGATATTCATGACCTGGTCATAATATCACGATTGGATGCGCATCACTTTAAGAGCACTAATACCGTATCCTGCGTGACATCATCTCCATTATGACTGGAGTGACACTTCCGTCTTGACATCACATCCAATCACTACGATTCCTGATAAACCCAGAAGAGGTGAACACAGAACCAGTTAAGATCCCCCACCACCAAAACCAAAGTTTACCGATTGTCGTAAGTATTAGCGATGTAAGTCTCAGGTTAAGACTATACACACCCTACCTTGATTTCGGCCTCCCATAGACACCTAGTCATAATACCAATGGGATTCCGAAGGGTCTATCCAGAGCGAAGCTTTTTCCCGTACCATCGGTGAAACACGACCTCCTATCGCACTTGCACAAGTATCCAATACTTATATATATGAGAACTATGCCGTTGTGCCCTCACAACGCGCACAAGTGCAATACTAGCCTATTCCGCATTATCGATGTCCATCTCGATAATACTACGGCTAGGGATATTTAATGATTAATCCTTCGCGGACTGATACTGTCTCATATCATCTCAATCCAGGAACTAATCATAGGGACCCCTCTTCTATTTATATATCTAAGGTGATCTAATCACAAATGATGAGAGTGCAATTTCCTTGTTACATAGTTAATTTGCTACAACAACACGATGATCTGTGCAAATAGTGACGCTATGGGTCATTTTGTCCAACAGTACCAATAGGCACAATGCCTTGTGGTACAACAACTAGTATCCAAAATAATTGTTATACATGGAATCCATTTCGGACTCATGGCACTTTGCCATAATAGGGAGTTGATACCTCGTATCACTTCCTCAAAACGTAGTCGGTGGATATCCTTCTAAGATTGACATCTTTATGAGGTGAGATCAGAAACTCATACCCCAGGTTTTTTTCTGACTCTCTCCGATCTACGCGGTTTCTTGTGTATATGAAGATTGATGGTATAGATTCATCATAGATAAACTATTTGTGTTCCATAACGGACCTTGTGCCTTGAACAGTATTACTCCGATTTTCACCGAGTATCACTATCCTCCACTGACCCTGCATATCGGTATTCCTCTCAGGAAAACCGCATGGTGAGCAACAATCACATTGTTCTCATGTGAGATTTATAAGTACTATACTTATGGTTTCCCTTAGGATAACATATATTGGCCTTATTCCGTTTGGGTCCTTAGTTTGGTATCATCCAAACGTTATGCCTGGCATACCCAAATTATCAGGAATGAGAAACCTCGTTTCTTCCCTGTTCATATCCTATATGACATCTGTCAAACAGATTATATGGAACCTATTCTAATAAGTTATTGCCTGTTAAAACTTATCCGTTGAAGGAAATGGTAGCTCAGAGCGACTCATGATTAGCCTTATCATGTCTAACATGATTCGGTTAATCCGTTCGGACACCCGTCACTTTAACGTGTTCTGGGAGGAGTCCTCATTTGAAAGAATACTATACTCTTTCAAGTACATATGAAACTTACTGCTTAAGTATTTTCCAATACGGTCTTACCATGGCGGCATAATACTATAGCCGATATTGTAGGCATTGCATTTTCGCATGTGAAACCCGATGAGGAGTCTTATTTGGAGACAACTACCTTTTGAGTCACGGATGCCGCGGGAAACGGATATCGGAAGGGAAATTCAGAATAAGCAAGCTCACTGTCTTCGTTGGTGCTGCGTTCGTTACTTCCTTCGTTCGAACGGGAAACAGATTGCGGGCGTTCGTGTAGCGTTCGAGGAGCGTTCGAACGGTTCGGTAATTCTGGTTTTGCTTGCTAGCCTCACACCCAGCCCATTTTGGCTCCCAAAGCCCATAAACACATCCAAATTAAATAATTAAATATTAAACATTAAAATAAAACATTTAAATCATTTACCAATTAAAATAATCAATTACCAACTTAAAACTATGCTTGTTTCAATTCAAACGTCAGTTCCAAGAACATTATGCTTGTTTCAATCCAAACATAAGCCAAAAGGTTGACATTCAGAGTGACTAACAACATGGCCGAGTATGAAGCATGTGCTTTTGGTTTGACAGCATTGATAGCCTTGAAGGCCGGGAGTGTGGAAATCTACGGAGATTCTATGTTAGTAGTCCAGCAGATGCGAGGAGAATGGGAATTGAAGGAAGAACGGTTGAAGCCTTATCTTTTTCACCTCAGAAAATTGGCACAGGATATCCCCGAGTGTAAGTTTCAGCACCTACCGAGGGAAGAGAATCAGATGGCAGATGCATTGGCTACACTTGCAGCAACTTGGGAAAATCCAGAGAAGTTAGTGATGAGACCGTTGATACTGACGACAGCAAGTAAACCTGCTTATGAGATAGAAAGAATCCTGGAAGTTGAGGTTGACGATGGTAAGCCTTGGTATTATGACATTCAGAGGTATCTGGAACATGGTGAATTCCCGGAAGGGGCGGGCAGAAAAGACAGAATAGCCATTCAGAAGTTGGCTTCCCAGTATGTTACTCTGAGAGGGGAACTGTACAAGAGGCAGGCAAACGGTATTCAGTTGAAATGTTTGAGGAAAGAAGAAGCTCAGAAAGTGATGGAAGAGGTACATGCCGGGGTATGTGGTCCGCACATGAATGGGTTAAACTTGTCCCGCAAGATAGTGAGACAGGGGTTTTATTGGTCAACCATGGAGACAGACTGCGCGAAGATGGTAAAGCACTGTCATGACTGTCAAGCACATGGTAATCTGAATCACTTACCGCACACAGAATTGCACGGGCTGTCAGAGCCATGGCCGTTCTCAGCATGGGGGATTGACATGATCGGGGAAATTCGACCGAATGCATCTAATGGGCACGCTTCATAGTAGTAGCAGTGGATTACTTCTCAAAGTGGGTGGAAGCCGAATCCTTCCGT
>SKCR01047537.1:0-51759 GCA_019454045.1 Zanthoxylum bungeanum
TTCACAAGGAAGGGTAAAGTGGGTTTGACACTTGACAAGACAAGAACCCAAGGTCATTATAAGGATGAGGTCAGGTAGAAAGGCTCGGGCCCGAGGTGTAAAAGGTCAACCTGAAGGCAGAGTTGAGATACCGATGTGTGAAGACTGACCCGACCTGATAAGAATGTATCAGACTCGGCAGCACTGAAACATTTATAAAGATTTGCCCGGCGTGGTTAGGTTTGGCCTTACATCGGACTCTCAGAGCAGCCTCAGCATAAGACTCGATATTCAGAGCCTCGTGTCAGCCTCAGAAATTAGAATCGACTCAGCAGATCAGACCCAGTCGAGGAAATGAGAGGAAGTCAAACAAAGCATCGCGAGTCTAGACACGCTGACCCGACCTACTAGTGGATATAATGAAGGATGTTACTTATTTTGACGGATCGACCCGATGACTATTGTTTGACCCGGATATCTAGGTCGGGGTTATTGAATCTTATGCCTATGTATATGTGACATAAGACCTAAATGGAAGTTTGAGCCTACAAAGACTTCGATGTGACAAAATCGGGCCACCCGCTTGTCCTCTGGCATACGCTATCGCATAGGAGCAGTTAGACTATAGGTTGGCACATGGGCTAAAACATGTAGCAGAGGATAAAATGGCATGGTTTAATGAGATGTCAGGTGGCAGAGCTACTTCGACATAGCAGTTGGGGAAGAGAGCCCTCGTATTAGTGGTAGATTCACGTGGCTGCCTCCATGAGATTGGTGTAACAGTAGAATTTTCCCTAGTATATAAACGGATCGAGAATTCATTGTAAAGGGTTAGCAAAATCTATTTCACACATAACTTGTAAAATAAAGAGCAAAAAGCTTAAGTGTAAGAGTGAACTTGTAAAAGGGTTGGTCAGACGAGCTTGAGAGATATGCATGTCGATCATACCCGAACATGTTATAAAACTTCCTTTTCCATTGTGTCTGTGGACGTAGGTTGGATTCATTCCACCGAACCATGTGAAACCTTCTATTTTATCTGTGTGTTATCTCATCTTTTGATAAGTTTTTATTTGGTCCCCAAACCAAACAAATTCTTAGTTGATGAAGGATTGTTCAATGAGTAAGTTTACCGATTTTCCCCTGGAACGAAAATCAGTCATCAACAATACCTGTATAAAGTTTGGGAAAAATCCCAAATATTGGGTAATCGTTAAAATGGGTAGAATACTTTATACATCAAGTTAATGAAAATATAGCTCAAAAGACTATATCAATATAGACGTAAAAATGTCTATAAAAATTCAATTCATTATGAAAACCAATCTAGATCGTCATATTGTGGCATAATGGAAATGAGTAGATGTCCGTGAAACTATAAATAATTGAACCTACTCCACTGTGAGAGAAATCTTGGTGAGCACAAGGCTTCTACTTCACTGGCTTTTTATCCAATTTCATAACTTAATATAATGGTCTTTTATGGCGGGCTTTTAGTATAGACAGGTTGAGATGTCTAAACTTTCTTTATTATATGTCTGGGGAAAAAACTAAGAATCTGGAGAAATGACATGTGGCCAGACGAATAAGACTCCAAGACCTCATGTCAGAACCAACCTTTAGGATCAGTCATCAAAGTCTATTATATAACTTGTCATCAGAGTTTGGCAACACAACCCACCACCAGGGTCTGAAGTCAAAACCTCCAATAGAGTCTAACGTTAGTACCTATCGTTAGAGTCCAATAACAGGACCTCCGTCAGAGTCTGAATTCAGGACTTACCAATGGGAAGTTCATAGTAGGTTTGACTCCCACGAAGGTAAGCACAGGTCACACAACGATTAGATGTGAGAAATCAGCTCCCTGATGACACGAATCTTCTAAACATGGAATCAAACATTCAATTAATTACTTTCCGTTTCTTTAAGCTGGACAATCATTTAGAGTATGGAAGTTATGAGATTCTAGGGAGTGAGCCAATTAGTGGGAAACGTGAATGGAATGTAATTGCTAGCCTTTTATTTTCCTTGTAAGAAAGTAATATAACTAATATGAGATTCCCTTGAACAATGGATTGACTGTTGGATAATCAAGCAATAATATCACACTTTTTACCAATTTCAGTATTTTACTTTCCATTCTATTATCTGTAGAATTTACTGCACAAACAATTGACGCAGTCTGTGGGAAATATGGAAAGAAAAGCCGTGTTTACAATTTTCTGCAATTACCAAGCCCAAAACAAAACAAAAGTTTGCTCAATCAAATATAAAATGATGTCAACAAGGAATAAGAAATCTAAAATTTCTGCATCCACTTCCCGCCAGGAGGAACAAATGTCCAACCACCTTATACCCACGATGGACATCTTGGACATTAGGAATGATATGATGAAGCAGATGGAGGACCAGATGTAAGTCATGAGAAAGTAGTTCCGGAAACAACTGCAAATTATACTGCAAGAAAACCACGCACTCAAATCCCAGAACCAAAGAGTTGGCCCAAGTAAAGACAATGGGAATGTGAAGGAAGGAGCCATCGTTAAGGACCTCTATGAGTAGGGGCATATAGAGGAGCACAAGGATGAAAGACAACAGGGAAAGTGCCCTATCAGGTTTGATCATACAGTTTCCAATATAGAGGGTTCGAGAATCAAGGCCGGACGTGGAGAGAGGTGGAACATAAAAAGAAAACCTGAGGCCTGGATGTGAATTGTAACATAATAAATATATGCAAGAAGGAAGAGTGTGTCGATGAAAAGCTGTTGGTAGCAAAGACAAAGAGTATCGAGGGGATTCGGGTGCAGACCCCGATAGATCTGGCTGACCTAACAATCAGGGGGATGTCCTCCTCACCATTTCAGGAGTGGATCGAGGAAGAGCTGAAACATCGAGACTTCACCCCACCTAGTTCAGTTTTGACAGAGGCTCACTCTAGAAACCACTAACGAGGCTTTGATGTGCAAGTTGGTCGTCACCACTTTCACTAGCAACACCATCTCTTTGTTCCTACAACTGCTAGAGAGATCCATATGGAGCTTCAAATATATCAGGTGGAGATTCATTAAGCAGTACCATGGAAACCATCCCTCTAAAGTTACTATAGCTGACTTATAGCTGGAGAAAATATATGAAAAGACTACTAGACACTACTTACAGAGGTTCATTGACAAGAGAAACACTATCAACAACCTAGAATCAAAGTTAGTAGTAGCCTTCTTGGTCAGAGGGTTAATTGGTGGGTCTTACATTCATGAGGAGTTCCTGAATGTACCTCCTTATGACATGTCGGAGGTACGGACCAGAGTAGAGGGCTTGTTGAAAGTGATGGAAAATAGAACCAAGATATCTCAGGCTGCGACGATTACAGAGGCATCAAGGTTGCAGCAACCAAACTAATAACGGACAGGGTCAAGACTCAAGGAAAAAGAAATCACGAGGAAGTAGGAATGAAGTCAGAACCTCATGAGGCTCCGAGGAAGGGGAAATGTATGAATCAGAGCCCAAATAGCCAATGTGGGAAGATGATGGGATATTGTATGAGTTCATCCTACTACATGAGCAAATCTTTCATAGAGTGAAAAATCGGGGCCTGTTGAGAGAGCCCCAACCAATAAGAGTGCTAGTTGTAGACAATGCCACAAAGATGTGCGACGCTGTCCGGGCTCGTGGCCCGGTCGGAGAGTACGGAGTAGCCGCGGAGGACTAAACCAAAGAATAAAGGAGTCACCACCGAGTGTGAACTGGGAAATGATTTAAGGCCGCACTCACCCCTCGCAAGGGAAGACCTCAAAACGCCGGGTTCGGAATGGTCCCTTAATTATGCCAATTGTAATGAAACGATTTATACAATAGTATAACCAAGTCTTATGCAACACATGCAAGATAATTTAATCAACATCCAAGTTTGCACACCCATGAACGTAAATAAAAATGAAGGCAAAACATAATTCCATAAACGTATTAAACAATGGAGCGCAATAATGTAATTAACAATAACTGTAAAAGTATTAATAATAAAAGCGGATAATTAAGTACATAATGTAAAAGAAATAACTAAAGAGGCAAGCATGCATGGAAGTAAACATGAAGTTATGCGGCAGAGAATGAATAGAGATAACTAATAGGATGAATACGAAGCGGTAAATAACAAACAAAAAGGTGAATAACAAAATTAGAAGAAAAATGGTGGACCAAGAGCTTTGGCCAACATCCATATGGGATCTTGTATCCGGCGTGACAAAACATCGTGGTAAAGGTAGCCTTTTGGCTTTTCCATCAAATGGAGGACCTTTAACTGAACGTGATTAGCCCATGCGCACGAGATAGCAATGCGTAAATAAATAAAGCAATAACAAGCGAAAAGTAAGTAACATAATAATAAAAGAGATGCGACCAAGGCCAACATCTATATGGGACCTCGTATGCCCGATGAACGTATTTCACATTCAACCAAGTATACTTCGTCTGGCGCGGTAAAATGTCATGGTAAAGGTAGCCTTTAGCCATTTCCCTCAAATAGAGGACCTTTAATCCATCATGATTAGCCCATGCGCACTAAATTAACAATACATAAATAAATAAAGCAATAACATGAGGAAATTAAATAACAGAATAATAAAAGAGATGCGACCAAGACCAACATATATATTGGACCTCGTATGCCCGATTGAACGTATTTCACATTCAACCAAGCATACTTTGTCCGGCACGGCAAAATTTTTTGGTAAAGGTAGCCTTTAGGCATTTCCATCAAATGGAGGACCTTTAATCCAACGTAGTTAGCCCATGCGCACTAGATAACCATGCATGAATAAACAAAGCAATAATACACAAAAAGTAAATAAAATTTATGAAAAGAGATGCGACCAAGGCCAACATCTATATGGGACCTCGTATGCCGATTGAACGTATTTCACTTTCAATCAAGCATACTTCGTCCGGCGCGGCAAAATATTATGGTAAAGGTAGCCTTTAGGCATTTCCCTCAAATGGAGGACCTTTAATCCAACATAGTTAGCCCATACGCACTAGATTAGCAATGCATAAATAAATAAAGCAATAACACGCGGAAAGTAAATAACAGAATAATAAAACATAAACGATGAATGAACATAAAATTAAGTGACAAAAATGAAACATGTGCTTGAAAGTTTCTCAAGTGGTACGTGGAGTTGTATCCCAAGTACAGACCGCACTACCGTCCATTCGAATTCGGCTATGGAATTTACGTCTGGGTTTCCATCTGATATACCGCGAGAGATATCACGCAATCATTAACTCAACATAAATGAAACTATACGTAAAACATAAATGCATGTGAGTGATCAACGAGAAATAACTGAAAATATAAACAGTAAAGGGTACCCTCAGGTCTTACCTTTTAAATCGCTTCCTAGGAGTGCGTTAGGACGTCGACGGAAGGGTTAACGCTTCACTATTTCTGGTTTGCCGCTGTTTTGGACTGTCGTTTCCGCTATTTTCTTTGCTGCTTTTTTTTTTGCTATTTTCTCACTGTTTTGGACTGCAGTTTATGGGGGTTGTTGTGGTCGGTTTTGTATCGGTTTTGGGGTGTTTTAGAAACTGTTAGGGGGGCCGATTCGATACTGTTTTGGTTTTATTTTGGGACTATTTTGGGAGTGTGTTTTGGGTGGTCTGGCTCACGGTTTTTGCTGCTTCGTTGATCGTGGAGTGGAAACTGTGTGTTTTTTAAAGGGGCAGTTTATGATCGGTGTGTCACCGTGTATGGGTTATTTGTGACTAGAGTGGGTGATCTACGTGAGAGACTGTGAAGCTTTAGTGTTAGGGCTTATTTGCGATGGTGGCTCACGGCTTGGGGAGCTGTGTCGGTTAGTACGTTAATAGTGTGTTTGTCAGTCTGCTTATGTGTATTGTGCGTGTTCTGGCATAAGCTGGACGTGTATTCCGCTTGTGGTGAGTAAGAGAGAGGGTAGGGTGCAGGTCAGTATGCGGTGCCGAGAGTCAATCAGAGTGAGAGGAGCCGTGAGGGTTCATGGTCTACGTGAAGTGTTCTTGCCGTGAGAGAGAACAATGGGTTCTTGAAGGGTAGAGAGAGAAGGGGCTAGGGTTTATCGTTTGTTTGGTGTTGAGAGACGAGAGATGAAGAGAGAGATCATGAGATTTAGGGTTTTTTTGTGTGAGGAGCCAATGAAGAGAGAAGGTGTTTAGGGTTATTTGCTTTGTGAATTTTTGTCTGAGCGGAGCGGTGAGGAGTGAGAGGAGAGCCTTAGGTTTTAGTCCACTTTTTATAAGAGTGGGCTAGGGTTTCCTTACATGGGATTTTAAAACAAGGAAACAAAAATCATGCAATAAAGGGATGTGTGTTTGTTTAAGGAAAGGATATTTGTATTTTTGGTGGGGGAATTTCTTTAATTTGTAAGGTGATTGGATTTGATTGGATTAAATCTTTGGTAATTAGGAAGGTGATTTGATTTGATTGGATTTAAATCTTTGGTAATTAGGAAGGTGATTTATTTAATTTAGGAGTGGGATTTGATTTGATTTAGACATGTGTTTAATGTGTTTTGATATTTGGATGGGATTTGGTGGGACTTGGGCGTGTGGGTTGGTTCTTTGTGGGCTTGGGCCTGTGGGTTGGTTGTGTGTGGGCTTGGGCGTGTGACTTGGTGTGGGCTGTGGGGTTTTGGGCCGAGGCCAATAGTTAAAACAAGGATTAATCGAGCGAACCCGAGGCTAAACAAACGATTTAAATCTGATGATGTACTTATTTTTGAATTTTCCCTTCGGACGTCTATTTCCCGCAACTTCCGAAACTTATCGGGTAGTGCCTCTAAACGAGGCTCATCATTGGGCTTTCATGTAAAAATGCAAGTGTCTACAGTCGCCCCTACTTTGATGGGCTTGTACAGTGTGTGACAGTGACAATCCTATCAAAGTCATGCATGCATTTTTACTTACCTGGCTCGCTAGCTGTTGCCTGACTTACCTATTGTTCTGAGATGCTTCAAACTGTGTTGATGTGGTGGTGAGGTGCTTCGACCCCTGGTTCATTCCCAAACTGTGCTCCATTCCTGGAGTGACATTCCCGGCTTGCTAATCCTCATTCCCGAGGTGTCACTGATGTGATGGTTCATTCCCTAACTGTGCTTCATTCCCGGAGCGCCATTATCGGCTTGCTAATCCTCATTCCCGAGGTGTCACTGATGTGATGGTTCATTCCCGAACCGTGCTCCATTCCCAAAGTGCCATTCTCGGCTTGCTAATCCTCATTCCCGAGGTATCACTGATGTGATGGTTCATTCCCGAACCGTTACTGCATGAGAATGGGTAGACTGGTCGCCCCAGACTTGGTTTATCTTTTTGTTATTAGTTGCTTGCACTCGGCCAAAGTAGATCATTTGATGTGGTGTTCCACACTGTCATACCATAATACTCTTTTTTTATGAGATAGTCCCAATAGTTGTACATATTATTGCCCTCAAAGAATGCCCAGTGTCGAAATCAGAGAGAATTACAAGTACTCGATGTAACTCAAATCCAACAATTTGGATAAATAATCTGAACCAGACTCAAAGTGTGTGTGTGCCAAGGTTCTTTTACGGCTTGATCCTTAAGTAAGCCAACTCGATAATTTTTTTTTTAAAGAATTGGATCAATGGGTCAAACCAACCTAGATTTCTTGATCATGCTCTGTAATTACTTCTCTATACTCAATGTGATATGGTTTTCTTTTTCTTTTCTTTCATCTCTCCATTTTTTTACCTCAACACACCTACCCTTTAAGGTAGCATTTCTCCTCATGGTGGTCCTAATACTCGCCCATTGGTAGCTTCACGCATATCGGTTATAGGTGGTTTATATTTTCTGCTTTAGATACTTTTTTTGTATCCAACCATACCACATATCGTAACACAAGTAAGTCAGGATGGACATCTAAGCGAACGGTCATTCACCGATCCTCAATCTCCTCAACTAGTCACCTTGCCGGCTACTCATGCTTTCACTGTTAAGATCCTATAATTAAGTGCTCGCGAGTCTAGTCGAGATCAACTACTCAAAATACCGGATAAGAGCACATCTCGCACTTATCGTTTCTAAGGTTTCCCCCTAAAGCAAACAATTTTGTCATCGGACCTACGCATAACCGCTAATGACTTCTCTCTCTCCCTTTTTTTTTCACTCCACTGGAATTATTCATTTCAACTGCTGATAGTGTGGGCCTCGACCCTGGGGTTCGTTCCCGAAAACTGCTGGTAATGTGGGCCTCAACCCTGGGATTCATTCCCGAAACTGATGATAGTGTGGGCCTCGACCCTGGGATCCATTCCCGAAAACTGCTGGTAATGTGTTACTACTCCTGGCTTGCTTGTATTTGCCGCTCTTTCTTCTTTTCTTTGAAACCTGCGAACACAAAATAAAAAAATTGCACGTACGTTACGTGTATGCATGCATGCATGGATGGATGTGATTCCTATTTCACTGGGTTAGGCCTTCCACCGGTTCTCCAGGTGATCGCTCAGTCTTCTCTTCCTCAAGCAAAATATTGCTTCAACATGTCCACGTTGATTGGCTCGGTGAACTCATTTCCGTCTAAATCTGACAGTCTCACTGCCCCGTTTCCCATCACTTCTTGACTATGTAGGGTCCTTCCAAGTTGGGTTTGAACTTTCCTCTCGGGTCCATCATCGACGGCTTTGACTGCTTGAGTACTAGATCACCTTCTCTAATCTTGGTAGGGCGTACCCTTTTTGAATGCTCGGGCCAATCTCTTCTGATACAACTGCATATGGTGCAAGGACTTCATTCTCTTCTCATCTAACAATGCTAACTGTTCGAATATCTGTGAGGCCCATTCTTGTTCAGGTAACTCTGCCTCTGCTAGTACCCGCATTGAATGTATCTCAACTTCTACTGGTAATACTGCTTCCATTCCGTAGACCAACGAATATGGCGTGGCTCCCGTTGCCGTTCTCAAAGAAGTTCTGTACCCCCATAGGGCGTACGGTAGTTTGTCCGCCCAATCTTTGTAACTCTCCTTCATTTTGGCTAGTATTTTCTTTATCGTCTTATTGGATGCCTCGACTGCCCCATTTGCTTGTGGCATGTAAGGTGACGACTTGTGATGTCCTATCCTGTACTTCTGTAGCATTGCCTTGGTTTCTCCTTGAAACTGAACTCCGTTGTCTGTTACTACGTGATGTGGCATTCCGTATCGGCATATGATGTTCCGGGCTATGAACCTCGCCATCTGCTTTGCTATAACGTTATGAAATGACTCGGCTTCTACCCATTTCGAAAATAGTCTACCGCATCTACTATGAAACGATGTCTATTTGACGCGTGTGGTCGAATTTCTCCAATCATGTCTATTCCTCATGCTGAAAAAGGCCACGGCTCTGATAGCCCATTCTCCAATCATGTCTAGCGAAATTATTATTTACGTCGCTAACGAATTAATTCTAAATTAACTCGTTTGCCCGAATTAAAATCTGATTTTAATTCCGCGTCGAAATCTAATTTCGTCTAATATATCGAATATATTAATACATCGATTAATTCTGAATTAATCGTTCTCTCTCTTTAGACGACATTTTATCCCGGATAAAACATCTCCGTTATTAATCCTAGATTAATTTTCTCTCTCTTCTGTATAATCCCAGATTATTCAAGAGTGCGAGTTGTGCGTCATCGGTGGATTATCGGGAAGCGACCCATGAGATCTCCGGATAATCTGGCAGTAAATACGGTCGTCGGAGTATCCGAATCACGTACGTACCAAGTACTACGTTCTACCGACTTACGATACAAGGTCGACTCCTAGCAAAGCACCAAGTCTACCCAATTCTCCGGACATATCCATTTAAGAATATTAAGATCTGTATCAAGCGTAGTATATACTAATGTATTGTGCATATCGGCCCAGTATCGGATAGTCACGTGCTAGGGCTGGGGCTGGATAAGTGTCTGCCCCGTCCGAAACACATATCGGATGTTTGGTAACTAGTCTCTATAATCGGATATTCATGACCTGGTCATAATATCACGATTGGATGCGCATCACTTAAGAGCACTAATACCGTATCCTGCGTGACATCATCTCCATTATGACTGAAGTGATACTTCCGTCTCGACATTACACCCAATACACTACGACTCTCTGATAAACGCAGAAGTGGTGTACGCAAAACCGGTTTAAAGCCCTGTACCACCAAGACCAAAGTCTACCGATTATCGCAAGTATTAGCGATGCAAGTCTCAGGTTAAGACTATACACACCTACCTTGATTTCGGCCTCCCATAGACACATAGTCATAATACCAATGGGATTCCGAGGGGTCTATCCAGAGCGAAGCTGTTTCCCGTACCATCGGTGATGAAACACGACCTCCTATCGCACTTGCATAAGTATCCAATACTTATATATATGAGAACTATGTCGTTGTGCCCTCACAACGCACACAAGTGCAATACTAGCCTATTCCGCATTATCGATGTCCAGTCTCGATAATACTACGGCTAGGGATATTTAATGATTAATCCTTTGTGGACTGATACTGTCTCATATCATCTCAATCCAGGAACTAATCATAGGGACCTCTCTTCATTTATATATCTATGGTGATCTAATCACAATGATGAGAGTGCAATTTCCTTGTCACATAGTTAATTTGCTACAACAACACAATGATCTGTGCAAATAGTGACGCTATGGGTCATTTTGTCCAACACTTCCTACCGGCGTCTTCTAGGAATTCCCTACGTTCCAAGTACTGTTGAATTATTATTGTAGACCAAGGTTTCCCTCGTCGAATCTACTTCTAAGACTCTTTCGATCTCGTAACTAGGCCTGCTTGCTGTCGTCAACACTAGAGGTCTCATCACCAACTTCTCCGGATTCTCCCAAGTTGCGGCCATGGTGGCTAATGCGTCTACCATTTGGTTCTCTTCTCGCGGGCAAGTGTTGGAATTTACAATCGGGGATAGCTTAAGCCAACTTCCTGAGGTGAAATAGGTAGGGTCTCAACCATTCTTCCTCCAATTCCCATTTTCCTTGCATCTGTCGGACTACTAACATCGAGTCTACATAAACTTCCATGCCCTTAGCTCCTAAGGTTATCAATGCTGTCAATCCGAAGGCGCATGCTTCATACTCGGCCATGTTGTTGGTCACTCCGAATGTCAGCCTTTTGGCCATAGGAAGGGTTTCTCATTCAGGGGTTACTATCACAATTCCTATTCCGGCTCCTTTATATTTCACGCTTTGTCGAAATACATCTTCCATCCTTGGACCATTATTGCCTGAATTTCCTTGTCTGGGAATTCAAACTTGTATTGGTCTCCTTCTATGGGTTGTAATGCCAGGAAATCTGCTACGACTCGCCCTTTGATTACTTTAGAAGTGAGATATTCAATATCAAACTCCGTCAGCAATACCAACCATCTACCTAACTTCTCTACAAGTGAAGGTACCGAATGCAGATACTTTAAGGGATTCTCCTTGGCTACTACTTGGATCTCTTAGGATTGGAAGTAATGACGCAACTTTCTAGAAGCCCATACTACCGCCAAACAGATATTCTCTACTTTTTGATATCAGGCTTCATACGGAAGCATCTTCTTACTGAGGTAGTAGACTGCATGTTCCACCCCTGTCTCATCTACTTGTACCATCATCGCCCCCAGCGCTTCGGGTTCTATGGCCAAATACAGCACTAAGGGTTTGCCCGATCTTGGATGTTTCAGGATGGGAGGTTTCACTAGGTATTCTTTGATCTTGTCAAAGGCTTCTTGGCATTGTCCATTCCATTTCACCAACTAGTCTTTCCTCAACAGTTTGAAGATGGGCTCGCAAACTAACGTCAGCTTGGCGATGAATCGACTGATGTACTAGATTTTCCTGAGGAGGGCTCTAACTTCTTTCTCCGTCTTCGGCGTGAGCATTTCGGTAATCACTTTGATCTTCTCAGGGTCTACTTCTATCCCTCCATTCCTACCGTATGTCCTAGCAGCTTAAATGGCCCAGCAAGTTCACATCTCATGCCAAGAAGTCCAACTAAATCCAAATGATGATGGTCCCAAACACAAGCATAAAAGGGTGGCTTCTATAGGTCATACCTCTATGGTTCACATGCGGGTTTGTAGGAGTATAGATAAAGGCTCCCGTCGGTGAGGGATTGCCCACAACTAGGTCTCCCCTCTCAAGGGTTCGAGCGACCAAGTGAGCGCACCCTTTTTATACCCTAAGGTACGTGCCAACGAGTGATGATACCATATAATGATCCGCCGCTTCGAGCAAAAATGACTTCACGATGCATGAATAACTGTCAAATGGATTCCTCTATTGAAAGTTCCCAAAGGGAGGGTGGAGCGAACTCTCTTAAATACCCTTACCTCTTAGGCTCTTATCGCCTTGGTGAGAGGAATAAACAATAGATCTTCCAAATTAGTCCATCACTTTAAGTATGCCTTAAGGTAAGCTTCGAGTAAATGATTATCTAGATGTCTTCACAGCTTTTCCTTTTGGCTATAAAAAGGTAGTCAGTGAAGGAAGACACCAAATTATTATCTAACTATAATAATATCACAAGGTTAACTAAAGCAAAAATCACAAACATTACAAGACATTATTTCGGGGCCGATTCTCTATTCCTAGTGGAATCGCCAGATTGTAGACAAGGCCACATAGGTGTGCGACGCTGTCCGGGCTCGTGTCCCGGTCGGGAGTACGGAGTAGCCCACGGGGGACTAAACCGGAGAATAAAGGAGTCGCCACCCAGTGTGAACTGGGAAATGATTTAAGGCCGCACTCACCCCTCGTAAGGGAAGACCTCAAACCGTTGGGTTCAGAATGGTCCCTTACTTATGGCAATTGTAATGAAATGATTTATGCAATAGTATAACCATGTCTTATGCAACACATGTGTGGGACACAAGAACTGGGCGACGCATGCTGTTCCGGGCTCGCGGCCTGGTTGGGAGTACGGAATAGTCCGGGAGACTAAACCGGAGAATAATGGAGTCGCCATCTGGTGTGAACCAGGAAAATGAGATTTAAGGCCGCACTCAACCCTCGCAAGGGAAGACCTCAAACCGTTGGGTTCAGAATGGTCCCTTACTTATGTCACTTGTAATGAAAGGATTTATGTAATAATTTAATCAAGTTTAAGTAACACTTATTTCCAAGAGTATCATGCTTCTAATTCACGTGCATACATCAACAAGTTCATCTAAATTTACCTGTAACACATATCCGAATTTGCATACAGCCTATTAGTATGTGATCTATGTCTCAATTTGCATACATAAAGATTAACATACGGCAAGCATACAAGTTAATAAACACATTATACTTAATCACCTCTCGGATGTACGGTAACACGATCGTCGGAAGGGTGGATGCTCCGCAACTCTTCCGGTTCACTGGTTCACTACTCTCGTCCGATGTCTTACTGTTTTGAGTCGTCGTTCTCCATCTTTTGCTGCTGTTTGGCTTCCATTTTGCTGTTGTTTCCTCTGTATTTTCCACTCAATGTTCAGGTCACTGTTTTGGCGTGCATGGCTGCTGTTTTTGGGGTTTTTGGTGCAGTTTGGTCTGTTTATTTCAAGGATTATAAGTGCAGTTTTTATGTTACTGCAGTTCGGTTTTTGGTTGTAATTTTCAGTGGTGGAGGGCTACTGTTTGTGTGTTTTTAGGGCTACTGTATGCGTGTTTTAGGGCTGCTGTATGGACTATTTTTTGGTGATACGAGGTTGCTAAATGGAGGTATGATTTTTGGTGATTAGGGGAAGGTGATGAAGAGAATTTTTTTTGTGTTATTTCTTTGTAGTATGCGTGAACTTCTAGGGTTTCTTGCTGTGATTTTAGTATGAGTTGTGTGTATGAGCTAGCCCCCTCATGTCTTGGTTAGGGGTTGTTTATATAGAGAATGGCTAGGGCTTCACCTTGTCTCACAAGGAAGGGATTTGATTTAGTGTTGAGTAAGGAAAGTCAAAGATTGAGGGGGGACAAATTTGGTTTAGATTAGGAAGTCAATATCTTTGATTTGTTATAATTGATTTTAATTAGGCATGACATCTTTTTAATTTAGTAAGTGATTTTGTTTAGTTAGGAAGTTAATATATTTGATTTGTCTTAATTAGGTATGGTTTAATTATTTTATTTAATTCAATTACATTATATAATTAATATTTAATTTAATTTCCCATGTGTTTTAAATGTGTTTTATTAATTGGGATGTGTTTGGTGGGCTAATTGGGATGAGGTGTGAGGCTAGCAACAAAACCAGAAATACCGACGCCGTTCGAACGCCCCTTCGAACGCTACACGAACGCCCGCAATCTGCTTGACGTTCGAACAAAGTAACGGACGCAGCATGAACGAAAACAGTGAACTTGCGAAATGAATCCGATGACGTACTTTTTCTGAATTTCCCCTTCCGACCTCCGTTTCCCACAACATCCTTAACTAAAAAGGTAGTGCCTCCAACTGAGACTCATCATCGGGTTTCACATGCGAAAATGCAAAGCCTACAGTCACCCCCACTTTGATGGGACTTGTGCAGTGTGTGACTGTGAACAATCCTATCAAAGTTATGCAATGCATTTTCACTTACCTGGCTCGTCTGCTGCCTCGAGCTAAGTTGGTGTTGCAGTGGACCTCGATCCTGGGACACATCCCAATAACTGCAACCGACAATGGGGGCACCTCGACCCAACACCGCTGACAATAGGGACCTCGCCCTCGAACTGACGATGTAGTGGGCACCTCGACCCTGGGCACCTCAACCCGGAACTACAACCGACAACGGGGGCACCTCGACCATGGGCACCTCGACCAACACCGCTGACCATAGGGACCTCGCCCTCGAACTGATGATGTAGTGGGCACCTCGACCCTGGGCACCTCGACCCAACACCGCTGACCATAGTGGACCTCGCCCTCGAACTGATGATGTAATGGGTACCTCGACCCTGGGCACCTCGGCCCGGAACTGCAACTGATGATGCAGTGGGCCCTAGACCTTGGGACGCATCCCGGAACTGCAACTGTCAACAGGGATACCTCGACCTCAAGCAGATATGGGTCTCGCCCCCAAGCTGATATAGGCCTCGCGGCCTGGTTGGGAGTACGGAATAGTCCGGGGGACTAAACCGAAAAAAAATGGAGTCGCCACCTGATGTGAACCAGGAAAATGAGATTTAATGCCGCACTTACCCCTCACAAGGGAAGACCTCAAACCGTTGGGTTCGGAATGGTCCCTTACTTATGTCACTTGTAATGAAAGGATTTATGTAATAATTAATCAAGTTTAAGTAACACTTATTTCCAAGAGTATCATGCTTCTAAATTCACGTGCATACATCAACAAGTTCATCTAAATTTACATGTAACACATATCTGAATTTGCATACAGCCTATTAGTATGTTATCTATGTCTCAATTTGCATACATAAAGATTAACATACGGCAATCATACAAGTTAATAAACACATTATACTCAACTTGTGGGGAATACAGATGAACGACACCTACATAATCTTGCATAATGCATAGAAATAATCAGGATTATCATACGAAGGAATAGCTACTAGGGACGATTATGTACGAAATCTGATGAAAATAACACAGTTCAGTCGGTACGCGTTCACTTAGCGTTCGAGAACGCGTTCGAACGGTAAACAGAAGGTTCGCGTTCGTATAGCGTTTGAGAACGCGTTCGAACGGAGCCAGACCTGATGCATGAAACTCTAAGAAGATGCGTGCGCGTTCGCGTAGCGTTTGATAACGCGTTCGAACGGTAAACAGAAGGTTCACATTCGTATAGCGTTCGAGAACGCGTTCAAACTGAACCAGACATGATGCATGATGAAACTAAGAAAATACATGCGCGTTCATGTAGCTTTCGAGAATGCGTTCGAACGGTAAACAGAAGGTTCGCGTTTGTGTGGCGTTCGAGAATGCGTTCGAACGGAACCAGACCTGATGCATGAAACACATTCATAGACCAACAAATCCACAATGGGGGACCTCACGTATCCGATTGAACTCATCTCACATCCAATCGAATATACGCCAACCAGCGCGGCAAAGCATCGTGGTAAAGGATTTTAACCCCTCCAAATAGGGGACCTTTAATCCGATTTACTAAGCTCATGCAATCGATCGTATCATGTATACAAAGATAAAGGTAATCACATCAAACTTGGTATGCCCGATTGAACATATCTTACATTCAACCGAACACACATCAACTGGCGCGGCAAAGCATCGTGGTAAAGGATTTTAACCCATCCAAATAGGGGACCTTTAGTCCAACTTACTAAGTCCATGCGCTCGATTGTATCATACATACAAAAATAAAGGCAATCACATCAAACTTAGTATGCCCGATTGAATATATTTATATCCAACCGAACACACATCAACCGGCGCGGTAAAACATTGTGGTAAAGGATTTTAACCCCTCCAAATAGGGGACATTTAATCCGACTTACTAAGCCCATGCGGTCGATTGTATCATACATACAAAAGTAACATGCGGAATTCAAATAACGAAAAATAAATAAACCGAAGCAACATAAAACAAAAGAGTGTGCCGTTTACTCAAGTGGTACGTGTTGTTGTATCCCGAGTACAGATCATACTACCGTCCATTCAGAATCGGCTATAAAATTTATGTCCGGGTTTCCATCCAATATACCACTAGAGGCGACACATTTTCCAACTCATTCAAGCCACAACATGCATCCACAAATGACTCTCATGCGAATAGAATTCAATAATCAATCAAAAGACGAATATAAACTAATGAGAAATGTGCCCTCAGGTCTAACCTTTTAAATCACCTCTCGGATGTACGGTACACGATCGTCGGAAGGGTGGATGCTCCGCAACTTTTCCAGTTCACTGGTTCACTGCTCTCGTTCGTTGTTTTACTGTTTTGAGTCATCGTTCTCCATCTTTTGCTGCTGTTTGGCCTCCGTTTTGCTGCTGTTTCCTCTGTATTTTCCATTCACTATTCAGGTTACTGTTTTGGCGTGCATAGCTGCTGTTGTTGGGGTTTTTGGTGCAGTTTGGTGTGTTTATTTCAAGGATTATAAGTGCAGGTTTTATGTTACTGCAGTTCGGTTTTTGGTTGTAATTTTCTGTGGTTGAGGGCTGCTGTTTGTGTGTTTTTAATGCTGCTGTATGCGTGTTTTGTGGTGTTTGTAGGCGTGTGTTTTTAGGGTGCTATGCTATTTTTTTTGGTAGAGGTGATAGGAGATTTTTTTGTTTGTTAGGTAAAGGAGATGAAGTATATTTTTTTGTGTATTTCTTTGTAGTATGCGTGAACTTCTAGGGTTTCTTGCTGTGATTTTCGTGTGGTTGTGTGTATGAGCTAGCCCCCTCATGTCTTGGTTAGGGGTTGTTTATATAGAGAATGGCTAGGGCTTCACCTTGACTCACAATGAAGGGATTTGATTTAGTGTTGAGCAAGGAAAGTCAAAGATTGAGGGGGGACAAATTTGGTTTAGATTAGGAAGTCAATATCTTTGATTTGTTATAATTGATTTAATTAGGCATGACATCTTTTTAATTTAGTATGTGATTTTGTTTAGTTAGGAAGTTAATATATTTGATTTGTCTTAATTAGGTATGATTATATTTTATGTTTTATTTAATTGGTAAATGGTTTAATTATTTTATTTAATTCAATTACATTATATAATTAATATTTAATTTAATTTCCCATGTGTTTTAAATGTGTTTTATTAATTGGGATGTGTTTTATGGGCTTTGGTGGGCTAATTGGACTGGGTGTGAGGCTAGCAACAAAACCAGAAATACCGACGCCGTTCGAACGTCCCTTCAAACGCTACACGAACGCCCGCAATCTGTTGACGTCCGAACGAAGTAACGGACGCAGTACGAACAAAAATAGTGAACTTGCGAAATGAATCTGATGACGTACTTATTCTGAATTTCCTCTTCCGACCTCCGTTTCCCACAATATCCTTAACTAAAAAGGTAGTGCCTCCAACTGAGACTCATCATCGGGTTTCACATGCGAAAATGCAATGCCTATAGTCGCCCCCACTTTGATGGGACTTGTGCAGTGTGTGACTTTGAACAATCTTATCAAAGTTATGCAATGCATTTTCACTTACCTGGCTCGTCTGTTGCCTCAAGCTAAGTTGGTGCTGCAGTGGACCTCGATCCTGGGACACATCCCAATAACTGCAACCGACAACATGGGGCACCTCGACCCAACACCGCTGACAATATGGACCTCGCCCTCGAACTGATGATGTAGTGGGCACCTCGACCCGGAACTACAACCGACAACGGGGGCACCTCGACCATGGGCACCTCGACCCAACACCGCTGACCATAGGGACCTCGCCCTCGAACTGAAGATGTAGTGGGCACCTCGACCCTGGGCACCTCGACCCGGAACTACAACCGACAACGGGGGCACCTCGACCCTGGGCACCTCGACCCAACACCGCTAACCATAGGGACCTCACCCTCGAACTGATGATGTAATAGGTACCTCGACCCTGGGCACCTCGGCCCGGAACTGCAACTGATGATGCAGTGGGCCCTCGACCCTGGGACGCATCCCGGAACTGCAACTGTCAACAGGGATACCTCGACCTCAAGCTGATATGGGTCTCGCCCCCAAGCTGATATGGGCCTCGCCCCTTGGGACTCATCCCCAAAAACTGAAATTGCGCGGACGCTGCTTGGCTCATTTCTGTCGCTTTCTCCTTTCTTCGAACCTGCGAACACAAAACAAAACAAACACGAAGAGAATGCAATGTTACGTGTATGCATGAATGATTTTCTTATTCCGTTGGGTTAGGTCTTCTGCCAATTCCCGTGGTGACTGCTTGGTCTTCTTTCCCTCAGGCAAAGTACTGCTTCAACCTGTCTACGTTGATCGGCTCGGAGAACTCATTCCCCTCCAAGTCTGATAGCTTCACTGCTCCATTTCCCATTACTTTCTGCACTATGTAAGGTCCTTCCAAGTTAGGTCTGAACTTTCCTCTTGGATCTGTCGTCGACGGCCTTGATTGCTTAAGTACCAAATCACCATTCTGATTTTGGTGGGGCGTACTTTCTTGTTGAATGCTCGGGCTAGTCTCTTCTGATACAACTGCATGCGATACAAAGACTTCGTTCTCTTCTCATCCAATAGTGCTAACTGATCAAACCTATGTGCGGCCCACTCCTGTTCCGGTAATTTTGCCTCTGCTAATACCCTCATAGACTGTATTTCCACTTCTACTGATAATACTGCTTCCATTCCATAGACCAAAGAGTAAGGTGTGGCCCTGTTGCTGTTCTTACTGATGTTCTGTACCCCCACAAAGCATACGGTAGTTTCTCGGCCCAATCTCTGCAACTTTCTGTCATCTTGGCTAAAATCGTCTTTAAAGTCTTGTTGGCTGCCTCAACTGCCCCATTTGCCTGCGGTCTTTACGGTGATGACTTGTGGTGGCCTATCCCGTACCTCTGTAATATTGCCTTCGTCTCTCCTTGAAACTGAACCCCGTTGTCCGACACTACATGATACGGCATACCATACCGACAAATGAGGTTCCGAGCTATAAACTTTGCCATCTGTTTTGCTGTAACATTACGGAATGATTCGACTTCCACCCACTTCGAGAAGTAATCTACTGCCACTACTATGAAGCGATGCCCATTTGAATCATTCGGTCGAATTTCCCCAATCATATCAATCCCCTATGCTGAGAAAGGCCACGGCTCTGACAACCCGTGCAACTCTGTGTGCGGTAAGTGATTCAAATTACCATGTGCTTGACAGTCATGACAGTGCTTTACCATCTTCGCGCAGTCTGTTTCCATGGTTGACCAATAAAAACCTTTTCTCACTATCTTGCGGGACAGATTCAACCCGTTCATGTGCGGACCACATACCCCGGTGTGTATTTCTTCCATTACATGCTGAGCTTCTTCTTTTCTCAAACACTTCAACTGAATACAGTTTGCTTGCCTCCTGTACAGTTCCCCTTTCAAAGTCACATAATGGGAAGCTAACTTCTGAATGGCTATTCTGTCTTTTCTGCCTGCCCCTTCCGGGAGTTCACCATGTTCCAGATACCTCTGAATGTCATAATACCAAAGTTTACCGTCGTCGACCTCAACTTCCTGAATTCTTTCTATCTCATAAACATGTCTGCTTGCTGTTGTCAGTATCAACGGTCTCATCACTAACTTTTCTGGATTTTCCCAAGTTGCTGCAAGTGTAGCCAATGCATCTGCCATTTGATTCTCTTCTCTCGGTAAGTACTAAAACTTACACTCGGGGATAACCTATGCCAACTTTCTGAGGTAAAAAAGGTAAGGTTTCAATCGTTCTTCTTTCAATTCCCATTCTCCTCACATCTGTTGGACTACCAACATAGAATCTCTGTAGATTTCCACACTCCCGGCCTTCAAGGCTACCAATGCTGTCAAACCGAAAGCACATGCTTCATACTCGGCCATGTTATTAGTCACTATGAATGTCAATCTCTTGGACAAAGGTAAAGTCTCTCCCTCGGGGGTCACTATCACGATCCCAATTCCGGCTCCATTGTAATTCACAGCTCCGTCAAAATACATCTTCCATCTCTGGACTGTTATTGCTTGGATCTCTTCATATGGAAATTCAAACTTATACTGATCCCCCTCAACATGTTGCAATGCCAGAAACTCTGCTACTGCTCGCCCTTTGATCACTTTGGAGGTGAGATACTCAATGTCAAACTCTGTCAGCAATACCAACCATCTGCCCAATTTTCCCACTAGTGAAGGCACCGAATGAAGATATTTCAGAGGATTTTCCTTGGCCACTATCTGGATCTTGTATGACTGGAAATAATGCCGTAATTTTCTGGAAGCCCATACCACTGCGAGACAGATCTTCTCAAGTTCCTGATATCGAGCCTCATACGGGAGCATCTTCTTACTCAGATAGTAAATTGCATGTTCTACCCCTGTCTCATCTGCCTGTACCATCATTGCCCCCGGTGCTTTTGATTCTATAGCCAAATACAATATCAAAGGTCTGCCCGGTCTCGGAGGTTTCAATACATGAGGCTTTACCATGTACTCTCTGATTTTGTCGAAGGCTGTCTGACACTGTTCATTCCATCTCAATGGCTGATCTTTCCTCAACAGTTTGAAGATAGGCTCACATACTGATGTCAACTTGGCAATGAACCGACTGATACACTGAATTTTTCCCAAGAATGCTCTGACTTCTTTTTCTGTCTTCGGTGCATGCATTTCTGTGATTGCCTTGATCTTCTCGGAGTCTACCTCTATTCCGCTCATTCCCACTGTATGACCAAGCAATTTCCCTGATGTCACCCCAAACACACATTTCTTGGGATTAAGCCGCAGGTTGTAACTGTCAACTCTCTGAAGGAACCTTTCCAGTGCTTCAATATGTCTAACTCTTGTATCTGATTTCACCATCATGTCATCCACGTACACCTCAATCTCTTTGTGCATCAAGTCGTGGAAAAGTGTAGTGGCCATCCGCTGATAAGTAGCCCCTGCATTCTTAAGCCCAAACGGCATAACCTTGTAACCATAAGTACCCCACTCAGTAACAAATACAGTCTTATGTTTGTCTTCCTCAGCCATGAGGACCTGATTGTAACCTGAAAATCCATCTGCAAATGAATACATGGCAGATAAAGCCGCACTATCAACCAGAACATCTATATGCGGCAGAGGAAAATCATCTTTCGGACAAGCCTTGTTGAGATCTTTGTAGTCTACACACATTCTGACCTTCCCGTCTTTCTTTGGCACCGGTACTATGTTAGCCAACCACTCTCAGGATACTTTACTACTTCCAGGAACCCCACATCTATCTATTTCTTAACTTCCTCTCTGACTTTCTCAGCCCATTCTGGTCTCATCCGTCGGAGTTTCTGTTTTACTGGCCTCATATTCGGATAAGTTGGTATTGTGTGCTGGGCAATGTTTCTGTCTACCCCAGGCATGTCCTCATAGGACCAAGCAAACACTTTGGCATATCTGACCAACACTTCTTCTAGTTTCTCCCTCTCTTCAGAGGTAACTTCACTTGCAATCAGAATTCTCTGGGGTTCTCAAGCGTACCCAAGTTAAATGCAGTAGTTCCGGCTGAACTGATGTCAAATATGCTTGATTCGTGCAGAGTAAATGGAAATGACTCAGGCAAGTAAGCAAAGAGAAATGTCTTTATTATTGGATAATGCGGAAGTACATTCAAACAAATCAGGAAGGTAAATGTCTTCATCATCTATAGACACTTCTTCCTCTGCAATCAGGTCTTCCTCAGGCTTTTCGTTCCTCTCCCAAGTCAGGCTCTCCAACTTCATCAGTTCTTCCTCCCAATTCTCTTCTTCTTTCCCCAACAATTTCTTCCACTATCAGCTTCTTACCCAACATATCCTGGAAGATCTCAAACCCAGGTACCACAATTCCATTAACTTCCACAGGTTCAAGCTCCCCTTGATATCCTGAAGCTTTCACAAAACACTCCATCAGTTTCAGGCCCATTTTTCTTGACCTTCGGTTTTTCTTCATCAGATTTGTACCCCAAACCTTTCCGAGTAGTCTGTCCTCTGAAATCAAGCAATTTTGAACCATTAACCGGCTCAAACTTCATTTTCTCCATAATCCTAGCTACCCTAGGATCCACCCACTCCTCAAAAGTAGCTGACACCTGAAACCTCGTGAAAGGTTTTATCTCCAAGGCAGCCACGACATTATCTAACTCAGCCCGGATAGTAACAACTTCTCCCTCATACGGGAACTTGACCATCTGATGTAAAGTGGAAGGCACGCCCCCAAGTTTGTGAAACCAAGGCCTACCCAACAATAAGGCGAAAGTAGCCGGGATGTCCAGTACTGTGAACTCAACCTCATCTTCAATCGGTCCTACCTTGACCATAGCCACAAAGGTACCCTCAACTCCCATTTTACTGTCATCATAAGCCTTAATAGTCATACTGGAGGGGTCCAAGTCTGTTACTTTCATACCTAATCTTGCCAGAATTTTCAGTGGGCACATTGATGGACGAACCGTCATCCACCATCACACATGAAGTTCTCTTGCCCCTCACCTCGGCCCTGATAAATAGAGGCCTATTATGATTCCTTCCCTCCGCCGGGAGTTCATCCTCAAAAAAAGATATCTGCAAAGCTTCTTTCTGAACAGACCCAACAAAATTGCAGGGTTGGCGTCTTCCGGTACCACAATCTTGCTCAAGGCCTCAACCATAGCCTGCCTATGCTCCCGAGATGCACATAACAGTTCCCTAGATACTCACTTGTGCTCTAGTCTTCCTCAATTGCCTCAGCACTATATCCCCCTCAGTATTTTTGCAGTCTCAACCACTTCTCTACCATCTGTCAAAACTTCCTTACCCTTTTCTGCCACATCATTGTAAAAACGACCGCTGCGCGTCATTCCCCTTACTTCTTCCTCATCACTGCTAGAGAAATCAAGCCAAAAGTTTTTCCCCTGCTCAGTCTCATCTTCACTAGTACTATCCCAGATTCCCAGGCAAAAGGCTTGAGGGTGAAAGGATTTTAGGACAAGGTCTTCTGAGAGGCCAGAATTGATCATATAGGCTGGTGGCGGTACGACACGGTAGTTGGGTAAGGGGTTTCTGTGTGTGTCGGGCTGTTCTGTTTCTGGGTGGGTCAGGTATTTTCTTGGAGTCTATCAGGTCTTGGATTTCATGGCGGAGTCAGGCGCAGTTGTCGGTGTCATGGCCCTTTTGTTGGTGAAAGTGACAGTAAAGGCTTAGGTTATAATGTGATGGTAGGGGATTGGGTAATGGTTTGGCTTCCAAGGGTTTTAAGCCCTTGCCTCTTCAGTTTCTCTAGCACTTTGACAAGGGTCTTCCCAAGTTGGAAAATCTCCGGTTCCGGATAGCGGTCAAACAGCAGAGAAACGGGCTTTGTTCCCGATGTTCCCCCAATGGGCCTCCTGTTCAAACCATAGAATTTTCTGTTTTCCACCTCTTCGTCTTCAATGTCCATGACAGTCTCCCTCAACTGCCGAAAGTCTGTAATCATGGAGGTCATCCTCCTCAACTTGCTGTAAATGGAGGGCCTGGTGCCCTTGATAATCATCTTAATCTGATCCTCCTCCGAAGGCCTAGTCTGCATCTTCAATAACTGACCCCTCCACCGGTCCCCATACTCCTTAAAACTCTCATCCGATTTCTGCTTAACATTCTCCAGATCACGGAGTGACAAATCGATCTCTAGGTCAGTGACATACTGCTTTAGGAAAGCATCAGCCAACTCCCTCCAATCTTCCTTCACTTTCTTCTCCAAACTGTGGTACCACACCACGGGAGCTCCCTCGAGCGACATTCCAACCATTTTTTGCACTTGGCGCTGAGATAAGCCAACTGAACTCATGACTTATACAAACTGTCGGAGATGCACCCTTGGATCCCCATTCCCGTTAAACGTAGCCATATCATGCATCTTGAACTGTGCCGGCAACTGTTCCTCGAAATTCAGTGTGTCATAATCAGTAAATCCTCATTATTACCCCTCATCTTGCGGGTAACTGACTCAACCTGATCCCGAAGTTTCTGTAACTCTGCCTGAGACCCAGATACTCTGCTGCTGCTGCATACTCTGCCATATCATCATCAAAAGTGGGGATATCATCCCCCAACCCATTCGGAGGCTCTCACGCCTCACATTCTCAGAAATTCCCCCAGCACGGGGCACAACCATACCAGCACAGCAGTAGTCAAAGCTTGCAACTGTTTAGTGACCTTGGCGAGACTGTTCTCTAACTGATCCATACGGGATACCTCATTACCAGATTCACTCATGACTGTTACTGTTCTTTTAATGAGCCTTGTCTTGTCTTCTCTAACCCAAATGGGTATCTATGATGTCTTTTTAAGACATAGATGGTGTTAACATGATATATATATGTATGAGGTGCATGAGATGCATGTAACATATATAACATACTACATCAACTAAAATTCTCAAACAAATCGGCCCGTTATCATTTTAGAAACTTTGGGCTAACTGTCATAGGAGTGAACTCGTCCCAGTTTAAATGGCCCAACAAGTTCACATCTCATTGCAAGGAGCCCAACTAAATCAAATGGTAATGTTCCGAACACAAGCACAAAGTGGCCCATCAACACTTAGAAGCTTTTGGCCCAATCGTCATAAAATACGTTCTTGTCCCAGTTTAAATGGCCCAACAAGCCCATATCCCATGACAAATGGTCCAAATGGATCAAATGACGATGTTCCCAAACACAAGAATAAAAGATAATGCAAACATAAAGTAATAATTTCTACGTAATGGCCCATCAACATTTCAGAAGCTTGGGCCTAGTAGTCATAAGGTACGAACTCGCCCCAGTTTAAATGGCCCAGCAAGTCCGCATTTCTGACAATAGTCCAACTGCATCCAAATGAGGATGGTCCACAAGCACATATTCAAGGAAATAATCGTTACTTTAACCATACAATCCCGGTCTATGGGGGTGGTTCATATGAGTGTAGACAAAGGCTCTCATCGGCGAAGGATGGCCCACAACTAGGTCTCCCCAATCAATGGTTCAAGCGACCAAGTGAGCGCACCCTTTTTTATACACTAAGGTACGTGCCAATGAGCTATGGGTGTGACTGACTGTCAAATGGATTTCCCGTTGTAGATTCCCCAGAGGGAGGGTGGAGCGAGGCTCTCTTAAGTACCCTAGCCTCTTAGGCTCTTATCGCTTGGTGACAGGAATAAACAACGAGTCCTCCAAATTAGTCCATCACAATAGGCTAAGGGTAGATGGCCATATAGGTGCATTCACAGCTTTTCCTTCTAGGAAGGTAGTGAATGAAGAAAGAAACCAAACCATTACCTAGCCTCAAGATGCCCTTGATTAAACCCTCATTTTATCCACTATAGACACGGTCAATTAGAACATAAATCCAAACATTACAAGACAATATTTCGGGGCCGATTCTCTATCCCCAGTGGAGTCGCCAGACTGTGGGACACAGGAACTGGGCGAAGCATGCTGTTCCGGGCTCGCGGCCTGGTTGGGATTACAGAATAGTCCGGGGGACTAAACCGGAGAATAATGGAGTCGCCACCTAGTGTGAACCAGGAAAATGAGATTTAAGGCCGCACTCACCCCTCGCAAGGGAAGACCTCAAACCGTTGGGTTCGGAATGGTCCCTTACTTATGTCACTTGTAATGAAAGGATTTATGTAATAATTTAATCAAGTTTAAGTAACACTTATTTCCAAGAGTATCATGCTTCTAAATTCACGTGCATACATCAACAAGTTCATCTAAATTTACATGTAACACATATCCGAATTTGCATACAGCCTATTAGTATGTGATCTATATCTCAATTTGCATACATAAAGATTAACATACGACAAGCATACAAGTTAATAAACACATTATACTCATACATGTGGGGAATACAGAAGAACGACACCTACACAATCTTGCATAATGCATAGAAACAATCAGGTTTATCATACGAAGGAATAGCTACTAGGGAGGATTATGTACGAAATCTGAGGAAAATAACTCAGTTCAGTGGGTGCGCGTTCGCGTAGCATTCGAGAACACGTTCGAACGGTAAACAGAAGGTTCGCGTTCATATAGCGTTTGAGAACGCGTTCGAACGGAGCCAGACTTGATGCATGAAACGCTAGGAAGATGCGTGCGCGTTCGCGTAACGTTTGATAACGCGTTCGAATGGTAAACAGAAGGTTCACGTTCGTATAGTGTTCGAGAATGAGTTCGAACGGAACCAGACATGATGCATGATTGAAAACTAAGAAAATACATGTGCGTTTGCGTAGCGTTCGAGAACGCGTTCGAACGGTAAACAGAAGGTTCGCGTTCGTGTGGCGTTCGAGAACGCGTTCGACGGAACCAGACCTGATGCATGCAACACATTCATAGACCAACAAATCCACAATGTGGGGACCTCACGTATCCGATTGAACTCATCTCACATCCAATCGAATATACACCAACCGGCGCGGCAAAACATCGTGGTAAAGGATTTTAACCCCTCCAAATAGGGGACCTTTAATCCGATTTACTAAGCTCATGCACTCGATCGTATCATGCATACAAAGATAAAGGCAATCACATCAAACTTGGTATGCCCGATTGAACATATCTTACATTCAACCGAACACACATCAACCGGCGCGGTAAAGCATCGTGGAAAAAGATTTTAACCCCTCCAAATATGGGACCTTTAATCCGACTTAATAAGCCCATACGCTCGATTGTATCATACATACAAAAATAAAGGCAATCATATCAAACTTAGTATGTCCGATTGAACATATCTTATATCCAACCGAACACACATCAACCGGCGCGGGAAAACATTATGGTCAAAGATTTTAACCCCTCCAAATAGGAAACCTTTAATCCGACTTACTAAGCCCATGCGCTCGATTGTATCATACATACAAAAGTAACATGCGGAATTCAAATAACGAAAAATAAATAAACCGAAGCAATATAAATTAAAAGATTGTGCCGTTTATCAAGTGTACGTGAGTTGTATCCCAAGTACAGATCATACTACCGTCCATTCGAATCGGCTATGAAATTTATGTCCGAGTTTCCATCCTATATACCACAAGAGGCGACACATTTTCCAACTCATTCAAGCCACAACATGCATCCACAAATGACTCTCATGCGAATAGAATTCAATAATCAATCAAAAGACGAATATAAACTAATGAGAAAAGTGCCCTCAGGTCTAACCTTTTAAATCACCTCTCGGATGTACGGTACACGAACATCGGAAGGGTGGATGCTCCGCAACTCTTCCGGTTCACTGGTTCACTGCTCTCGTTCGTTGTCTTACTGTTTTGAGTCGTCGTTCTCCATCTTTTGCTGCTGTTTGGCCTCCGTTTTGCTGCTGTTTCCTTTGTATTTTCCACTCACTGTTCAGGTCACTGTTTTGGCGTGCATGGATGCTGTTTTTGGGGTTTTTGGTGCAGTTTGGTGTGTTTATTTCAAGGATTATAAGTGCAGTTTTTATGTTACTGCAGTTCAATTTTTTGTTGTAATTTTCGGTGGTGGAGGGCTGCTGTTTGTATGTTTTAGGGCTACTGTATGCATGATTTAGGGCTGCTGTATGGGCCTTTTTTTGGTGATACGAGGTTGCTAAATGGAGGTATGATTTTTGGTGATTAGGGGAATGAGATGAATTTTTTGTGTTATTTCTTTGTAGTATGCGTGAACTTCTAGGGTTTCTTGCTGTGATTTTCGTGTGAGTTGTGTGTATGAGCTAGCCCCCTCATGTCTTGGTTAGGGGTTGTTTATATAGAGAATGGCTAGGGCTTCACCTTGTCTCACAAGGAAGGGATTTGATTTAGTGTTGAGCAAGGAAAGTCAAAGATTGAGGGGGGACAAATTTGGTTTAGATTAGGAAGTCAATATCTTTTATTTGTTATAATTGATTTTAATTAGGCATGACATCTTTTTAATTTAGTATGTGATTTTGTTTAGTTAGGAAGTTAATATATTTTATTTGTCTTAATTAGGTATGATTATATTTTATGTTTTATTTAATTGGTAAATGGTTTAATTATTTTATTTAATTCAATTACATTATATAATTAATATTTAATTTAATTTCCCATGTGTTTTAAATGTGTTTTATTAATTGGGATGTGTTTTATGGGCTTTGGTGGGCTAATTGGGCTGTGGTGTGAGGCAAGCAACAAAACCAGAAATACCGACGCCGTTCGAACGCTACACGAACGCCCGGAATCTTCTTGACGTTCGAATGAAGTAACGGACGCAGCATGAACGAAAACAGTGAACTTGCGAAATGAATCTGATGACGTACTTATTCTGAATTTCCCATTCCGACCTCTGTTTCCCGCAATATCCTTAACTAAAAAGGTAGTGCCTCCAACTGAGACTCATCATCGGGTTTCACATGCGAAAATACAATGCCTACAACATGTAAGATAATTTAATCAACATCCAAGTTTGCACACCATAAACGTAGATAAAAATGAAGGCAAAAGCATAATTCCATAAATGTATTAAACAATGGAGCGCAATAATGTAATTAACAATAACTGTAAAAGCATTAATAATAAAAGCGGATAATTAAGTACGTAATGTAAAAGAAATAACTAAAGAGGCAAGCATGCATGGAAGTAAACATGAAGTGATGCGGCAGAATGAATAGAGATAACTAATAGGATGAATATGAAACGGTAAATAACAAACAAAAAGGTGAATAACAAAATTAGAAGAAAAAATGTGCGACCAAGAGCTTTGGCCAACGTCCATATGGGATCTTGTATCCCCGTCGCGACAAAACATCATGGTAAAGGTAGCCTTTTGGCTTTTCCCTCAAATAAAGGACCTTAAACTCAACGTGATTAGCCCATGCGCACGAGATAGCAATGCGTAAATAAATAAAGCAATAATAAGCGAAAAGTAAGTAACATAATAAAAAAGAGATGCGACTAAGGCCAACATCTATATGGGACCTCGTATGCCCGATTGAACGTATTTCACATTCAACCAAGTATACTTCGTCCGGCGTGGCAAAACGTCGTGGTAAAGGTAGCCTTTAGGCATTTCTCTCTAATAGATGACCTTTAATCCATCATGATTAGCCCATGCGCACTAAATTAACAATACATAAATAAATAAAGCAATAACATGTGGAAAGTAAATAACGGAATAATAAAAGAGATGCGACCAATGCCAACATCTGTATGGGACCTCGTATGCCCGAGTGAACGTATTTCACATTCAACCAAGCATACTTCATCCGGCGCGGCATAATATTGTGGTAAAGGTAGCCTTTAGGCATTTCCCTCAAATGGAGGACCTTTAATCCAACGTAGTTAGCCCATGCGCACTAGATAACCATGCATGAATAAACAAAGCAATAATACGTAAAAAGTAAATAACATAATGATAAAAGAGATGCGACCAAGGCCAACATCTATATGGGACCTCATATGCCGATTGAACGTATTTCACATTCAACCAAGCACTTCGTCCGGCGCGGCAAAATATTATGGTCCTTTAGGCATTTCCCTCAAATGGAGGACCTTTAATCCAACGTAGTTAGCCCATGCGCACTAGATAACCATGCATGAATAAACAAAGCAATAATACGCAAAAAGTAAATAACATAATGATAAAAGAGATGCGACCAAAGCCAACATCTATATGGGACCTCGTATGCCGATGGAACATATTTCACATTCAATCAAGCATACTTCGTCCGACGCGGCAAAATATTGTGGTAAAGGTAGCCTTTAGGCATTTCCCTCAAATAGAGGACCTATAATCCAACGGTGTTAGCCCATGCGCACTAGATTAGCAAAGCTTAAATAAATAAAGCAATAACACGCGGAAAGTAAATAACAGAATAATAAAACATAAACGATGAATGAACATAAAATTAAGTGACAAAAATGAAACATGTGCTTGAAAGTTTCTCAAGCGGTACGTGGAGTTGTATCCCAAGTACATACCGCACTACCGTCTATTCGGATTAGGCTACAGAATTTACATCTGGGTTTTTATCCGATATACCGCGAGAGATAACACGTAATCATTAACTCAACATAATTGACACTATACGTAAAACATAAATGCATGTGAGTGATCAACGAGAAATAACAGAAAATATAAACAGTAAATGGTGCCCTCAGGTCTTACCTTTTAAATCGCTTCTCGGGAATGCGATGGGACGTCGCCGTAAGGGTTAACGCTTCACTATTTATGGTTTACCGCGGTTTTGGACTTTCGCTTTCGCTATTTTCTTCGCTTGTTTTTCTGATATTTTCTCACTGTTTTGGACTGCAGTTTAGGGGGGTTGTTGTGGTCTGTTTTGTATCGGTTTATGGGGTGTTTTAGAAATTGTTTTGGGGGCTGATTCGATACTATTTTGGTTTTATTTTGGGACTATTTTGGGAGTGTGTTTTGGGTGGTCTAGCTCACGGTTTTTGCTGTTTCGTTGATCGTGGAAGCTGGGTGTTTTTTAAAGGGCAGTTTGTGATCGGTGTGTCATCGTGTATGGGTTGTTTGTGGCTAGAGTGAGTGATCTACGTGAGGGACTGTGAAGCTTTAGGGTTAGGGCTTATTTGTGATGGTGGCTCATGGCTTGGGGAGCTGTGTCGGTTAGTGCGTTAATAGTGTGTTTGTCGGTCTGCTTATGTGTGTTGTGCGTGTTCTGGCATAAGCTGGATGTGCGGTCCGCTTGTGGTGAGTAAGAGAGAGGGTAGGGTGCCACCTAGTATGCGGTGCCGAGAGTCAATCAGAGTGAGATGAGCCGTGAGGGTTCATGGTCTATGTGAAGTGTTCTTGCCGTGAGAGAGAACAGTGGGTTCGTGAAGGGTAGAGAGAGAAGGGGCTATGGTTTATCGTTTGTTTGGTGTTGAGAGACGAGAGATGAAGAGAGAGATCGTGAGTTTTAGGGTTTTTTATGTGAGGAGCCAAGAAAGAGAGAAGGTGTTTATGGTTATTTGCTTTGTGAATTTTTGTGTGAGCGGTGAGGAGTGAGAGGAGAGCCTAAGTCCTCTTTTTATAAGAGTGGGCTAGGGTTTCCTTGCATGGGATTTTAAAACAAGGAAACAAAAATCATGCAATAAAGGGATGTGTTTTTTTAAGGAAAAGATATTTATATTTTTGGTGGGGGAATTTCTTTAATTTGGAAGGTGATTGGATTTAAATATTTGGTAATTATGAAGGTGATTTGATTTGATTGGATTTAAATCTTTGGTAATTCGGAAGGTGATTTATTTAATTTAGGAATGGGATTTGATTTGATTTAGACATGTGTTTAATGTGTTTTGAATATTTTGGATGGGATTTGGTGGGCCTTGGGCGTGTGGGTTGGTTCTTTGGTGGGCTTGGACGTATGGGTTGGTTGTGTGTGGGCTTGGGCGTGTGACTTGGTATGGGCTGTGGGGGTTTTGGGCCGAGGCCAATAGTTAAAAAAGGGATTAATCGAGCGAACTCGAGGCTAAACAAACGATTTAAATCTGATGATGTACTTATTTTTTAATTTTCCCTTCCGACGTCCGTTTCCCTCAACTTCCGCAATTTATCGGGTAGTGCCTCCAAACAAGGCTCATCATCAGGCTTTCATGAAAAAATGCAAGTGTCTACACTAGTAGAATACCGGGATAAGGGGTTGTATTGTGAGTTTCATAGAGACGTGGGACACGCCACTGTCAGATGAAAGATCTTGTACCGGTAGCTGAAAGTAATCATGAAAAAAGGACAGATTATGGAATATATGAAATAAAAGAGCTAGTTGGAAGCCGAGGTTTTGCCCTCGAAAGTCAACTACCGGGAGTACCAAGACCAGAGAAACATCAAGCAGAGATCTGAGGCAGTACCAAAAAGTGCCTCAAGAGGTAAAAGAGGCTAGCCCATATCTCATGTATAAGGATAGTCATGCCCGATGAGGGTACAAAAAATAGCGCTTGATGAGGGACTTGGTATTTCAAGTAAGCTGCATCAGAACAGGAGTAGACCCATCCACATACTTACCACCAATCTCATTCACATAATAAGACATTGACGTGCTGAGACCAATGCATTCAAACCTTCTAATAATCAGACTGCACATAGAAAATGCAATGGTGTCTCATGTCCTAGTAGACGGAGGGAGCAGTTCAGACATCATCATTTTGGATGCATTCCAGGAGATGGGGATAGACCAAAACCTCATCTCTCATACTCAGAAGCCTGTGTTCGCATTCAATTGCGCAAATGTAAGGCCATTGGGAACAATAACATTGCCCGTATTCACCAAGGGGAAGGTAGTACTGATCCAGTTCCTAATCATCAACATGGTCCCATGTTAATGTGATCATGGGTCAGAAGTGGATCCATATGATAAAGGGTGTAGGGTTGAGGTGTCAGTCCTTGAATGGGCCATATACTGTTGATATCAAAGACGACCCCTCCCAGGCTAGCCGATGCTACAATGTCAGCTTCGCGGGGTGTACAAGATGTCAGAGGTAGAGAATAGAGGTTCGGCGGAACTGTAGGGCTAGCAAATGCTAAAGAATAGCAATTACAAGAATACCTACCTGAAACACCCAGAGGATGACCTAGCCAAGCCGTAGACTACCATTTAGAGTTTTTAAGAGGCTATTTTTGATGAAGTATAGTAAGAGAGAAAAGTGCTTTTAGGAACCTTATTATCATCCTAGGAGAAGAAGAAGACATTGGAGAAGCTCATTAGGAATAAAGATGTATTCACATGGACGCATAAGGACATTACAAAGGGTGGATCAAGCCGAGGTTTTCTTAATATTGATTAAAAACTATCGCTAGTCAAGCATAAGCATAGGCGATTCTCCCATGAGAGGAATATAATCATCAGCGAAGAGGTGGATGACTCTTGGAAGTATGAACCATAGAACTGTGCCAATACCCTTAATAGGTATCAAATATAAATGTGGTGGCCAAAAACAATGGAAATTCGAGATTCTACATCGACTTTACCAACCTTGACAAGGCCTGCCCAGAGGATTGCTACCATCTGCCAAAGATAGACCATCTGATATACGCAACCGCAGGGTATGAGAGAATGAGCTTCTTAAATGTATACATGGTGTATAACCCAATCCAGATGAATTAGAAAGATAAGATACACATTGCTTTCATTATCGAAATATGGTTGTTATGCTACAAAGTGATGACATTTAAGTTGAAAACTATAGGAGCTATTTATCATAGGCTGATCAATAAGATGTTCCATGGTATGATCGGGTGAATGGTCGAAGCTTACATTGATGATATGGTGATCAAAAGTAGTAACACCCTGAGAGAACGCAGCCTCAAATGGACCAAAGCGAGGTCTAGGTTGGTCTGAAGATGTGTGGCAACACCTGAAGATTTCGTAGCCTCCGCAATGTCCTGGAAACCCAAACTTTCCTTGGCATCATCCCCCAAATCATCCAAAAGCTGATTCTGAGGCCCCAACTTTGGATATGATGGTCTGGACAATAGAACTAGTCCCCAACCCTCGCGGATGCGTTACACTTATAATGACCTCCCTAGTAAGACCTTTCAATAGGATCCTTGATGCGATCCTCCTAACCCACACGATAACACTTGGTACTATTCACCTAACTGATGACATTGCACCGAGATTGGGATTGGGGGAAAAATGAGATCAAGCTCATCCTGAAGACGATCATCAGCACCCTACAACTACTTCCTTAACTTAGAGTCTTCCACACACAGAACAAAGTGCTTGTGGAGAAACTCATCCTATTGTCTCTGAGTCGCCTCCAGGTCCTCCAAGAAAACAACTTATGAGAAATAGAAAATGGCTGGAAACAGAGTAAATTCAGAAATTCCAAAAGGGAAAGCCTTACCTGCTGAACCTTGGAGACTTCAACACGAAGTGATAAATGTGATTTATACACACTTTTTCATGCATCATTGATCGGCGTGCTCACACACGTATAACGCAAGCACACATATCGTTCCATTAGTATAAATGTATCGATCCCACGAGGACTTAATACCTAAGCTATTAATTTATGAAGCCAAATTTTTACGAGTATCTAATATATTGGTTGTTTGATTGGATGGTGACTTTAAACTTAAAACAAGTAAATTAAATAGCGTGAAAGTAAATTAAAGGAAAATTCGATATTAAGAAACTATATAGGGTCGTGAATCCTTCCAATATCTTTTAAAGATGAAGTAGTTATCTCATGTTTGTGTAATATATTGGTTTACTAACTTGGAACACGAAATTATGCAAAAGCCTATGTCGATGGTCAGATGCAAATACCCAGTGTAACCCAATTAATCATATGTCTATGTCAACCAAGTTACCTGAATTCATTAAGATTAAGTTCCAATTGTGGCTACCCCCGCCCGACAGGTATATGTCTATCCTGTAAGGAAATCTATTAAAGGGTTATCTATCATCAAGGAAGATCGTGGGCTATTAAGTCTAAGGCTGAAACCTAAAATTCCTTTGCCAAGTTTATTTTAAGTTTACCACATCAATATTATTAATGATCAGTTAACAAGAAGTATTAAGCTTAAGACTTAATAAATAAACCTTTATATTACCCAAGACTTGAAATAACCCCTTATAAACCAGTGATATTGGAATTCATCACAACCCCAGATAACGGGTTTAGTTACCACACATATCTAAGGCTAGTAAAAGCTTAAATAAAGTAAATGACATAAAGTAAATGCTGAAAATTAAAAACGTAAATAAAACAATAAAGAAAATACTGGGGTTAGAGGATCCACTTTTATTACTTATATTTAGATATCTCTCTTATTATAATATATTAACTTTGCATGATATTACCAACCGACCATATAGGCGGTATCCTGATTAAGTCAAATTTATAATTAATTCAATCTGATCATATAGGTGGTATCTATGTTTAGTCAGGTTAAAATCAATTTCATTAAATCCAACCGACCATAAAGGCGGTATCTCATTAAGTCATGTTTTACATAGTTTATATATTATAATTAAGGGAGATTAATCTAAATATTAATAATAAAAGCTTAACCTTTCACCCCAGCAGAGGGGAGTTACCTCCTCATGCTGAATAAATAAAATAAAGACTGAAAAGTAAAAGAAAAGAAAGTACTATTGTGAAAAGTAAATAAAATTAAATACTGAAAGTTGTAAATAAACAAGCAAGATACAATCTTCTTAGTATTATCTAGGAAATCCCCAGAAGAAGGTATGAGTTTACAAGTGAAATTCGGCCTCAATTTATAGGCAAAACTTGGCCCCTCGTGTCGCGATGCTCCGTTGATTGTTGACACATTGCACGGCTTTTGCGGAGATGGTGACACGTGGTGTCGGCAGAATTATTAGCTGAATTATTGGCTTGGCATCGCGACGCGTAAGGGTGTGCGCGTCTCGACGCTGACGTAAGCAATGATGTGTTTCAATGATAAGTGTCAGCAGCATGTGATGGTGACACATGTCCGGCGCACGTTAGCAGATTTGCTGTGATGTCGACACGTGGAAGGCGCATGTTAGCAATAGTACATGATAGCAAAACTTCTCTGATTGTGACACGTGTCTGGCGCATGTTACCAGTCTCCGGTGCATGTTAGCAGACGGCATATTTTAGCACGGCGTATTTTAGCACACGGTGCATTTTAGCAGGAAATTTACATTTTTGCCTTTTTTGTCCGTTTTTTGCTCTTTTGGCCCCGAATTGCCTTCAAAGAGTCCTGTTATTTTATTTATCTACAAAATATCACAAAACACATCAAAATATTCACAAAACTCAAGAAACTATACAATATATTTAGTCAAAAGAGTGGGAAATAGTGATCTATTTACCACTCATCACATCCCCAAACCTAACATTTTGGTAGTCCTCGAGCAAAACAACAAATAAAATAACATAAACATCTTTAAAATAAAATTAAACTACGCCATTTTCGTATGGATCACGATTGCATTTAGCATATTCAACAAGCCTTTAAACTCATAGGTGTCCATAGTAGACGAGTTGTAGTCTCGTGAGGGCTTACAGTGACGATACCCACAAACGTCAAATTAACGCACACAAAAGGAAAAGGACAAGAGAAAATAGAATAAACAAGTTAGTGACTAAATAAGTGAAACTTCTTATCCAAGTTAATAGTTGTTTTCTTTCTTTCTAAATTACCAAATACGTAAATTCTCCGATTATTTTTACCATTCTCCATATACACAGCCAACAAAGTATTAATCAACTCATTGTGCCCCCAATATTCATAAGTGTAGTTGAAAAGAGAGTAATATTTTTTTCCTAAAGTTATATCAGACTTCACACCTTTTTTAGCAGTGGAATATTTTTTTCTAATTTTTTTTATTATTTATATACAATATCTTCCATCCATGTAGTGAGCTTTAGGCCAGTGACTCCCAAACCAGTTGGTTTTAGGGCACTAGGTTTTAAGACACCCTTCCAGACTTAATTACTCGGATTTCAGATAAATATAAATTTTTTATAACATCTTCCATCCATGTTGCGAGCTTTGGGTCAGTGACTCCCAAACTAGTTGGCTTTAGGGTACTAGATGTTAAGACACCCCTACAGACTTAATTACTCGGATCTCATATGTTTTTTATTTATTTATTTTTTTTCATAAATTTTTGTAGATGCTTCCTCCAATTAAAGTAGAGCACTGAATATTACAAACTTTTCAATTATATCTCATGTCTGTATGTTACCATGTATGTTGATAATACCTGTCAACTGAGCATATGAAGATCCATTTTAGTCAGTTTATGGAGAATTTACAAATTAAATAATTCAAAAGGAAATAAACAAAAATTAAATTGTTACAAAATAGGTTGAGATACGTCTCAGTAGTGAAAATTCCTTACACAGTTATCTCACACCAATTTCACCTGATTAGTCAAGTTAAAAACACAAAAAACACAAAATATTTCTTTATTTTTTGAAATTTTTTAATTTTTTTGAAACTTTTTTACTAAAAAAACACAATAAAAACAAGATACTAGTAAACTATTCCCCTCCCCCAAACCTAAATGAGACATTGTCCCCAATGTATAAAAAGTAAAAGAAAAGTATAGAAAACATTTCTTATAAGAGTAGTATTCCAGTTCACGGGTTGATATGTGTGATCAGTGCTTGAGACTGTTGCCGCATCGGAAGAATCATGTGAGATTCTTAGGTTAGCACGATTCATGACACTATCAACATCATACCTTTGACTATATGGGCAGACACTTTCCATACCCTAGGTCAAACGGTGGGGATACAGTGAGGTGAGGGACCGTATCATATGTAAATCGCATACAAAATGGGTATATATCTTTCCTTCTCATTTAGGGGCCTTGGCAAGTTGCTAGATGTCAACCTTGGTCATTGAAATCGAACGACCATCTGATCGGAGGATAATTTATGTTCGATTAAATTATCATGATTCATTTCATGTCCAACTTGAGGGGAACCCAAAAGGTCACACACAACAAAGTCGAAATCAATGGTTAACAGTGTACAGTACAAATTTAACAGCATATATGATTGCTGTAGGAATTGTTCAAAAATGGTTCAATTTGTTTAATTATTGAACAGATCATTTATGAGGTTCCATAGTGGCTTAGGGATTGGAGAATGACGATAGGGGCACTTTGAGAATTGGAATAAATAAATAAATAAAATAAAGGGCGCAGATATGGCGCTTCATTTTTTATTTATTTATTTGTTATTTGTTTTGAATTCCAATTCGGTCCAAACTCTTATTAGGGTTTTATAATCTCATTAAACCACTAAATTAAGATCCAATGGCAAAGATTTAAATTAGCATTTATCCCACATCAGATTCTTAATTAATTTTGTTGTCTTTGGATCACCTATATAAACCCAAAGAATTCTTTACAAATTTTTACACCAAAACCTTTCATATCTTGGGTTATATAAGTGAGCAACTCTAAAGTTTAAGAGTAAGCCACTGATTTTGAGGATCCTTAAGTCTAATAGACTAGAGGAATCTCAAGTTAAAAGTTTTGAGGTATTTGCCTAGGCTAGCACCAAGGGCAAAATACATGTGCACTCAAGGCATAGTCTTGCCGTTGAGTTTTGACTTTGGTGTGTGCATCTTTAGAGGCCACACACTTAGGTGGCTCTTTGGAACGTGGAAGAGCTTGCTGAGTTCGAGAAAAGCTTATAGATTGGAGGGAGGACTGAAGGAGTCTTCGGTTCAAGTAAGTTTTTTTTCTTTCTTTATTTTAATTAGAGTTCTTATGATAGTTAGCATGTTTAGGTTTATGTTCTTTGTATGTTTTATGAGTTTTTATGCTTATAATATATAGTAACATGCCTAGGCTTGTAGAATAATCAAAACAAATGGGTCTTGGGCAAAGGGATATCGGCATCATAATTTTTTTTTTAATTTTCCGCTGCGCACTCACGGCCGCTTCCCAACAGTGAGGTGTGTGGAACAATTCTCTCATATCAAATATTGTGTTTCCTACAGCAGGCACTCCTTGGAACTGTACTCGATACCATCGTCTGCACGGAAGCACTTTAGCTTCTTCTCTATTTCACGCTCTACCATGGAGGGGAACAACTTGAACTGATTTATGACCCGATTCTTTGTCTTCAAGAAATACACTCATACTTTCCGAGAAGCATCATAAATGAAATTCAGAAAATACTTGTTACCTCCGAGTGAATCAACCTCCTAGAGACCACAAACATCAAAATACACCAGACTAAGCAATTATGATCTTCTCTTTATAATGAATTTAAACGAGGCTCTATGTTGCTTACCAAACAAATAACGGTTGCAAGGACCTAATGCAGCATCATTGGTAAGCTCATTTTTTGTCAGGGTAGACAACCATTTCTCACTCATGTGACTGAGTCTCTAGTTCCACAGATTTTGAGAAGCCTTTTTTCAGTTACATTAAGGCTGTCTGCATAAATCTTCACATGAGTCTTGTATAGTGTGCCGTAAACATGTCCTTAAGCAATAACCATGACACCTTTTGTCATTCTCTATATGCCATTTTTGAAGTGAAATTCATAGCCCTGTTTGTCAAAGGCTATCCCTGAGAGTACATTCAACCAAAGTTATGGAATATGCAGGACATCCTTCAAAGTTAATGTGTACCGGATATTTTTCCATAGCTGAATAACACAAATTCCCAATATCCCAGAGGAATTGATATTTCTGGACTTTTTTCCATAGCTGAATAACCAACGCCTTTTTTCCTGGACTCTTCATTTGACAAGGCATCTTTTATCATAGGCATGGTAAGTTTTCCTCCTGGAGCCGATTTACAAAGAGTAACCACTAATATTTCCCAATTATGAGGAAGAGAAAGGAGAAGTATGAGGGCTTGGACTTCATCTCCCAGCTGCATGTCTACTACAGATAGTTGAATCACTAGGCTCTGGAACTCATTGGTGTGTTCTACAATGGAAGTTCCACTCCAAAGCTTCAAATTCACCAACGCTTCATTAACATTGCTTTATTCTGAGCTGTCTCGGCATGGTACATGCCTTCCAGTTTTATCCATATTTCGTAAGCATTTGTATCATTTGCTATGTTGTGGAAGACACCGTGGCCGATCCACTGCCTAATATGATTGATATTTCTATTGTTGAGTTTATTCCAGTCACTGTCTGTGACAGAATCTGGTTTCACTTCCTTCACCTTAATCATATCGAACAGATCTTTACAGTGCAAATAATCTATCATCTGAGGTCTCCAGAGGGAGTAATTGGTTGTCGTCACCTTGATTATCGCACTAAAAAGGAATATTCCATTTCCATTTTAAGTTTAAAATTTAAAATAAAAATATAACAAAATCAGGGCTGATTTTCACAAATCAGAGGTCACTGTACATCCAGAACCATCGAAAATGGTGGATTTGACTCTTCATTGGTCCAAATCCGACACATGGGCCAATTTATAATTTTCTAAAACTTCTAGGGCTAAAAAATATAAATTCCAGAGACACCAGGGCGCTCAATGAAATTTATCAATTATGCTGACGTGGAAGACACGTGGTAGAAATGAGATCGGCTTGCTAACGTGGCAGACACGTGTCGATGACGTGGCAGTTGATGTGTCAGACTCTTTGCAGATGTGGCGATGACTATGCGCTGACGTGGCGCTGACGTGGTGCTGACTGTGCGATGACTTGTGTCTTCTTCAACCTCTGGAGTGCGTGTGGCGTGGTGCGCGTAAAGGCGTGTGAAGAAGGCTATGTCTGGTGTGTGCGGCCCGTGAGGGACACTCTGATATCTGATTGATCATTGAAAAATACCAACGTGCTCGTCTCGACATGAACAAGCTACTGGTATGCTCAAATTTGATTTTTGAGATCTTTCTTGAAACCCGAATTTTCCGAACCGAGTTTCGTTCTTCACCTTAATGATCCCCAACGTATAACCAAAGCTACTGATACCACTTGTTGTGATTCTGTGATCACTGAAAAGTATTTTGTGAGAAAAAATAAATACTTTCTATTACCACTTGAATATAATTTACAAGTATTACAAAACTTGCACAAAAAACCTCACACACTAACTACACTATCTACTAAGCTTTTTTGCATTGGAGCTTGCTAGTTGGGGATGGGTGAGCTCTAAAATATGCTCTGTATTTATAGTCAAGTTTTGGTTCAAATTGTCAACAAAACAATAAATTCACCTAAAGTTATTTTGGTGGTTTGCGCCATTTTTAAAGTTATATCATTGTCAGAGAAAGGTAATCTCAATTTTTGACAATTGTGACATTGATGTTTGCAGTTGGATCCTATGTTAGATGACTTGAGAAAACGAAGAATATGAAAAATTGGAGAAAAAAATGAGAAAGTTAGAAAGTTGAAGTTGATCGACAAATTCCTCTTTTCTTGGGAAATTCTGTAAAATAATATCATATTAATAGCTAAGGCCAAGCTTTGAATGTAATATAAGCCTACTTGACGGAATAAATACTCAAAAGTCAAAACACAAAAAAAATTGAAATATTAAAATTTATAATCAATTATGTATTGACTTGACATTAACGTCGACCCACCAAGGGAGATATTAATAAAGTAGTTGCTGGGTGCGGTGGCCAAGAAGTCAAACGACATAGTATATGCCATATTCATCCTTCATTAAATTGGGAAATTTATATAAAATGAATTATAAAAATAACTCATTCTTAAAGTTCTTATTTCATTAACAAATACAGTATTTTCTAACTCTCTCATCTCTCTAAATCCGAACTATCTTAAATTTTTAATTCCCTCTCAACTGGCGGCCACGACGAACAGTGGTGGCAACAGCGAAAGACTCAGGAAAGGCGGTCAGGGGGACTTTGGATATAATCCTAATCCGGATTAAATTATTAAAATTTTAATATTTCTATATTTAAAATTAACATAAAATTTAATAAACTTAATAATATGAATAATATGAGTCTAAAAAAAATATAAGATAGTATAATAGAAATATAATATTAAAAAAGAGTATAAAATAAATTTAAGTTGTGGTAGAGTATAAAATAAATTTATGGGTCCGTTTGTTTGGTAGGAAAATTTATTTCCAATAAATATTTTCCTCATTTTACGGCGTTTGAGACACTCACGTAAAACTTGATCAATGTATCAATGAAAAAAGTTGAGTTATTTTCCGGAAAATGACTTACGAAATACAAATATGTAAGTCATAATAAAAAAATGCAAAGTCATAAGTCGTAATACAGAATACAAATCTGTAAGTCATTTTACGGAACTTTGTGCTTTTATCCAAAATTTCTATAGCTCACTTCAAGGAATTACAAAATTCGGACTTAGACTTGGATCTACATCGATTCCAGTCGGGATGTGTTTTGGTGGATCCGGGTTCATAACTAGATCCGGGAAAAATATCAGAACCTTGACGAGGGTATGCTCCGTCCAGAACCAAGTATACCAAGACTTGATCTGGAAATCCAGATTTTAATCTTTTTCAATTTTATTTGTATAAAAATATGGATCAGAGTCCCAAAATTTCGGATCGAAGTATATCGGATCTAGAAATATGGATTTTTTAAATCTTTTTTCAATTATATTGTATGAAATTAATAAAATTATGGAATTGCATCATGGAATTCCAAAACTCAAGTGGATCCATATGTGGGTAGGACCAGATCAATAAATCAACAATTTTTTTTATTTTCAATTATATTTGTATGAAAATAATAAAATTATGGAGTAGGGTCCTAGAATTATAGACTAGCGTGGATCTGAATCCAGGTATACTTGGACCGATGTGGATTCGAATCCGGGTATACCCAGATAGGATCCATAAATCTATATTTTTTAAATCTTTTTTCAATTATATTTTATAAAATGAATAAAACTTAGGACCTCGGTCCCGAAAATCTGGAACATGTGGATTCAAATTTGGGTATATTTAGATCGGATTTGGCTATACTAGACCGAATCCAGAAATCCTAATTTTTAATATATTTTTTAATTATATTTGTATAAAATTTATATAATTTTGGTCCTTGTCTCGGAAATCCAGAGCCACATAGACCCGGATTCAGGTATACCTGGACTAGATCCAAAAATTCAGATTTTTTTAATCTTTTTCAATTATACTTGTATAAAAATAATAAAATTTTATACTCGGGTCCTGGAAATCTAAACCACAAGGAAATGGATAAACCTGGACCAAATTGAGATATCAAGAATTTTTAATTATATTTGTATAAAATTAATAAAATTCTGGAGCTGGATCTCGAAAATTGGGACCTATATAGATCCTGGTCTAATTTTCAATTAATGTCCTGAATGTTTTCTAACCTGGGTATTCTAGACCCTAGTCTTCAGGGTTTATGCGGATCTGAGTCTGAAATTACCTAGGTCAGGATATGAAATTTTTTACAGACTTAGGTCTTTCCGGTGTATGTGATTCGAGCCAAGCCCGCTTTCGGAAATACCCGTGTACGAATCCTTGTGGGTCTAGAATTTTATATCCCGAGTCCAAATTTTTTTTATGGACCCAGGTATTTCTGGACTCGGGTCTTCTAAGACAAAGCAAATCCTGACAGGCTCTAGATCTTTTGCTATCCTTACTTCAAATAACCATAAAATATTTTTTGAAAACAATATTTGAGGTGCCAAACATCAGAAAATGTTTTTCGGAGTATATTTTCAAGTGATAGTTAAATATTTGAAAATACTTTTCTATCTAAAAATGATTTTCAATGAAAATATTTTACTTACACAAATCTTTTTACGCCGGAACAAACCCTAAGTTTTGGGAGAAAAATCCTAGAATGATTAAAATCTGCAAGGGAAAGCCCAAAAAAATGTAAAACCAATTTTACAAGAGTGAAAAATGACGCTATATGATTTAGAACTTAGATTAGAGAAAATGACGACACCTTGTGATTTGTAAATAACAGAATAATTATTCAACTCTTAATTTAATTATAAAAGCAACTCTTTTACAATTATTGATGGTGGTTTTCAACCCCGAGGAACTTCGAAGTCTGAAGGGTAAATTAGGTTTTACACTTAATAGATAAAAGCCAAATGTCCTTGTGAGGATGAGAGGTCAGACAGAGGGGCCCAAGCCCGAGGTACAGAAAGAAAACCCGAGGGCATAACCAGAGGATGGGTTGGGACACCAAGGTGGTCAGCTCCAACTCATCATCGGACTCTGAAATCAGACTCGGCATCAGACTCTTAGAGCAACCTTGGCATCAGACTCGACATTCAGAGCCTCATATCAGCCTCTGAAACTAGAACCGACCCAGCAGACCAGACCCAATACGGGAGAGAGGAAGAGGATCCAGTTTCAAGCACCTCGGTATGCCGACCTGGGGACCGAGGTGGGGTTTACGATGTCTTATGTTACATATGAATGACATAAGTTCTATGAGAAAGTTTGGGCCATCAAAATGTTGAGGCGTTGGGAGCAGTTCAAAAGCTTATTGACTGACATACGCAACCGCATGAGTGGTTGGAATACAGGCTGGCACATGGGGTAATGAAGTTCAGATGGCAGAGAATAGTAGTGTCAGGCGGCTGAGCTATTATTCATAGGGGAAGAGAGCCTATGCAATAATGGTTTAATAACGTGGCTAACGTCACGAGTTGGTGTAATAGTAGAATTTTAACTAGTATATAAAGGGGTTGAAGACTCATTGTAAAGGGTTGGTCAATTTTATTGTAAGCACTCTTGTAACTTGCAATAGAGAGAAAAGAATCCCGAGTTAGAATGAGAAAAGTGGTCGGTTGACCCGATGTGGTAATAAAAGTTCTTTTTCCTTTTGTGCTCGTGGACGTAGGGTTGGGAAGCGGCCGCGAGTGCGCAGCGGAAAATCAAGAAAAAAAATTATGATGCTGCTATCCCTTTGCCCAAGACCCATTTGTTTTGATTATTCTACAAGCCTAGGCATGTTACTATATATTCTAAGCATAAAAATTCATAAAACATGCAAAGAACACAAACCTAAACATGCTAACTATCATAAGAACTCTAATTAAAATAAAGAAAGAAAATGACTTACTTGAACCGAAGACTCCTCAAGTCCTCCCTCCAATCTTCAAGCTTTTCTTGAACTCAGCAAGCTCTTCCACGTTCCAAAGAGCCACCCAAGTGTGTGGCCTCCAAAGATGCACACACCAAAGCCAAAACTCAACGGCAAGACTACGCCTTGAGTGCATGGGTATTTTGCCCTTGGTGCTAGCCTAGGCAAATACCTCAAAACTTTTAACTCGAGGTTCCTCTAGTCAATTAGACTTAATGATCCTCAAAATCAGTGGCTTACTCTTAAAATTTAGAGTTGCTCACTTATATAAACCCAATATATGAAAGGTTTGGTACAAAAATTTGTAAAGAATTCATTGGGTTTATATAGGTGCTCCAAGGACAACAAAATTAATTAAGAATCTAATGTGGGATAAATGCTAATTTAATCTTAGCCATTAGATCTTAATTTAGTGGTTTAATGAGATTATAAAATCGTAATAAGAGTTTGGGCCGAATTGGAATTCAAAACAAATAACAAATAAAAAAAATTACTATTCATGTTACTATTCACATTATTTATTTATTTATTTATTCCAATTCCCAAAGTGCCCATATCATCATTCACCAATCCCTAAGCCACTATGGAACCACATAAATGATCTGTTCAATAATTAAACACATTGAACCATTTATGAACAATTCCTACAGCAATCATAGATGCTGTTAAATTTGTACTGTGCACTGTTAACCATTGATTTCGACTTTGTTGTGTCTGACCTTTTGGGTTCCCCTCAAGTTGGACATGAAATGAATCGTGATAATTTAATCGAACATAAATTATCCTCCGATCAGATGGTCGTTCAATTTCAATGACCAAGGTTGACATCTAGCAACATGCCAAGGCCCCCAAATGAGAAGGAAATATATATATACCCATTCTGTATGAGATTTACATATGATACGGTCCCTCGCCTTACTGTATCCCCACCGTTTGACCTAGGGTATGGAAAGTGTCTACCCATATAGTCAAATGTATGATGTTGATAGTGTCATGAATCGTGCTAACCCAAGAATCTCACATGATTCTTCCGCTGCGGCCACAGTCTCAAGCACTGATCACACATATCAACCCGCGAACTGAAATACTACTCTTATAAGAAAATATTATCCGAGAGAGTGGCGATTCTCTGTTGTATCTTTACAAACTTCATGTGTTTCAACAAATGACCCAATCATACCCTTATGACCGGATCTTTTGAATCAGGGAAGGAGAATGTCAAAGTTATTTGATCCATATATAAGATTGTAAAGACCTCAAGTCTAAGGACTAGTCATACAATCGATACATGAAAGCTCTCACAGACACATGGGATAAACACTCCATGTGAAAACTTTCGGCGGTCAGTTCGATGGACACGAGCAACTCATGCATCCATGTGATACACCAAGCAGACATATCTCCGCTAGTAGCCTATGAGATCGGCTACCCCACTTAAGGGCAGATCATATCATCATGCTAGTCTCTCCGCTTTGTGAACGCCCAGATTATTCACAAAACTATGACTAGGAATGTTTAAGAGTAATGATTCTCATAAGGCGTGGAAGCCATCATCTTATTACTCCAAGGGCTTTATTACAGTGTTTGATGATTTATATAATCTATGTAAGACACGTATAATAAAGATTGCCATTTTATTAATTAATGAAAATATTACAAATACATGTACATATAGCCCATCCACAAGTTGGGTATAGGGCATATCCCTAACAATCTCCCACTTGCACTATAGCCAACTAGTATGAATCTGGACACCATACTCTCGGGTGTGCCTATCATGCTTTTGTTGAGTCAATCCTTTAGTCAAAGAATCTGCAAGATTATCTTCTGTGGGTATTTTCTCTATAATAACTTCTTTTCTCTCAACAATCTCCCTGATGAGATGAAATCACCTGAGTACATGCATGGATTTTGGTGGGACCTTTGTTCCTTTGATTGAGCAATGACGCCCGTGTTGTCACAGTACATCGTGACGCCATTCTTTATCACGGGAAGTACTTCCAGCTCCGTGATGAACTTCTTTATCCAGACTGCTTCTTTAGCTGCCTCAGATGCTACAATATACTCGGCTTCAGTGGTGGAGTCCGCTGTAGTTGACTGCTTTGAGCTTTTCCAACTGAAAGCTCCGCCATTCAAAGTAAATAGAAATCCTATTTGTGATCTGATGTCATCCATATCGGTTTGAAAGCTCGCTTCACAGTAATCAATGACTTTCATCTCAGAACAATCTACGTATGTCAAGAACACATCCTTAGTTCTTCTCAGATACTTGAGGATTGTTTTGACAACTGCCCAGTGTTGCTCACCAGGATTTGCCTGATACCTGCTCGTTATGCTAAGATCATAAGAGACATCAGGTCTTGTACATAGCATGGCTACATGATCGATCATATTGCTGAAGCATATGGGATCATACTCATACACTCTCTATCTGAAGGAGTATGTGGACATTGCTCCTTAGATAATTTGATTCCATGACAAGTAGGTAAATTACCTCTTTTGGAATCTTCCATTTTGAATCTTTTCAAAACTTTATCTATGTATGCAGATTGAGAAAGTCCTAACAACCTCTTAGATCTATTACGGTAGATCTTAATGCCGAGGATGTAGGCTGCTTCTCCCAAATCTTTCATGGAGAAATTCTGAGATAACCATTGTTTGGTGGCTTGCATCATGGGAATATCATTCCCGAGGATTAATATGTCATCGACATATAATACAAGAAATACAACAGCACTCCCACTACTTCTCTTGTAAACACAAGGCTCGTCTACATTTTTGATGAAGTCAAATTCTTTGATTATCTCATCAAATCATATATTCCAACTTCTGGAGGCTTGCTTGAGTCAATAAATGGATCGTTTAAGCTTGCATACTTTATTATGATCATCCTTAGATGCAAACCCCTCAGGTTGGGTCATATAGACTTCCTCTATGAGGTTCCCAATAAGGAAAGATGTTTTGACATCCATCTGCCAAATCTCATAATCAAAGTGTGCAGCTAGTGCCAGTAAAATTTGAATGGACTTTATCATTGCAACAGGCGAGAAGGTTTCGTCATAGTCAATTCCTTGGATTTTTCTATAACCTTTCACCACCAACCTAGCCTTATAGGTTTGGATGTTGCCTTTTGCATCAGTTTTACGCTTGTAAATCCACTTGCAGTCTATTGGTTTTATCCCTTCAGGTGCATCCACCAAGTCCCAGACTTGATTATGATAAATAGAGTCTATTTCAGATTTCATGGCCTCAAGCCACTTGACTGAATCAATGTCACGCATTGCTTCGTCATAACTGGTGGGATCATCATTATCAATGACCTGATCATGTTCCTCATCAATATGGAAACCATATCTTTCAGGCTCATATCTTTCCCTACCAGACCTTCTAAGTTCATAACCTTGTGGTTGTTCCATCGCTGCCCTTTTGAGGGGCCTGGGGTTTAGTTCTATGTTAGTTTGTTCTTCTCGTACCTCATCGAGGTCAAGTCTACTCCCACTATATTTCTTGAGAAGGAATTCATTCTCTAGAAATTTAGCATTTCGTGAGACAAATGTTCTTTCTTTATTTGGGACGTAGAACACGTATGCTCTTGAGTTCAAGGCATATCCTACAAAATTACATTTACATGCCCTATCATCTAATTTGTTATTTTGTGTGAGCTTAACATATGCGTCACATCCCCAAACTCTTAGATAACTAAGACTAGAACGTTTCCCAAACCATAACTCATATGGTGTTTGACTAACAGTCTTGGAAGGAACTTGGTTTAGTTGTAGTGTTGCAGTTTCTAAAGCAAGACCCCAAAATGAAAGAGGTAGATCCGTGTCTGACATCATTGATCAGACCATATCTAATAATGTCCGATTTTCTTTTTGGAGACCCCATTATAATGTGGAGTTCCGGAGGAGTCCACTGGGAAACAATGCCATTTTCTCACAAGTAATCTTGAAATTCGTTGCTTAAGTATTCACCACCTCGCTCAGACCTTAGTGACTTAATACTTTTATTAAGCTTGTTTTCTACTTCAGTTTTGAAGTCTTTGAATTTCTCATAGGCTTCAGATTTGTACTACATAAGGTACACATACGCATATAGCGAGTGATCATCGATAAAGGTAATAAAGTAGGAGAATCCACCTCTAGCGGTGACTGACATTGGTCCGCATACATCAGAGTGTATGTGTTCTAATGTCTCCGCTGCACGTTGTCATTTACCTTTGAAGGGTAATTTGGTCATTTTACCAAGTAAACAAGACGCACAGGTTCCATAAGGTTCATATTTGAAGGGTCTGAAATACCCATCCTTATGTAGCTTAGTTAATCTTGTTTCATTGATATGACCTAAACGACTGTGCCATAGAAGTGATTCATTGAGATTATTCGAGTTAACGTTGTATATATTAGAAGTTGAACATTCTTTTTTAGTTTGTAAGACATAGATACCATTATTCAAAATACCATCTCCATATTTTATTTCATTGAAATAAATAGAACATTCATTACAACTTATTAGGCATGAAAAGCCTTTATTACATAAAGAATAAATGAAATGATGTTCTTTACTAGAAAGGTACATAAACACAATCTTCTAAGTCTAAAACTAAACAATTCAGCAAAACTAATGAATAAGTCCTCACGCACAATGCAGCCAGTTTTGCTCCATTACCCATGCGTAAGTCAACCTCCCCATGACGAAGTCTCCTACTATTTCTCAAGCCCTTCACATTATTACACAAGTGAGTCCCACAACCGGTGTCAAGCACCCAAGTAGAAGGTTCAGTGTTTTGAGAATATAGTTCAATCATATACAACATACATGAAACATTGGGCTTCTTGGCCTCTTGGGCTTCCCTAGCTTCCTTGGCTTTCAAGGATCTGCAGTCTTTCTTCCAATGACCCTTCTTTCCACAAAAGAAACATTTCCCTTTTCCCTTTTTCTTCTCCACTTTACCATTGGGCTTTAGGTGATCTATAGCCTTGGCATTGCCCTTATTTTTCTTTGGGCCTCGTGGCTTCAGGTCTGTACCCGTAAGCATGATGAATGTTTTAAGCTCCGGTTTCAAGTCCTTCTCTGCTTGCTTTATTAGATGTTGGGAAGCGGCCGCGGGTGCGCAGCGGAAAATTGAAATATTAAAATTATGATGCCGCTTTCCCTTTGCCCAAGACCTATTTGTTTTGATTATTCTATAAGCCTAGACATGTTACTATATATTCTAAGCATAAAACTCATAAAACTTGCAAAGAACATAAACCTAAACATGCTAACTATCATAAGAACTCTAATTAAAATAAAGAAAGAAAAAGACTTACTTGAACCGTCGACTCATTCAGTCCTCCCTCCAATCTACAAGATTTTCTCGAACTCAGCAAGCTTTTCCACGTTCCAAAGAGCCACCCAAATGTGTGTCCTCCAAAGATGCACACACCAAAGCCAAAACTCCACGGCAAGACTACGCCTTGAGTGCATGGGTATTTTGCCGTTGGTGCTAGCCTAGGCAAATACCTCAAAACTTTTAACTCGAGGTTCCTCTAGTCAATTAGACTTAAGGATCCTCAAAATCAGTGGCTTACTCTTAAAAATTTAGAGTTGCTCACTTATATAAACCCAAGATTTGAAAGGTTTGGTGGAAATATTTGTGAAGAATTCTTTGGGTTTATATAGTGCTCCAAAGACAACAAAATTAATGAAGAATCCGATGTGGGATAAAAGCCAATTTAATCTTAGCCATTGGATCTTAATTTAGTGGTTTAATGAGATTATAAAACCATAATAAGAGTTTCGACCGAATTGGAATTCAAAACAAATAACATAAATTATCCTCCGATCAGATGGTCGTTCTATTTCAATGACCAAGGTTGACATCTACCAACATGCCAAGACCCCAAATGAGAACGAAAGATATATATACCCATTCTGTATACGATTTAGATATGATACGGTCCCTCGCTGCACTGTATCCCCACCTATTGACCTAGGGTACGGAAAATGTCTACCCATATGGTCAAAGGTATGATGTTGATAGTGTCATGAATTGTGCTAACCCAAGAATCTCACATGATTCTTCCGATGTGGCCACAGTCTCAAACACTAATCACATATATCAACCTGCTAACTGGAATACTACTCTTATAAGAAAATATTATCCGAGAGAGTGGCGATTCTCTGTTGTATCTTTACAAACTTCATGTGTTTCAATAAATGACCCAATCATACCCTTATGACCGGATCTTTTGAACCGGGGAAGGAGAATGTCAAAGTTATTTGATCCATACATAAGATTGTAAAAACCTCAAGTCTGAGGACTAGTCATATAATCGATACATGAAAGTTCTCACAGACACATGGGATAAACACTCTATCTGAAAACTTTCGGCGGTCAGTTCGATGGACACGAGTAACTCAAGCATCTATGTGATACACCAAGCGAACGGATCTCAGCTAGTAGTCTATGAGATCGGCTACCTCACTTAATGGCAGATCATATCATCATGCTAGTCACTCCGCTTTGTGAACGCCCAGATTATTCACAAAACTATGACTATGAACATTTAAGAGTAATGATTCTCATAAGGCGTGGAAGCCATCGTCTTATTACTCCAAGGGCTTTATTACAGTGTTGATGATTCATATAAGTTATGAAAGACACGTATAATAAAGATTGCCATTTTATTAATTAATGAAAATATTACAAATACATGTACATATAGCCCATCC
>SKCR01047538.1:0-71830 GCA_019454045.1 Zanthoxylum bungeanum
TCTAATAATAGCCTGAGGAAGTGAGTTTTTCCCTCGTGGCCTGTTTTCTATTTTTGCAGATCCTCGCAGATCATATCCCTCCGGATTGCAGCGTGTCAAGAGCATGCATCAGCCCGAGGATACCAAATCGGTTTCTGACTTCATGTACCACCATCTTTTTATAGTTCTCGGCACCAACTCGCTAACTCGTTGATACCGAGAACTATATGACATATATTGATGGTGGTTTTCGGCCCCCAAGAAGTCAGAATCCCAGGGAAGGGTATAAAATAGATTTCCATTTTCAATATTCGGGGACTCAAGCCCAAAAAATAGAGGCGTCTGGCCCGATGAAGAGCTCATGGTCGGTTTACATTTGATACATGACTTGAGGTTTAAAGATGTTCACAGAAGCAATTGGAGGAAATGCCTCAGACCCGACCATTGTAGCTTTTGTTTCCGTCTTCTGACTTGGTAAGGCAGGTCGAGGTGGTAACAGTATGATCAAGTCCAAGTGACATAAGCCCTATCTGGGAACCCGCATTCTCCAAAAAGGTCTGGTGTGACAGAAGCGGGCCACCAGCTTGTCCTCTAGCATACATTATCACATAGGAGCAGATGGAATACAAGCTAACATAAGGGCTAAAACGTGTAGTAGAGGGTTAAACATCATAGATTATTGAGATTTCAGGTAGCAGAGCTACTTTCGGCAGAGCAGTTGGGGAATAGAACCCTCGCATTAATGGTAGATTCACATGATTGACGTCATGAGATTGATGTAATAGTGGAATTTTCCCTAGTATATAAAGGGATCGAGAATTCATTGTAAAAGGTTGGCTAATTCTATTTCATTATTCACTTGTAATAGAGAGGAAAAAGCTTAAGTGTAAGAGTGAGCTTGTAAGAGGTCGGTCAGCCGAGCTTGAGAGATAGGCAGGTCAGTCGTTACCCGACCATATAATAAAAGCTTTCTTTTCTCTTGTGCCCGTGGATGTAGGTTGGATCCATTCCGCCGAACCACGTTAAACACTCTGTTTTGTCTGTGTGTTTTCTCATCTTTTGCTAGGTCCCCAAACCAAACAAATTCACAGTTGATGGAGGATTATTCGAGAAGTGGTTTTTCCGAATTATGCCTGAAACGACAATCAGTTGTCAACAAATTGATTATTAGTTTCCAAATATGAAAGTAAATAATAAACTAAATAGAAAGAAATATCGATTGATTGATTATTAGTTGTCAAAAATGAAATAATTACGAGATTTTTAGTTGGGTGAGACTATCTGTATTATAAAATTACTTTGAACATATATATTTTAATAAAAATATTAATAATAAAAATATTCATGATATAAATTACTACTAAGGATAATTAATTATATTTAAATAAATAATAATGCTTAATATTCATTAAGTAAATCATTCAATCATAATTAATCTTTTTTTTATTCAAATGTGTTAGTGTGATACGAAGCAAGTTTATATTGATATATTGAGATTTAAGATGTTCTCCCTTTATTTATTTCTCATTTTTTTCCGCGATTGAGATGCTCTTATGAGTTTAGTATCTTCATGGAATAAATGTCAAAAAATGATATAGACACAAATGAATTGGACAGATGCAATTACAGATGTATTAAAGTAACGTTGTTTTAATTAAAGTAGTGTTGCTTTAATAATATTCAGTCACATATGTTATAAAAGCACGTTATTTTAATGTATCTGTGGTTGGATCTGTGTAATTCATCACATTTATAGTTACATATGCTTTTTTTTTTTAGTTTTTTTTTTTTTAGTTTTTAGTTTTAATAATGTTTTCTTGTTTTTCCTTTTGATAGCATGATATGGTTAAACTTTAAAGGCTTGATTCTTTCTTTTTGGTAAAAATATTATTTTTTTTATTAATTTCTTAACCAAATAAAATTTTAATAGAAAATGAATGTTCTAAATTATTTTTTGAGTGTGCTAAATATTTTTATGAGTGTGTTTAGTGTGGACGCAGGACTTCGGCCGAGGTCCACAATCGAGAATTCGAATGAAGGGCACTAGCGAACCTGCAAAATAATGGTAGAAAGAGCGAGGAGGTTACTGCCCACCGGTGTGGTGGGAGCCGTAGGCACTCCGACGCTCAAATCAGTAATGTGAATAAGTCGGATGTAGGGAGAATTAGGCCTGAAGTTACCTCAGACTCCGTTTGTTTGCCGTGAGGGCATGGTATTATGATTTCTCTGATGACATGGAGTAATGTTGTGTGATCCCCCTTCCTGGTGCCATGACTCTTCTCTTTTATAGGCTCTCCTGACGTGGGTCATTCAAACCTATTCTACCCATTGGATGTGTTAATGATGAGGTTTATGACTGTAATTGTCGATTTAATTGAGTTCATTACTGTAAGCATTTTCCCAATCCAATTACTCATGAATCTGTTGGCCTTCCTGAACTGTTAAATCTGTGATGATGGGCTCTAGGTTGGTCCGATCTCTTGGCCCAAAGATGGTTTCTCAAACTAGATCTGATAGTGGGCCTTGGAGCTCTGGTTTTTGAGTTTGGTCTAAAGGTAGAATGACGGTTATGCCCTTGGGTCTAAATTTGGCCAGAACAGTTTGTCCCATACTCTCTAAGTCTGGAAGTCATAGACTTGGATAGTATCATTACTTATGTTGAACAAATCGGGACTCTAACAGTCGTCTTGCTGATCCTGGTGGGAGCTCAAGGTTAATCAGTACGATGAATTCAGCTTCAATTGTCCTTGCTCTAAATCCTTCATTGGGTGTTCCTAATTGATTGGCACATTTAGTGGTTCTGGAGATAGCCTCAATCGACATAGTCATAAGGATTGAAGAAGGAAGTTCCAGGCCTCGTTTGACACGACATGAATCCCTGAGGGTGTCAAGTCTATTGAATCAGTCATGGGTTCAGGAGTTGACTCATATTTATTTTGCCTCGACATGTCGTATGAGGTGAGTGTATGTCTCGACATGTCGTCTGGAATAAAGGAAGCCCATAACTTCTTTTAACTCGGCGAAATTCTTTTGGGGGATGTCCTCAAATTCATTAGACACGATATGACACATGAACTTAGGGCAATCCATGTCTCTACATGACTTAACATGAGTCTTAACTCAATTTTCCTTGACATGAGTCTTCTGGGGGAAGTCCTCGGTCGAATGAACCAGATGATGGTCAGAAGTAACTTCACTCGACACGTCGTATGAAACGAGTGAATACTATAACTTTATTTGACTGGACATGTGTCTTCTGGGGAATATCCCAGGTCGACTGAACCAGATGATGGTTCAGGAGTAACTTCACTCGATATATCGTATGAACAGAGTGAATTCCATAATTCTATTTGACTCGACAAGAGTCATCTGAGGGATGTCCCCGGTCGACTGAACCAGATTATGGTCCAGGAGTAACTTCACTCGACATGTCGTATGAGTAGAGTGAATTCCATAATTCTATTTGACTCGTCAAGAGTCATCCGGGGGATGTCCCCGGTCGACTGAACCAGATGATGGTCCATGAGTAACTTCACTTGACATGTCATATGAGCATGGTGAATTCTATAATTCTATTTGACTCGACAAGAGTCATCTGAGGGATGTCCCCAGTCGACTGAACTAGATGATGGTCCAGGTTTAACTTTACTCGACATGTCGTATGAGCATGGTGAATTCTATAATTCTATTTGAATCGACAAGAGTCATCTGGGGGATGTCCCCGGTCGACTGAACCAGATGATGGTCCATGTGTAACTTCACTCGACATGTCGTATGAACATGGTGAATTCTATAATTCTATTTGACTCGACAAAAGTCATCTGGGGGATTTCCCCGGTCGACTAAACTAGATGATGGTCCAAGAGTAACTTCACTCGACATGTCGTATGAGCATGGTGAATCTATAATTCTATTTGACTCGTCAAGAGTCATCTGGGGGATGCCCGGTCGACTGAACCAGATGATGGTCCAAGAGTAACTTCACTCGACATGTCGTATGAGCATGTTGAATTCTATAATTCTATTTGACTCGACAAGAGTCATCTGAGGGATGTCCCAGGTCGACTAAACCAAATGATGGTCCATGAGTAACTTCACTCGACATGTCGTATGAACATGGTGAATTTTATAATTCTATTTGACTCGACAAGAGTCATCTGGGGGATGTCCCCGGTCGACTGAACCAGATGATGGTCCATGAGTAACTTCACTCGACATGTCGTATGAGCAGGGTGAATTCTATAATTCTATTTGACTCGACAAGAGTCATCTGGGGGATGTCCCCGGTCGACTGAACCAGATGATGGTCCAGAGTAACTTCACTCGACATGTCGTATGAACAGGGTGAATTCTATAATTCTAATGACTTATGTCGTATATTAAGGATGTTCACAACTTTAAAGTGTATTATATCAAGTGACATCGTTCTTATTGTCTGTCCTTTGTAACGTTCCTCATTCGACACTTGGATTGTTTCCAAGTCTCTCTCCAGTCATTTATTGCAACCCTAGTGTGAATTTCGAGGAGTTTTTGGCGGGAACTTGTGGCGCCAATTGATTAAAGTGTATAAAAGAGCTTTGGGTACTTCATTTGCTTCATTCGTAAAAAATTTCGTTTGGAGGCCGAGTAAGGAGAGCTCTCAAGTGTTTCAAGGTATTCTTAAAAAACTACCTCTTGTTCTTCAATTTATTTAAACATTCATATAGTAGATTCAATCTGTTCTTAGGTGAAATTGGTTGTTTGATCTTTTAAACTTTGGAAATATTTTCAGAATTGTGTTTGTGGGTTTTGATCTTTAGGAAGTAGTTTACTTGGGAATTTAGTGTTTATATGCTTGTTGTTTGGAGGATGTCGAGTGGAGAATCCTTAGGCAGTTTAGGTACTAAGATTGATAGTTTTGTCGGATCTTCTTCGAGTGAGACGAAAGAGGATGAAGTTTATAAGGAATGGTCATATCAGGAGTTGATCGGGCTGGTATGGTTTCTTTGGCTAGGCCATCCCAAGAGGTCCCCACCGAGGCTATACCACTAAGGGTCTTACCGGTCATTAGAGAGTCGAGTGAATTACCTAGTATGAGTGAACCAACTAATTTTTTATCTAAGAATCTCGCTAGTCGAATGACTAGGAAACTGCTGAGGGAACTTGGGTGTAAGTATAGGTTTACTGATTCTTTGGAACTAAGAGTACCTTTGTCGAGTGAGAGGATTGACTACAAAGTTCCGGGGTGGATGGGATTCTACGTATGACCATTCACTGATGGGCTGATGTTCCCTATACCAAGATTAGTTTGGGAAGTTCTGGATTATTTTGAGGTTGCTCCTTCTCAGCGGATGCCTAACGCTTGGAGGATTTTATTGTAGATTGAGTGCATGGCTTTCGAGTTATGAGTATTTTTTGAAGTGAATGATGTCTTGGCCACATACTACCTGAAGGAACACTTGAAGGAGAAAGGAAGATATACCCTGATTCTTCGTCAGAGTAAGACACATTTCATTACCGGATTGCAGACTAATGATAAGGGGAATTGGTAATCCGATTATTTCTTTGCAAGGGGTGAGGGTATATTTGGATCGGCTGGGGTTGGTCGAATCCTAGAGTATTGGAGTTCGTCGAGTGAGTAGCATTTTTTTTTGAAATGTTTAATCATCGAATCTCATTTGTGAATTGGAATAATCGTGTATTTGTCGTTGCAGATCCTTTACGAAATAGATCATTCGTCTCGACTACTCGAACAATTTCCAACATCAAGGCGATTTTAGCTTTACCGGCTGAAGAAAGAAACTATAAAACTGTCTTAGTGGAGAAAAGATTGAGGGCGACTCTGTTGTGGAGGGATATTCACAGCCGAGAAGGAGAAGGTACACTTCTGGCCTTTTGTAAGGATATACTGCCCGTGATAAATTATAGATGGTCGTGTTGAGAGTTATACGGAGAGCCTAAATTTCAAAAGCCTCTAAAACCTAAGGAACTTTTATGCGCATAGGATATGATGACTGGACCATTTACAGTAGCCTCACTCGACGAAATGAAGAACCGAAAGAAGGCAAAGAATCTGAAGGTGAAAGAGTCGGAAGTCGAGAAAGTAACTGGTCCCCAACCCAAAGAAATCGTCTCGAGTGAAGCTGTTGTAGAAAATGGGAAGTCGACTGCAATGACTTCGGCAGGGAAGAAAAGGAAATCTATTACCGAGGTGGAGGAAGATGTTGATAATCTAATTTTAAAGGTTTCTCGCGAGTCGACTGCAATCTCTGATCCCTCAAGCATAAATTCATTTGTGGATGGGCTTCTTCTAGATGGGGATGAAGAAAGGCTAACGCAGATCGGTCCAGTGGAGGCTATGAGGAAAGCCATAACTCTGAACTACCAAGTGTGTATAACAATTTTTTTTTTATCGAATGATCCATAACTTTTTTTTAGGCATTGGAATGTAGTTTATACATGCGAAAGAATGCGGAGTCGAGTCAACGAAGGATCAGTGAGCTAGAAAAAACATTGTCAGTGGTGAGGAAGGAAGCTTCAGAGTTGAAGTTCGGGCTGGCCACTTCTCAAAGAAAGGAAAAAAGGGCTGGAGAAGGAGTTGAAGGAAGTTAAGGCTACTTTGAAAATGGAGAAGGAAACCTCTGAATTAACGATCGAAAGCTATAAGCAAAGTTTTGAGAATATGAGGAAGGAAAATGAACAATTGCTAGAGCAAATGGAGGATATTGCCATCGACTCCATGATGAAAGACATATATGATTTGATGAAGGAATATCCTGCTGGGAAGCATGTCGACTGGAAGCCTGAGAAGTGGATTCGGGAGTACGAAAGACGTGTGGCTGGGCTTTCCTCATCGACGGAGGATGGTAAAGAAGAAAAAAGTGATGAAGTCAAATCAAGGAAGAGCCAGATAGAGTCAGTGGTAATTCCTGAAGCTGAAATGGGAAGGGTCGATGAACGATTGGAGGAAGGATAGGATGTTGGTCTGGCTATGGTCGATACTGAAGTGAGGATGGAGCTTGAAGCCCAAGAAGATGTTCCTACCAGTGTCCCAGCAGCTACCGAAGAAGAACCAGCCAGTGCGTTTGAAGTTTAAGGGTTTTATATTCTAATGTACTTAAGGTTTTTTTTTTGTTAACATTTTATATAAAGTAAAAATGCTTTGTCGAATGGAAAAGAGGTACGCCGATATTTTGAAGAAGGCACTCTATTTTATCGTATGAGGAAGAGTCCCAAATGAATGATACTAATGAATGATTTTTTTTTATTGCGATCAGTCGAACGAATTTTACAAATTTCTTTATTTCATATTTTCGAAAGACACCTAAGTACTTCGAAAGGTAACTGTTTCGAAAAATAACAAAACATAAGTGTTACCAGATGAACCGCTTAAGATGAACGGTGTTCTAACTATTGCGGACGAGATTCCCTTCCACGATTTATAGCTTGTAGTGCTGCTCTCCCGACGACAACTTTTGTGACGAGGTATGGACCTTCCCAGTTTGGTCCCAACTTACCATCTCCAATCTCCTTTGTGTTCTGGAATACTCTGCGTAGGACCCAATCTTCTTCCTTAAATGTTCTGCTCCTGACGTTTTTATCGAAGAATCTGGCCATCCTCTGTTGATGAGCAGCCAGTCGAATGGAAGCTCGGTCTCTTAATTCATCAATCGTGTCGAGATTGAAATTCATGAGCCGTCGATTTGTTTCATCGTCGAGCCATTGGTAGCGTGTGGACGGGATGGCTTCTTCAGTCGGTATTACTACTTCCGTTCCAAATGCCAGTGTGAATGAGGTTTCGCCTGTTGAAGATCGCGCCGTCGTCCTGTAAGACCACAACACCCCTGGAAGTTCATCCGCCAAGTGCCTTTAGCCTTCTCTAATCTATTCTTCAAAGTTTTCAGAATCATTTTGTTGGATGATTCGGCCTGGCCGTTTGCTTGTGGGAAGCGTGGGGTTGAAAAGCTCAACTTTATGCCCCAATTCCTGCAGAAGTCTTGAAAGTGATGGCTGATGAATTGAGAACCGTTGTCAGTCATGATTTCTTTCAGTATGCCGAACCGACAGACGATATTCTTCTAGATGAATGTTTGTACCTCTTTTTCGTGTACTCTAACGAACAATTCAGCTTCGATCCATTTCAAGTAGTAATCTGTCAGCACAAGCATGTAGACACGCTGGCCTGGTGCGGCTGATAGTTTTCCTACGATGTCTATTCCCCACTTCATGAACGGCCAAAGAGATAGGATGAGATTGAGTTTTTCTGGTGGGAGACGTGAAATTGGAGCAAACCTCTGACATTTTTCGCACCTCTTAGTGAATTTAGCTGAGTCGGACCTCATCATTGGCCAGTAATACCCAGTCGAATGGGCTCGAAGAGCCAAGCTCCTACCTCCGGAGTGGTTCCCTTCCTCCCATTCTCTTTCATGTAGCTCGACCAACACATGTTGTACTTCATCGTGTGTGAGGCATTTCAAGTAAGGTCCCAAATATGATCTTCTTAGTAGCTGACCGTCGAATATCGCGAACCTTGCAGACTGTCTCTGGACTTTTCTGCTGCTTAGATTTTGTCGTATGGAAGCATGCCTTCTTGCAAATATTTAACAATTGGTGACATCCAAGTGTCGACTGAATTGACCGATGCGACTATTCTTTCCTCTTTCCAAATTGCTGGCCAGTTCAGATATATCACTGGTATTGTACGTGGTTTTTTTCCCTCCATTGTTGATCCAAGGCTGGCCAGAGCATCTGCCTAGGAGTTCTCGCTTCTTGGGACTTGGGTTATGGTAAATTCCTCAAATGTCGACTGGATATCCTTTACCTTTTGCAAGTAGGATGCCATCTGTAGACCTCGTGCATGATAGGAACCCTGGATCTGGTTGACAATTAACTACGAATCAGACTTTACTTCTATCTTTCTTGCTCCAAGTTCTTTGGCTAAAGGCAACCCAACAATCAGTGCTTCGTACTCTGAATCGTTGTTGGTAACTCTAAATCCGCACTTGACTGCTTGTTGTAGAATGTCGCCTTCTGGAGTGGCAATCATTATCCCAAGGCAGCACCCCTTTTTGTTACTGGACCCGTCGACTGCGAGTTTCCACGGAATAGTCGAATAAATAGAACAGACTTTTGTTTCAGCTGCAGCAAGAAGGTCGGGAGTGAAGTCGGCCATGAAGTCAGCTAAAGCTTGAGATTTGATGGCGGTTCTAGGCAGGTACGTGATGTCATGTTCCCCAAGTTCAATTGCCCATTTCATTAATCTCTCTGATAGTTCTGGTTTATGAAGTATGCTTCTCAAAGGATATGTCGTGTATACCGTGATCGGATGTCCCTGAAAGTAGGGTCTGAGCTTTCTTGCAGCCGTAATCAGAGCTAGTACAACTTCTCCATTAACGGGTAGCGTGATTCCGCTCCCAGCAGGGTTTTGCTTACGTAGCAGACTGGGAGCTGAGCTTCCACCTCTTCTCTGATTAAGACTGCGCTGACCGCGTGTTCTGAAACTCCTAGGTAGAGATAGAGCCTCTCGTTGTCGAGTGGCTTTGACAACAAATGTGGAGTGGTAAGATATCGCTTGAGTCCTTTCAGTGCTTCTTCACAAGCGGGAGTCCACTCAAAGTTGTTGGTCTTTTTCAAAGTTGAAAAGAACAAAAAACTCATGTCTGTGGATTTAGAGATGAACCTGTTTAGTGCGGCAATCCTCCCCGCTAGTCGTATGACATCCTTTGGGCTGGAAGGTGAGGGGATTTCGAGGATTGACTTGTTTTGGTCTGGATTTGCTTCTATCCCTCGTCGAGTGACTACGTATCTCAGGAATTTTCCTGAAGTAACACCAAATGCACAATTAGTCGGATTCAACTTCATTCCGTACATGTCCATGATGTTGAAGGCTTCCTCCAAATGCTCGAGGTGCTGTTCCGACTTAGTAGACTTCACCAACATACCGTCCACATAGATCTTAATTGTCTTCCCAATTTGACTGGCGAACATCTTATTGACCAGTCGTTGGTATGTCGCCCCTGTATTTTTTAGGCCGAATGGCATAACCTTGTAGCAGAAAATTCCTCGGTTGGTGACAAAGGCTGTATTCTTCTGGTCGTCTGGATGCATAAGGATCTGATTATAGCCTGAATACACATCCATGAATCTCAACAACTCATGTCCAGCTGTAGCATCGACCATCGAATCGATGTGTGGTAGTGGGAATGAGTCATTCGGGCAAGCTTTGTTCAAATCCGTAAAGTCGATGCAGACTCTTCACTTTCCATTCTTCTTTCTCACAACGACCACATTAGCAAGCCACTCTGGAAACTGCACTTCCCTGACCGCTCCATTCTACAACAACTTATGAACCTCCTCATCAATGATCTGATTCCTTTCAGGGGCGAATTTCCTCCTTTTCTGCCTGATCGGGGTGTGCTCTGGATCTACATGCAATTCATGAGTAATCAGCTCAGGGTCGATTCCTGTCATGTCCTTGTGCGACCATGCAAAACTGCGTGTCGCTTCTTCAGGAATTCGATCAAGTCGGCTCGTAGTTTGGGATCCAAGTTAGCTCCAATCAGTGCCTTGTGATTTGCAAATTGAGTGTGAATTTGGACCTCGTCAAGCTCCTCCAGATTCGGTAGTGTCGGTTCCGAGCAACGAGATCCACTTTGTATTTGCTATGCCGACTCAGCTTTCGCCTTCAAGGTCGTCTGGTAGCAACTTCTGGATGCAGATCTATCACCTTTAATCTCTTGAATCCTCCATTTGGTTGGGAATTTAATTACTTGGTGATAAGTGGATGAGACCTCCCTCATGTCGTGAATCCAAAGTCTGTTTATGATAAGATTATAGGCTGAAGGGCTATCCAAGACCAAGAACGTGGTCATTTTGTTGACTCTTGCAGCGTAGACTATGAGTGATATTTCTCCTATTGTGAATTTCTGCTCCCCACTAAACCCAATCAGCACTATCGTTCGCATGTTTATTTTGTCCACTCGGCTCCTATATCCACGAGGGCTGTAGAGAAAATGATATTGGCTGAGGAGCCTGTGTCGACCAACCACTCGCTTGATCATAAAGTTTGCCACTTGCAAGGAGATGACTAAAGCGTCATGGTGAGGATTTAAATTGTGGGAATCTCCGTCGTTTGGGAACTCCATAGTCAAATTGGTGAACATCTTCTCTACAGACATTGTGGTATGATAAATACTACCAGTAAGAGCTCTCGAATGTCGTTTAGCCGCCGAATACGAGATTCCGTTGATTTCTGACCCTCCTGAAATTACATTAACAGTGTTGTTAATTGGTGGAGGTGGGGTCGGAGCTTCTCCTTGACCGTCTCTCTCGTCCCTTTGTGCCAATGTAGCTTTCCCCTTCTCAGTGATCAGATCTCTCAGAAATCTTTTGCTTAATAATTCCAGGACCTCTAATCTCAAAGCTACACACTCGGCCATCGTATGGCCGTTGTCTCGATGGAATTCACACCACTTTTTGGTGTCTTTTTTGGTAGAGCCCTCTCTGGTACGTGGGGGCCACTTCACTTCACTTCCCATTTTCTTAAGTACCGAGACCAATTCCCCTGGGGAAATTGTAAATTTGTAGTCTGCGAGTCTGGGTTTGCTTGCTGGTGCTTCCTCCCGGTTTTTGTAACGCTTTGGTCGTCTGTCAAAATCTTTGGGGAAAGGCTTTAGCTCTCCTCGTTGTTAGTTTCTCCTTTCCGTATGAGGATGAATAATCATATCAGGTCGCCTGGAAACAGCATGCCTTCTATCAACCCGTGTATTTGGAACATCCTCACTTCTTTTGTTTCTTTTGTCCTCTTCCCATCTTATTTCCACACGTGCCCATGCCATGACCTGGTCCATCGTGTAGCATCGGAACTTAGTTAGTTTCTTGTATAGTCCACTATCGTAAAACAGTCTATTCCGGAAGGCTTCTACCGCTGTAGGCTGGTGGAGATATGGAATATAATTCTTTTCCCTGTTGAACCGAGCTATGTAGCTCCGTAAAGATTCCCCTCTTCTCCTGCTGGTGGAATTTGAGATCGTCTTAGTCTTCTCAAGTTTGCATGAACTTGTAAAGTGTTGTACGAACTTATCTGACAGCTGTTGGTAGGAATCGATGGATCTGTAGGACAAGTTGATGACCACGATGTGATCTCCGTAGGCAATTCAGGTTCCGTCCACCTCACCAGCCGGTGAGGGCACTGCCCGCCAATCGTTTCTCCAAAGCATCGGCACATTCCAGCTTCCCATTGGTGTTGGGGACCAAGCCAGTCGACAAGTACATCTTGTACTTGTAGTGTAGTACGGTGGTCGTCTGGATCGGTGGATCCATCATATAGCTTCATCTCGGGCGGGCTGAATTTTCGAGGCAGTTCAACAGCTACGATTGACTCCACGAATGGGGTATCAGAAATTGCTCCACTCCAGCTCTGGTCTTTCTAATTGGCACCTTACCCCCACCCCCGGTAGTTTGGACATGATTGGCTTCCTTGAATTCCTCATCTATCTTCCTCAATGGAGGCAGCAATCCTGATAAAGTAGGATCGAGAGAGGATTCGGGCTGTGGTTTGGCAAGGTGCCATATGTTTGTCATCTACCTGATGTAGAGGTGCAAGGATCGGAGCAGGCTGCGAAGAGGACGTGTGGATATGCCTGCGTCCCACTGCAGTATCTGTAGGCGCACTGTTGGATTGCCTTCGGTCGCTGGTCGCAGGTTTGGTTTGACCAAGGGTGTTGTGTGTGCTGGGGATTGGACGACAGCTGCTCGCCTGTTTCTGTAGGCTTCCGTTGGAGCTTCGCATAGTCAAATTTTCCTCTTCCAAGGCTTGTAACGTTCTTTGAGCATGGAAAGTTGTGTAGCCATGGGATCTGGCGTCTGCTCGTTGCCTAAAGCCATTATCAGTTGCTTGTAGAGAGCGAATCAAATGAGTTTAATTTTTGCAAAAATCCGCTTAGTAGCCCCACGGTGGGCGCCAAATTATGGACGCAGGACTTCGCCGAGGTCCACAATCGAGAATTCGAATGAAGGGCACTAGCGAACCTGCAAAATAAGGGTAGAAAGAGCGAGGAGTTCCTGCCCACCGGTGGTGGTGGGAGCCGTAGGGCACTCCGACGCTCAAGTCAGTAATGTGAATAAGTCGGATTTAGGGAGAATTAGGCCTGAAGTTACCTCAGACTCCGGTTTTTTTTACCGTGAGGGGCATGATATTATGGTTTCTCTCTGATGACAATGAGTAATGTTTTTTTGATCCCCCTTCCTGGTACCATGACTCTTCTCTTTTATAGGCCGCCTCCTCCTGACGTGGGGTCATTCAAACCTCTTCTACCCGTTGGATGGATGTGTTAATGATGGGGTTTATGATTGTAACTGTCGATTTAATGGAGTTCATTACTGTAAGCGTTTTCCCAATCCAATTACTCATGAATCTGTTGGCCTTCTTGAACTGTTAAATCTGTGATGATGGGCTCTAGGTTGGTCCGATCTCTCGCCCAAGCTGGGTTTCTCAAACTAGATCTGATAGTGGGCCTTGGAGCTCTGGTTTTTTTTAGTTTGGCCCAGAGGTAGAATGTCGGTTATGCCATTGGTCCACATTTGGCCCGTACATTTAGTAACAAGATAATTAATTTAAATGATATAAGTCTATTTGTCATTTTTAAAGAATGTATAAAGTAAAAATAAATAATTTAAATTTAATAGGTGAGTGTACAAAATAATAGTGTAATTATTTTATAGAGTGCAAATAGCCTAATCCTTTTTAGTTTAGAAAAGAATATTAATTGATTTTTATTATCCATACCTAACTTAAATAGAAAGAAATATTAATGTTTGCTTATTAGTTTCCAAATATAAAAGTGAATAACGTAGAAAGAAATATTAATTGACTACTAGTGGTCAAATATGAAACAATTACAAGATTTTTTACACAGAAAGAAATTGATTAATTAGATAGTAGAAATTAATTAATTTTTCTATTATTCAAATGTTAACTTGAACACACCATTTCAAAAAATTCAATTCATTTCCATTTGTGGCAAGTTCCAATCTTTGATTATAAATATTATTAGTCAAATATTTTATCCCATGTAGATTTTTTTCCACCAAATTATTTCTTATCTATTTTAGTTAAATACATATAAAAATATAATAAAATAATAATTTATTATCACTTCAAGTTAACCTCCTGACCGATTTATCCATATCTGACCTTTGATTCTCTCCCATCATGGATCAATGGATCGGGTTTTAACATGGAGATAACCTATATTAAAAATAATAAAATATTTCCTATTAGTTGAATCTTGAAGATGAGTAGCTCAGATTAACTCTACTAAAATAATTGTATTTAAACTAGTCCAACTTCCCACACTTCCTATCAATCACTTTCCTATTCTTACCTATTAATATAAAAGCTTTTAATACGATCATTAATTATGTTATTTATATAGTATGATCTTCTATTTTTCTATTACAAGTCTTTATAAATCATTATTACAAATTGTTATATTAAAAAGAAAATCGGTTTCAATTAACATGTAATAGGTCGTCTTGAGTTTGAAGGGTAGCGAATTTTTTACATATGGTACCTAATAATAATTTTGTTGAACAAAATAAAAAAGGTAGACACACTTAATTTTAGATTTGAAAATTTTATTTTTTATTATTAACTTTTAAACCCTCTACCTCCGTATTTTCGAACTGTCCCCCAACGTCTCTCCCATGTATAGCAAAATACAATGGATTAACTTGGGATTTTCATTGATAAAGCCAGTGACCTCCATGTGCAATGATGCATTGGCTTTACAAATGTTTGCAATCTCTTCATATATTCAATTAAAAGATTCAAAAATTAAATTGTTTTTGAAGATTTTGTTTGTCTTCTTATAATCTTGCCATTATTGTTTCTTAGATCGATATTTTGGTTCTACAGTACAACTCAAATTAGTAATTGATTAAACAATTTTTTAATTTGATCTTTTTGCATGAAGAGACAGTCTTACTAAATGTAAACAATTAATTGAAAAACCGATTAATTGGTTCTCGAAAAAAGACAAAAGAAAAAAAAAAGTTATCAAAATGAAATTCCGTCTGCTTTTAATCCACTTTCTTCTTTAGTTTTTCGCTTCTATTTAGCCGTTAGGGTTCTAGAAACCCCCATTTTAAAATCCAACCTAATCTATCATTTCTGTCTTTAATGGAGAAATTTGCATTATAAACCTCGGATCCGTTGTTGTAAATATTTAGACTTTGTGATTATTTATTTCAATATATGCTTATAAGTACATCATTAATCTATATATATATATATAAGTTAAATATTTTTAAGTCCCCTAATCGTATCACGTGGCGGCTTCATATTAAAGTTATAAAATTAAATTAATAAATAATATTACAATAAAGATACATATGATAATTTTATAAGAATTCTATTATAATAAGAAAATATATTAAACTATCATATTAAAATAAAAAAAAACTATTAAATTATCTATAATTAACATAATATCTACAATTAATTTTTATTATTAAATTAAAAAATAAAATATCTATACAATATTTTTTTATTATTAAATTATAAAATTAAAATAATAAATTTTTAATATAAGAAACTTAATCTCTACGACTATAATTATTAATTTTTATTACATATTATAATAAGAAGATATAATATAATCTTCTTTTAAAATACACAATATACGTGGAACTTAATATTTACAATTAATATTTTTATTATTAAATTATAAAATTAAAATAAAAATATATTACAATTTAAGAATATAATCTTCTATTAAAATAAGAAACCTAAATAGTAGCCGTCCACAAAATCTAACCATTTTTTTTGGATTTCGAGTCTATTGTTATTTGTTAGTTTATTTTGAAGTATTTTTATAAGTTTTTTTATTTCATGAATTTTTTATTATTTACTGTGTTTCCGGATGCAGACTTTGACTATTAGCCCTTGCACAATGAATTAATTGTATTATTTGAGAACTGAAAGACAAACGAATAAGACATAAATATTATATGTATGAAAATCAATTACCTTATCTAAATTATAAAATCCACGACATCCGGAATATTTACAAAATTATATTACTGTGAATGTTATCAAATCCTTAGACCGACCATTTGATATTGTTTTGAACAAAACCTCCATATTGTAGGTAAACCAATTCAAATATATGATTATTTTAATTTTGTTTTTTATAAGGTAAGGAGTGGGTATTGGGTAATATAATTTTAACCCCTATCTTTTCAATATTTGAACTCGAATATAAATTTTATTACAATATTTGAAAATTAATTCGACTACATCTTTAGATGTTAAGATTGTCAAGATTGTTGAGTATTCTCAAATTGTGTCCCAAATGGTGTGACTTGGTAGTGTAGGGCTCAGGATCTAGGGATGACAAAATCTGGATCTGGATCCGGGTCCGGCCGGACTCGGACTCGGATCCGGACGCATTTTCATTGCCCCGGACCCGGGTAAATATACACGGGTCCGATCCAGGTCTACCCGATTCGGACCCGGGGTATACCCGGTCCGGATCCAGATACCCTTTTTTTAATTTTTAATTTATATTATTTTATATTTATATTTATATTTTGTCAATTTTATTAGTTTTATTTCAAGTCTTTTTATATTTTTTAATTATATTCTAATATATTTTTATTTATATATGATAATAATATTATTTATTTTTTTATTTATTTTTTTTATTTATTATTTTTCCGGACCCGGGTCCATCCGGATCCGGGCCGGGTCCTTGTAAATTTGACACCCCTCAGGATCTCACTTTAAGGTCCTGAGTTCGAATCTAAGGAGTGCGTTTTCTTGTAAGAGCATGAGACAACCGGGGATTTTACCTGCTCCGATTAGCTCGGAAGTGGTGGTTTGGTGGTAGGGTTTCCAACTATTAAAAAAAAGTATTCTCAAATTGTCTTATGAATTTAAGCTCGGAAGTGGTGGCTGGAACCCAGTCGACGCTGGGGTTAGGCCCTCACGCCCAAATTATATTACAAAGGGGAGACATAGTACATAAACTCCGACAATAAAAAATACAATCATATACAACTATTTCGAGCAAAACTCCTTGAAATTTCAACTTTTAATAAATTGTCTTCTAGCAATTTTTGAAGCAAAATCATCAATTATATCATCATACTCTAAGTCTTCAATCTCATCATTTTCAATGCATAAGATTGCTAATTCATTTAGTCTATCTTGAATCATAGTGGTCCGCAAGTAAGATTTTAATAATTTCAATTTGTAAATTGTAAAAGCAAATTTCAATTTAACCTATTTAGTGCCCCTTAATTTTGGGCCCTGGACAGTAACCTTTGTGGCACCTGCCCGTGACCGGCCCTGTTCAAATCATAATGAAATTATGCTTTATAATTATTGTACCTTAAAACATTTATAAAATATTCATTATTGGGTAATAATTTTTAGGTTCCGTCTATAAACTTATGTTTTGTTGTACAAAATTTGAAAAAATTATTATAAAAAAATGTCTACGAATTATATGGTAGGCAAAACCCTAGGTCAAATTCTATTTATTATTTAATCTTAGAGTTCTGTTTCCCTAACCTTGAAGAAAGTAATCAATTAAGGGCACTTTAATGTGAACTTGACTTTTGTTACATAAAACGTCAGCGTTGCGTATGATTAACAAATGTATCAGATTTAAAAAATTCATCTCCAAAATTAAATGTTATTTATTAATAATTTAAAAATTTAAATTAATTTTATTGTTATGTTTTTTCAAGTCTGAATTTAAATAATGAACACTTACAATATGATAGAGCTTTCTAAAATCTGACACATTTGCAAACATTGCCTTGTGTTAAGATTATGTTAATAAGTTTATTCCAAAAGCATATTGAAAGTCCATGGAAGAGTGATTTTCAATCAATTTTTTGGCTCTTCATTTGAGTTCAAGTCCTTGAAAAAATATGATACAAAAAATTGATTTTGATTTTGTCAATCCTACTATCCTTTGATTTTGTCGCAGCCCGGAAAATCCAAGGCATGTGCGATAGGAGAAGGCTAGTCCAACTTCATGAGCCTCTAGACGTGCACCTAACTGACGTGTCATGATTATTACTATGTTGGATAACTTAACTACATGCATGGCTGTCATATATATCGTGATCATGAACTGCGTGAACATACTGCATACACTCGCTGACTGTGAAACATACATACATACATGGCCGATCCTGACAGATTTTACTGAAATTTCGGCATGATGTATTCTAAACATCATGCAACCTAGATCAACGTTCACCACTTAGAATTGGCCTCCAGCCAATACTAATATCCAATCTACGAAAACATGGCGTTCACACCACACATGACATATACACACATATAACATGCGATTATATAAATATATATATACATAATTTGACCTCATGGCCTGACTATGCAAATGCCTAATAACAGGCCTTGATTATAATCTTGTACGACTGGGATGCTGATTACTGCTGCTGGATCCCATATTCTCCAATGCTTGTCCTCTACAAACGTGATCTAATATGCCTGCAAAATTGTAAATGAACTAAATAATTTATACGGTCGACTTAATGAGTGAACATAACAACATATGCTGAATGAACATGGCAATAAATTTGTAAATAACCGAAAATATACATCTACACTAAACCTGAAATCTAAAGCATACATAAATTATATACTTATGACTATATTGTGACTTGACAAACCTGTAACATGACTGAATATTAAAACATGAAATCGTGATCATAACTTAAAGTAGAAAACATGTCATTCTTAGACTGTGATGTAACTGTTCATGAATCTGAAGACTATACATGCGTGAAAACTATGTCATGTCATGAACTATAAGTGTGATTGAATGCATAAACTGGAAATATGGCTGAATGCATGAACTTAAAACATGTTGAATGCATGAACTGTAAACATGTTGAATGCTTAAACGTGTCTAAAAACTGATTGACATACGGTCTCCGGTCAATACTAATATCTAATCTATGAAAACATGCGTTCATACTACAAATGACATATACACAGATACAACACGTGATTATATAAATATATATACATAATTTGGCCTCATGGCGTGTGATGAGCGGAAAATATATCATTATTTACCGCCCATTTTACTTAATATTTTGTATAGTTTCTCGAGTTTTATGAATGTTTTGATGTGTTTTAGTTTATTTTATAGATAAAATAAAATCGGGACTTAATTGGATCAATCCTACGAATGTGGAACAAATAAGGGTAAAAACTGGACTTGACATTTTGATTTTGGAGATTGGAAACTTGAAATGGCGTTTTAACGAAGTACAATTTCAGAAATTCCAACTTTGCGCAATTGTCGTATTTTGGCCATAACGTTTTACTCCGATATCGGTTTGAGGTGATTCAAGTTCCAGATTACAGAAGACTTAAAGATCTACAACTTTGAAGTTCATAATAATTTCGAATTCTAAATTTTCCATGACGGAAATTGATAAAATATTCGGAAGTGTGTTATGTGTAATTAATTAAGTCATTTTCAAAATAAAAAAAATAAAAAAATAAAAAAAATAAAAATTGTCAAACTTCCACCAAACATACGATTTGGTTCCAATTTGGTGCCATGTTTGATGCCATGTTTGGTGCCATGTTTGGTGGAGCAATCGGTGGAGAAATTGGTGGAAGCTTTTAGATTTGCCTATAAATACCAAGCTAAACTTTGTAAATTTTTCATGCTTTATTTGGAGGAATTTCTTCATGAAAACCTTTTTTTTTTTTGGAAAATTACAGCTCTCCATGAAAACCTAAAGGAAAGTGTATTATATATTTATTTAAGTTTCTTGTATTTTCTTTTTATTTAATTAATAAAATTTTGTGTGTTTTCATTTACAACATGAGCAGATAATCTCATTATGCTGGGGTGAAAATGTGAGACTTTTAATATAATAAATTAGATTAATCTCCCTTATTTTAATTAAAATTTGGATTAATTAGTTTCCGCCTATATGACCGGTTTAGGTGACAACCTTATTTACCACCTATATGGTCGGTTTTACATTTCAGACGTAGTTTCCACCTATATGGTCACGTCAGCAACGAAAGAAGTTCTTCAAAGAAGTCAAGCACTATGTCTGAGATGAGCCGTACTTGTTCAAACGCTGTGCTGATCAATTTCCTGAGGTGTTGTGTTCCACAGGAGGAGGTCAATAGAGTCTTGCAGTATTGTCATTCATCATCATACGACGGACACTTCAGCGAAAATAAAATTGCAGCCAAAGTCCTACAATCAGGTTTGTTCTGGCCCATTCTGTTTAAATATGCTTACTTATTTGCTCTTCAATGTGATAGGTGCCAGAGAACGGGAAATGTTTCGAGAAGAAATGAATGACCTCTACAAAACATTCTGGAAGTGGAGATATCTGATGTATGGGATTGATTTTATGGGACCATTTGTTCCATCATTCGGAAACCTGTATATACTGGTTGCAGTAGACTACGTATCCAAATGGGTTGAAGCAATTGCACTGCCATCAAATGATTCAAAAGTGGTGATAAAATTCCTTACAAAGAATATTTTCACTCGCTTCGGAACATCTCGGGCAATTATCAGTGATGGTGGCACACATTTTTACAACAGATATTTCGATGCACTCATATCAAAATACGGAGTTTCTCATAAAGTTGCCACTGCCTACCATCCGCAGTCAAATGGACAGGTTGAAGTTTCAAACAGGGAGATCAAAATAATCTTGGAGAGAACTGTTAGATCAACAAGGAAGGACTGGTCTGAAAAATTGGATGACGCGTTATGGGCCTATCGGACAGCTTACAAGACACCCATTGGTATGTCCCCATATCGAATGGTGTTTGGAAAAAGCATGCCATCTGCCAGTGGGGCTTGAACACAAAGCATATTGGCACTGAAGAAGTTAAATCTTGATCTACAAGCAGCATGAGAGAAACACTCCACTAACTCAACGAATTGGAGGAATTTCCCCTACATGCCTATGAGAATGCCAATCTGTACAAAGAAAAGACGAAGAAATGGCATGATAAAAAAAATAGTGTGCATACAACTGGAGCCAGGGCAACATGTGTTGTTATACGATTTACGGTTGAAAATTTTCCCTGGAAAGCTGGAATCAAAGTGGTCAGGTCCATTTATGATTACTCAGGTGTTACACTACAGAGTTGTTGAGATATACAACCCCAAATCCAACAATATATTCAAGGTAAACAACCAGCGTGTCAAGCACTATTGGGGAGAATCATTTGAGCGACAAAAAGAAAGTGTTACACTTTCAGATCCAGCCTAACGTTCGGGGGCAGTCATGTCTAGCTGACGATGTAAACTTAGCGCTAGCTGGGAGGCAATCCAGCAATCGTGTATATATTCAGATTTGGGTGTGTTTTATTTTTGTGTGTTTAATTTGTGTAGTAAAGTCACATTTCAGATGGAAGAAAATTCTCCCCATCTTCACAAGTAAATTTCCTCTCTCCCTCAAAAACTCTCTGATGAAAGTCTACAAAGCTCGCTTGGAACGAATGAGACTTCTGATAATCAAAGGTTTTCCTAATAACATTCGTTGGTTAATTGAAGCACGGGTCCGAATGGCAGGTGAGTCCTCTGACTCTTTCATTTCATATCTGTCTGTTTTAGGAAGAAGCAACCTATGCTCAAAAGAGAGAGCTAAAAGAATGGGTGTTTGCTATAAATGTGCATGTATGACATGTTAATTACTCGTTGTTATTCTTTAGGAATTTGGTTTGTTTGATAACCGTGGAAGATAAAATTAAATTTATAGGGATGTCTTGAGTAATGAGTCTTTAGATAACATATCTAAGACTCTTGGAGACCACATTCCTGTGGATATGTGTATTCATGTAATTCACACGTTATATACACAATTCCGAAAAAGAAAGACCCAACATTAAGTCTCAGGATTCTGACTTTAAAAGACCCTGTTTGCCCATATTTATAAGAAAAATTGGATGGAAGCTTGTCCCTGACGCAAATAGAGTCATTCAAGCTTGTTTATTCCTGAAAATATTATTTTCTTTATATTTATCTAATAATTGTGATCGTTTTATTTTCTTCGACGATCCAGATTTTTTAAATTTCACGATATATTTTACTGTTTAGTTAATAATTGTCTTTGGCGGTACTTGACCGGCGTAAACACACACGTATAACGCAAGCGTACGTATCGTTCAAGTAGTATAAAAAGTATCGATCCCACGAGGACTTAAAACCTTATCTATTAATTTTTATGAGGTCAAATGATTACTAGTATCTAACAGGTTTTTTAATTGATTTGAAATGGCGACGATTCTAAATTTAAAGACAAGTAAATAAAATTGTTTGAAAGTAGATTTTAAGAAAATTCAATATTAAAAACTATCTAGGGTTGTGATTTATTCCAATATTATTTAAAGATGAAGTGGTTATCTTATAGTTGGGTAAAATATTGATTTATTAACCTGGAACACTAAATTATGTAAAAGCCTCTTCCGATGGTCAATTACAAATACCTAGTATAATCCAATTGAACCATATGTCTATGTCAACCAAATTACCTAGATTCATTAAGATTAAGTTCCAATTATGGCTACCCCCGCCCGACAGGTATATTCCTATCCTGTAAGGAAATCTATTAAAGGGTTATCTATCCTCAAGGAAGATCGTGGGCTATTGAGTCTAAGGTCTTAAACCTAAAATCCCTATGTCTAGTTCATTTTAAGTTTACCTTATCAATTTTATTAGTGGCCAGTTAATAAAAAGCATTAAGATTAAGACTCAATAAATAAATCTTTATATTACCCAAATTATAATCTACCCCTTATAAACCCGTGATATTGAAATTCATCACAACCCTAGATAACTAACTTAGTTATGACACATAGCTAGGGCTAATGAAAACTTAAAAGTAAAAGCCATAAGGTAACAGTGCTGAAAAATAATTACAGTAAAGTAAAAGCTTAAAAGTAAAAATAAAATGCTAAGGTAAAAGGAATTATTTTACTACTACTTATTTAGATATCTCCCATAAAAATATATATAAACTTGTGATTATTACCAACCAGCCATATAGGCGGTAACCTGATTAAGTCAATTAAGTCCAACCAGCCATAAAGGCGGAACCAAAATATAACCAGCCATAAAGGCGGAACCAAAATTAAATTACCAACCGACCAATCTGGCGGTATCCTTGCTTAGTCAGGTTTAACCAGTTTAAATTAAATACCAACCGACCAATATAGCGGTATTCCTTTTTAAGTCAAATTTAAATAGTAAATATATATTTTTAAGGGAGATTAATCTAAATAGTAATAGTAAAAGAATTACCTTTCACCCTAGCATAAGGAAGTTACCTCCTCATAGTGAATAGTAAAAACTGTAAAATAAAGAAAGTAAATTATTATTACAGAACGTAATTAAAAATTACAAAACTAAATTAAAAGAAACTTAGAGAGAGAAGAACTCCCTAATTACATCAAAGAAGTGGGAGGGAGAGGTGCACTGAAATCTGAAATTTCGAGCTCTATTTATAGGCGTGAATAAGGTTCCAGCGTCGCGACGCTGGTTACAGTTCCGCGTCGCGACGCTAGCTACAGTGAGTCGTGGCACAATGACGGCTTGACACGTGGCGAGGCGGCTAAGAGATCAGATCCTTATCCGATGACGTGGCACTGTTCATGACGTCATTGCTTACGTCATGCTGACGTGTGGAGGGCGATTGTCGGCATCGTGAGATCGCGACACGTGGCACCGGCGCACATTAGCATCTCCGTTGTGATGGCGACACGTGGCAGGCGCAAGATAGCATGATCGGCGCATTTTAGCATGCGGCGCACGTTAGCAAACTTTTTGATTGGTCCACGTGTCCACGGCGCATGTTAGCAATTCCGGCGCATTCTGGGCGTCGCGACGCGCAAGGCTTCAGCGTCGCGACGCTGAAATGACGATTTGCCCTTTTGTCCAGTTTTTCCTGTTTTGCTCCAATTCACCTCCAGAATGTCCTGAAACTTTATTTATCTACAAAATAACACAAAACACATCAAAATATTCACAAAACTCAAGAAACTATACAAAATATAAGGTTAAATGAGTGGGAAATAGTGATATAAATACCACTCATCACACCCCCAAACCTAACATTTTGCTAGTCCTCGAGCAAAACATTAAATAAAATAACATGAAATAAAATTTAACTAAGCCACTTTCGTAGGGATCACGGTTGCATTTAGCATATGCAACAAGCCTTTAAACCCCTAGGTGTCCCTAGTGGACGAGTTGTAGTCTCGTGAGGGTTTACAGCAATGATACCCACAAACATTTTACAAAAGTAAAAAGGTAGTAAAACTAATGCACACAAAAGCAAAAAGACAAGCGAAAAGAGAATAAAGAAGTTAGTGACTAATCAGGTGAAACTTCTACTCCAAGTTACTAGTTGTTTTGTTTCTTTCTAAATTACTGAATAAGTAAATTCTCCGATTATTTTTACCATTCTCCATATACACAGCCAACAAAATATTAATCAACTCATTTTTGCCCACAACAGTCATAAGTGCAGTTGAAAGAGAGTAATATTTTTGTCCTAAAGTTCTATCAGATTTCACACCTTTTTGTAGCAATGGAATAATTTTTTTGATTTTTCTGATTTTTTCTTTGATTTTTCTCTATTTTTATTTATACAATACCTTCCGTCTATGTAGCGAGCTTTGGGTCGGTGGCTCCCAAACCAGTTGGCTTTAGGGCACCAGGTGTTAAAACACCCCTACGGACTTAATTACTCAGACTTCAGATATATATATTTTTGCAGCATCTTTGATCCATGTAGCGAGCTTTGGGCCAGTGACTCCCAAACCAGTTGGTTTTAGGGCACTAGGTGTTAAAACACCCTTACAGACTTAATAACTCGGATCTCAGGTTTTTTTTTTTTTTTTTTTTTTTTACTCCACTCTTTTTGAGATGCTTCCTCCAATTAAACTAAAGCACTGAATATTACAAACTTTTCAACTTTAGCTCATGTCCGTATGTTTCCATGTATGTTGATAATACCTGTCAACTGAGCATATGAAGATCCATTTTAGTCCATTTTATGGAGAATTTACAAATTAAATAATTCAAAGGGAAATAAGCAAAAATTAACTTGTTTCGAAATAGGTTTGAGATACGTCTCAGGAGTGGAAATTCCTTACTCGGCTATCTCTTACCAATTTCACCTTTTTAGTCAAAACAAAAACACAAAAATATTTTTGTAATTTTTGAAAATTTCATTTTTTTTTTGTATTTTTCGAAAAATTTTGGACTAAAAATAAAACAACATACAAACTAAAAACAAGGTACTAATCAACTAATTCCTTCCCCCAAACCTAAATGAGACATTGTCCCCAATGTCTTAAAAAGTAGAAGAAGAGTTTAGAAGATAATACCTGGTTAGCTGAAAATTTACAGGAAATTAAAGGTTAAGATCCAGATTAATTCGACGCCTCTTACCACGATCGTCCTCGGACCAATTTATCTTTGAAATGATAGGGTCAACTTTGGTTCATAGGCTATGAGTTGGTCAATTAGATCTGGAGCAGTTCTGGCAGTAAATAGGAGTTCTTTTAAAGGTTTTGACACGAACCCATTTCTTCGAGCATCATCAAGAAACACACAAAGAAAATCATAAAAACCATCAACGTTGTACAGCCCAATTGGTTTCTGGTGTATGTTCAGGTTCGCCCAAGATAGTACAATAAAAATTTCCTCCAATGTGCCCAGCCACCTGGCAAAGCAATAAAAGCATCAGCACGGTTAATCATTTCTACCAGTCGTTCAGACATACCTGGCACGATCAGTTCCTCTCCGTTTGATGGTTCAATAAGATTTGCCTCTGCCAAGGGTTTTGGGATGATTCCCAAAACGTGACTGCCTCCTTCCTGTACGGCCTTTGAAACGATCCCCATTAGTCCAAGATTGCCTCCTCCATATATTAAGTGCATATTTCTTGCAGCTAAGACTCGACCCAATTCCTGTGCTGCTTCTATGTATTGTGGTTTAGTACCAACAGTACTACCGCAAAACACACAAATGTTTTCAACTCGTCTTCTTGAAGTGGCTTCCATTTTTTTTACTCTGGATGTCTTTAAAAGTGCAATGATGAGTTGAATTTATAATACCTGAAAAGGGTGAGTAAAAATAGCACAAGTATCTTCCAAAGGACGATTAGTAGCAAAATAGTAAAATAAATCGTGATAGTCAAAAAGGTCTGGATCCTGTCGGAGAGAAAATAACAAAACAAATCAATATTATTAGGAAAAGACAAAGATATAATATGTACAAGAATTTTTAGCTTGATTAACGTCTATGCGTCAGGGACAAGCTTCCCATCCAATTTTCTTATAAATTGGCAAACAGGGTCTTTTTGAGTCAGATTCCCAAGACTTAACTGTTGTCTTTCTTTTTGAAATTGTGTATGTAATCTGCGAAAGTCTATGTGAACATATCCACTGGGATGCGTCTCAAGAGTCGAAGATATATCATCTAAAGACTCCTTACTCAAGCCATCCCTAATGAATTTAATTTTGTCTTCGCGATTAACAGACACCATTCCTAAAGAACGACAACGAGTATTGCAATTCCAACGTGCACATTTGTAACAAACACCCATTTGTTTAGCTCTTCGTTTCTTTGCATAGGTGCTTCTTCCAAAACCAGGCAGATGTGAAATAAAAGAGTCAGAAGACTCACCTGCCAATCGGACTCGTGCTTCAATTACCCAACGAATGTCATTGGGAACACCATGGATCGTCAGTAACCTCATCCGTTCCAAGCGAGCTTTGTAAACTTTCATTAGAGATTTTTGAGGGAGAGAAGGAAATTGCTTGTGAAGATTTGCGAGAGCTTCTTCCATCTTGAAATGACTTAATCTGCAAAAACTAAACACACAAAATTAAATCACACCAAATCACAATATATACAAAAATTGCATGGGTTGCCTCCCTGCGAGCGCTAAGTTTAAAGTCGTCAGCTAGACGTGACTGCTCGAACGTTTATGCTGGATCTGAAAGTGTGACACTTTCTTTTTGTCGCTCAAATGATTCTCCCCAGTAGTGCTTGACACGCTGACTGTTAACCTTGAATGTGTTGTTGGTATTGGGATCCAGTAACTCAACAGCTCCATATGGTAAAACCTGAGTGATCACAAATGGTCCGGACCACCTAGATTTCAACTTTCCAGGGAAAAGTTTCAATCTCGAGTTGTACAACAACACCTGCTGCCTTGGTTCCAACTGTCTGTGCACTATTTTTCGGTCATGCCATTTTTTGGTCTTTTCCTTGTATAATTTGGCATTGTCATAAGCCTGTAGGCGAAATTCCTCCAATTCATTGAGTTGGTGAAGTCTTTTCTCTCCTGCAGCTTGTGAGTCAAGATTCAACTTCTTCAGTGCCCAGTACGCCTTGTGTTCAAGCTCAACTGGCAGATGGCATGCTTTCCCAAACACCAATCGATATGGTGACATACCAATGGGTGTCTTGTAAGCTGTTCGGTAGGCCCATAATGCATCATCTAGTTTTGTAGACCAGTCCCTCCTTGTTGATCCAACGGTTCTTTCTAGGATTCTCTTGATCTCCCTGTTTGAAACCTCAACCTGTCCATTTGACTGTGGATGGTAAGCAGTGGCAACTTTGTGAGTAACTCCGTATTTGGATAGGAGTGCATCGAAGTATTTGTTGCAGAAATGAGAGCCACCATCGCTGATGATTGCTCGAGGTGTTCCAAACCGAGTGAAAATGTTCTTTTTCAGGAATTTGATCACCACTTTTGAATCATTGGATGGCAGTGCAATTGCTTCAACCCATTTGGAGACGTAGTCTACAGCAACCAGGATGTACAAGTTTCCAAATGATGGAACAAAGGGTCCCATGAAATCAATACCCCATACATCGAATATCTCCACTTCCAGAATGTTTTGCAACGGTCCTTCGTTTCTCCTCGAAATATTCCCCGTTCTCTGGCACCTGTCACATTGAAAAGCAAAAAGATAAGCATCTTTAAAAAGTGTGGGCCAGAACAAACCTGATTGAAGGACTTTGGCTGCAGTTTTGTTTCCGCTGAAGTGTCCGCCGTATGGTGATGAATGACAGTGTTGCAAAACACTGTTGACCTCCTCCTGTGGAACACACCGTCTCAATAATTGATCAGCACAGCGTTTAAACAGGTACGGTTCATCCCAGACATAGTGCTTGACTTCTTTGAAGAACTTTTTCCGTTGCTGAGTTGTCCATTCCAACGGCCATTTTCCTGACACAATGTAGTTGACATAGTCAGCATACCAAGGGACTTCCTGTTGTTTCATGGCGAACAGCTGTTCATCTGGAAAAGTTTCTTTGATTGATAATTCTTTGCCAGCTGTTTCTCCATTCTCGAGCCTCGATAAGTGATCTGCCACCTGGTTTTCTGTTCTTTCCTGTCTCGAATCTCCACGTCGAATTCTTGTAAAAGAAGTATCCAACGGATCAATCTGGGTTTGGCATCTTTCTTTGTGATCAGATATTTGATTGCTGAATGATCTGTGTAGACCACCACTTTGGGACCCAACAGATAGGAGCGGAATTTGTCAAAAGCGTACACAACTGCTAGCAACTCCTTTTCAGTGGTTGTGTAGTTGAGTTGAGCTTCATTCAGAGTTCTGCTGGAGTAGTAAATGGTGTGGAAAATCTTTGCTTTGCGTTGTCCCAAAACTGCACCTACAGCAAAATCACTAGCATCACACATTACCTCGAATGGAAGGGTCCAATCTGGTGCTACAATGATGGGAGCAGAAATCAGCTTCTGTTTTAAGATCTCGAAAGCTTCCTGGCATTCTTTGGTGAAGTTGAAAGGCACATCCTTTTCCAGAAGATTGCAAAGGGTTTGGCAATCTTGGAAAAGTCTTTGATAAATCTCCTGTAAAAACCTGCATGTCCAAGAAAACTCCGAATCCCTTTGACAGATGTTGGTGGAGGTAGTTTCTCAATTGTCTCGATCTTTGCTTTGTCTACCTCGATTCTCTTTTGTGAGATCCGGTGTCCAAGAACAATGCCTTCTTGCACCATGAAGTGGCATTTCTCCCAGTTGAGTACCAGGTTTGTATCTTCGCACCTTTGTAATACCTGTTCCAAATTTTCAAACAATGGTCAAAAGAATCTCCAAACACAGAAAAATCATCCATAAAAACCTCCATACTCTGCTCCAGCATGTCTGAGAAGATGGCCATCATGCAACGCTGTGTGTAGCAGGAGCATTACATAATCCAAATGGCATCCTGCGGAAAGCAAAAGTACCATAGGGACATGTAAAGGTAGTTTTCTCCTGGTCTTCTGGTGCGATGGCAATCTGATTGTACCCTGAATATCCGTCCAGAAAGCAATAGAACTCATGTCCTGCCAGCCTGTCTAACATCTGGTCAATAAATGGTAGCGGAAAATGGTCCTTCCTCGTGGCTTTGTTAAGTTTCCTGTAGTCCATGCATACTCTCCATCCAGTCACCGTTCTTGTTGGGATCAGCTCGTTCTTTTCATTGGTGACCACAGTAATTCCTCCTTTCTTTGGTACACACTGCATAGGACTTACCCAAGTGCTATCTGAGATGGGGTAAATGATGCCAGCATCCAACCATTTGATGATTTCTTTCTTCACAACTTCCTTCATGATTGGATTGAGTCTCCGTTGATGCTCCACTGTGGGTTTGTATTCATCATTCATCAGAATCTTGTGCATGCAAAATGATGGACTAATGCCTCGAATGTCTGCTATAGTCCAGCCAATGGCTCTTTTGTGCTCTCGTAATACTCTCAGTAGCTTTTCTTCCTGATCCAATGTTAGAGAAGAAGAAATAATAACAGGTAATTCAGAAGAGTTTCCAAGAAATGCATACCTGAGATGGTCTCGGAAGTAACTTAGTTCCAGCTGTGGTGGTTCTTCAATCGAAGGCTTGATTCGATCTTTCTTTGGCAATTCCAAGCTTTCAACTGGTGGTGTTGCTTTGAATCGAAATGGTTTGTCAAGGTAGTTGATACATTCCAGGATTTCAGCATCTAGCTCGCTGTCAGTCATATTGGTGATGCAAGCTTCAAGTGTATCCGTGGGATTTGGCTCAGTATCCTGAATGATACTATCAATAACATCAACTCTGAAGCATTCTTCTTCTTCCTTTTCATCGCTCGGAAATTTCATAGCTTTGAAAACATTAAATGTCACTTCTTGGTCCTGCACTTTCATGGTTAGTTCTCCTTTTTGCACATCAATCACAGTTTTACCTGTAGCCAAAAATGGTCTCCCAAGAATGATAGGTATTTCTTTGTCTTCTTCCATGTCAAGGATGATGAAGTCTGCTGGAAGGATGAGTTTGTCAACTTTGACCAGCACATTTTCAACGACTCCTCTCGGAAATGCGAGCGTTCGATCAGCAAGTTGCAAAGATACCGAGGTAGGCATTGCTTCTCCAATTTGCAGTTTCCTGTAAATAGAAAAAGGCATTAAATTAACACTGGCACCTAAATCACATAAAGCCTTACCGATGTAATGTTCTCCAATGGTGCAAGGTACAGTGAAACTGCCAGGATCTTTCAACTTGGGGGAAGCTTCCTCTGAATGATGGCGCTGCATTCTTCTGTCAAAGCTACTGTCTCCCAATCTCCGTTTTCGTGAAAGAATGTCTTTCATGAATTTTACATAGCTGGGCATTTGTTCCAAGGCTTCTGCAAATGGTATGTTAATGTGCAGCTTTTTGAAAATCTCCAAGAAACGAGCAAACTGTTTGTCCAGTTTTGTTTTCTGAAGACGCTGAGGAAAAGGTGGTGGTGGAGTGATCTGTTCTTTTCTTTTTCCTTTGCTTCTTTTTCCTCCATCTGTGTGGAACTGCTTCTTTTGGAACTTCTTCAATTTTTGCCTTGATTCCAACATCTTTGTTGATCTCAGTACCACTCTTTAAGGTAATGGCTTGACATTGCTCCTTCCCTCGGTTCCTTGGATTTGGTTCTGTGTTGCTGGGAAGATTACCTGGCGGTCTGTAACTCTGAGCATTGGCCAGTTGTCCGATTTGATTCTCCAGTGCTTTGATGGAAGCTGATTGGCTCTGAATCATGGCTTCATATCTTTTTAATTGAGCTAACATCTCTGCCATCACTGGTTCATTTGTCTGCTCCTGGCCTTTGTCTGTTGCTGGAATCCAGGTGGTGGATAGTTCCGGTTGGCCTGAATTGTTGCTCCATGAAAAATTAGGATGATTCCTCCACCCTGGGTTGTAGGTGTTGGAATATGGATTGTTCCCCTGTCTGTTGAAATTGTTGACATAATTCACCGTTTCTTCAAGTTGATTTGATTCTGGTGCTCCTCCATATGGTGAACTTGTGGATCCAGTGGTAAGAGTCTCCATGAATTTGCATATTTGATCTAGCTTGGTGTTGACTGCTGTATTGGCTCCAACTTCATAAATTCCTGCAATTCTTTGAATCAGACTTCTTTCTGTTGGCCACAAGGAATTGTTGTTGGCCATTTCTTCGATTAGTTCCCAGGCTTGATCTTCTCCTTTTGCCATTAAAGCTCCTCCAGCAGCAGCATCGATTGTGGTTCTCATTATTCCAGAAAGTCCATTATAGAATGTTTGGACTTGAAGCCATTTTGGAATCTCATGGTGTGGACATTTCCGGAGTAAATCTTTGTACCTTTCCCAAGCTTCGTAGAGGTTTCTGAGTCTTGTTGCACAAAGGATGTGATGTCATTCCTCAGCTTTCCGGTTCTGGCTGGTGGAAAGTACTTTGCAAGAAATTTGGTGGCTAAAGTGTTCCATGTTGTGATAGAACCTGCTGGTAATGAATGTAGCCAAGCTTTAGCTCTGTCCTTCAAGGAGTATGGGAAAACACGCAGTCTCATTGCTTCTTCAGCTTCTCGGTTGTAATTGAAAGTGCCGCAAACTTCCAGGAAGTTGCTGATGTGGGCATTAGGATCTTCAGTTGCATTTCCCCCAAACTGAACTGACTGCTGAATCATCTGAATGCAAGTTTTGATGTCACCTGCATTTGCTGGTAAGGGAGGAAGTACAATACATGAAATGAGTCTGTCTACCACCGGAATGGTTCTGTCTCGAATGGGAATTGGTGGTGCGACCTCCAAAGGTTCAGGTTCCATGTTGACTAAAGCTTCTTGGGCTTCTCGCCTTTCCCTTCTCAACTGTCTGATAGTTCTTTCAATTTCCGGGTCAAGCGGTCGGAGTTCAAAGCTTCTGGTTCGTCTCATGAAGTTTCTGAGAACCTGAAACACAAGAAAACAAAAACAATAAGTAAAAAGAAATTAGATACAAGTAACGTATCTAACCCCTAAACTAATAGTAAAAGATAAATAAGTCCCCGGCAACGGCGCAAAAAACTTGACCGGCGTAAACACACACGTATAACGCAAGCGTACGTATCGTTCAAGTAGTATAAAAAGTATCGATCCCACGAGGACTTAAAACCTTATCTATTAATTTTTATGAGGTCAAATGATTACTAGTATCTAACAGGTTTTTAATTGATTTGAAATGGCGACGATTCTAAATTTAAAGACAAGTAAATAAAATTGTTCGAAAGTAGATTTTAAGAAAATTCAATATTAAAAACTATCTAGGGTTGTGATTTATTCCAATATTATTTAAAGATGAAGTGGTTATCTTATAGTTGGGTAAAATATTGATTTATTAACCTGGAACACTAAATTATGTAAAAGCCTCTTCCGATGGTCAATTACAAATACCTAGTATAATCCAATTGAACCATATGTCTATGTCAACCAAATTACCTAGATTCATTAAGATTAAGTTCCAATTATGGCTACCCCCGCCGACAGGTATATTCCTATCCTGTAAGGAAATCTATTAAAAGGGTTATCTATCCTCAAGGAAGATCGTGGGCTATTGAGTCTAAGGTCTTAAACCTTAAAATCCCTATGTCTAGTTCATTTTAAGTTTACCTTATCAATTTTATTAGTGGCCAGTTAATAAAAAAGCATTAAGATTAAGACTCAATAAATAAATCTTTATATTACCCAAATTATAATCTAACCCCTTATAAACCCGTGATATTGAATTCATCACAACCCTAGATAACTAACTTAGTTATGACACATAGCTAGGGCTAATGAAAACTTAAAAGTAAAAGCCATAAGTAACAGTGCTGAAAAGTAATTACAGTAAAGTAAAGCTTAAAAGTAAAATAAAATGCTAAGGTAAAAGGAATTATTTCTACTACTACTTATTTAGATATCTCCCATAAAATAATATATAAACTTGTGATTATTACCAACCAGCCATATAGGCGGTAACCTGATTAAGTCAATTTAAGTCCAACCAGCCATAAGGCGGAACCAAAATAAACCAGCCATAAAGGCGGAACCAAAATTAAATTACCAACCGACCAATCTGGCGGTATCCTTGCTTAGTCAGGTTTAACCAGTTTAAATTAAATACCAACCGACCAATATAGCGGTATCCTTTTTAAGTCAAATTTTAAATAGTAAATATATTATTTTAAGGGAGATTAATCTAAATAGTAATAGTAAAAGAATTACCTTTCACCCTAGCATAAGGAAGTTACCTCCTCATAGTGAATAGTAAAAACTGTAAAATAAAAAGAAAGTTAAATTATTATTACAGAACGTAATTAAAAATTACAAAACTAAATTAAAAGAAACTTAGAGAGAGAAGAACTCCCTAATTACATCAAAGAAGTGGGAGGGAGAGGTACACTGAAATCTGAAATTTCGAGCTCTATTTATAGGCGCGAATAAGGTTCCAGCGTCGCGACGCTGGTTAAAGTTCCGCGTCGCGACGCCAGCTACAGTGAGTCGTGGCACAATGACGGCTTGATGACACGTGGCGAGGCGGCTAAGAGATCAGATCCTTATCCGATGACGTGGCACTGTTCATGACGTCATTGCTTACGTCACGCTGACGTGTGGAGGGCGATTGTCGGCATCTTGAGATCGTCGACACGTGGCACCGCGCACATTAGCATCCGTTGTGATGGCGACACGTGGCAGGCGCAAGATAGCATGATCGGCGCATTTTAGCAGGCGGCGCACGTTAGCAAACTTTCTGATTGGTCCACGTGTCCACGGCGCATTTAGCAATTCCGGCGCATTCTGGGCGTCGCGACGCGCAAGGCTTCAGCGTCGCGACGCTGAAATGACGATTTTGCCCTTTTTGTCCAGTTTTTCCTGTTTTGCTCCCAATTCACCTCCAGAATGTCCTGAAACTTTATTTATCTACAAAATAACACAAAACACATCAAAATATTCACAAAACTCAAGAAACTATACAAAATATAAGGTTCAATGAGTGGGAAATAGTGATATATATACCACTCATCAGTACTAGTGCTATTATTACTCACCATTTTCGGTTTATTAATTTAGCTCCTCATTGCATTCTTGAACGAACAATCCATGAGTTGAAAAAATAATGGAACGCCTACTTCAGAAGAGAATTTGTAAAATATCTGTGTGTTGCCGGTACTAGTGCTGGTTCTAAAACCAGAATTCGTAGCGCAACTATGAATTGGTCTAGTAATAGCTGAAAGGGAATATTGCACCTAGTATATTGGTGGTGGGAACTCTTGGAACTCATGAGGTAGGTTTCAAGGCTGTACAGGAAGAATGTAGTCAAGTTCTTGGAATCATCCCAAACCCTTTTTGAGAGGCGCATCTTATAGTACCATCAAACAGGAGAGGACAATTATCGTACCAGGTATGTCTCAATGACTGGTAGAAATGATTAACTATTTCTGATGCTTTTATTGTTTTGCCAGGTGGCTTGGGTACGATGGAGGAAATTTTTACAGTACATCTTGGGCGAACTTGAACATACACTAGAAACCGATTGGACTGTTTAATGCTGATGGATTTTATGATTTCTTTGTGTTGTTCTTGATGATTCCGGAGGAAGAATGGTTCATGTCAAAGCCTGTAAAAGATATTCCTCTTTACTGCCAGAACTGCCAATGATTAATTGACCAACTTTTGCCTTTAAACCACAAATTGACATATCCTTTCCAAGATTAATTGGTCTGACAATGATCGTAGTAAGAAGCGTCGGATAAATCTGGATCTTAACCTTTAATTTTCTTTTTAGATGTAGAATTTCAGCTAATCAGGTACTGTTTTCTAAACTTTTCTTCTATTTTTTAGACATTGGGGATAATGTCTCAATTAGGTTTGGGGGAGGGGAATAGTTAACTAGTATCTTGTAAATATTTTATTGTTGTGTTGTTTTTATTTGATTTTTAGTCAAAAATTTTCAAAAAAATAAATAAATAAAAAATGAAAAAAATATTTTGTGTTTTTGTGTTTTTAACTTGGCTAATCAGGTAAAATTGGTGTGAGATAGCTGTATAAGGAATTTCCACTCCTGAGACGTATCTCAACCTATTTCGTAACAAGTTAATTTTTGTTTATTTCCTTTTGAATTATTTAATTTGTGAATTTTCCATAAAACTGACTAAAATGGATCTTCATATGCTCGGTTGACAGATATTATCAACATGCATGGTAACATACGACCATGAGTTGTAAGTGAAAAGTTTGTAATATTCAGTGCTCTAGTTTAATTGAAGGAAGCATCTAAAAAAAACAATGAAAAAAAATATCTAAGCTCCGAGTAATTAAGTCTGTAGGGGTGTTTTAACACCTAGTGTCCTAAAGCCAACTGGTTTGGGAGTTACTGGCCTAAAGGTCGCTACACGGATTAAAGATGTTATGCAAAAAAAAAAAACACACACACACACATCTGAGATCCGAGTAATTAAGTCCGTAGAGGTGTCTTAACACCTAGTGCCCTAAAACCAACTGGTTTGGGAGTCACTGGCCCAAAGCTCGCTACATGGATCAAAGATGTTATAAAAAAAAGATATCTGAAATCCGAGTAATTAAGTCTGTAAGGGTGTCTTAACACCTATTGCCCTAAAGCCAACTGGCTTGGGAGTCACTGACCCAAAGCTCGCTACATGGATGTCAGATATTGTATATATAAAAAAATACATTGCTAAAAAAAAAGGGTGTGAATTCTGATATAACTTTAGGACAAATTTATTACTCTCTTTTCAACTACACTTATGAATATTGTAGGCACAATGATTTGATTAATATCTTGTTGGTTTTTTATATGAAGAATGGTAAAAATAATCGGAGAATTTACTTATTTGGTAATTTAGAAAGAAAGAAATGTAGTTAGGTTTGAGGGTGTGATGAGCGAAAAATATATCATTATTTACTGTCCATTTTACTTAATATTTTGTATAGTTTCTCGAGTTTTATGAACGTTTTGATGTGTTTTAGTTTATTTTGAAGATAAAATAAAATCGGGACTTAATGGAATCAATCAGGACGAAATGTGGAACAAATAAGGACAAAAACTGGATTTGACATTTTGATTTTGGAGATTGGAAACTTGAAATGGCATTCTAAAGAAGTATAATTTCGGAAATTCTAACTTTGCGCAATTGTCGTATTTTGGCCATAATTTTTTACTCCGATATCAGATTGAGGTGATTCAAGTTCCAGATTAAAAAAGACTCAAAGATCTACAACTTGAAGTTCATAATAATTTCGAATTCTAAAATTTTCATGACCGAAATTGATAAAATATTCGGAAGTGTGTTATGTGTAATTAATTAAGTCATTTTCAAAATAAAAAAAAATAAAAATTGTCAAAATTCCACCAAACATGCGATTTGGTGCCATGTTTGGTGCCATGTTTGATGTCATGTTTGGTGCCATGTTTGGTGGAGCAATTGGTAGAGAATTGGTGGAAGCCGTTAGATTTGCCTATAAATACCAAGCCAAACTTTGTAAATTTTTCATGCTTTCTTTGGAGGAATTTCTCCATGAAAACCTAAAGGAAAGTGTCTTGTATATTTATTTAAGTTTTCTTGTATTTTTTTTTATTTAATTAATAAAATTTTGTGTGTTTTCATTTACAACATGAGCAGGTAATCTCATTATGGTGGAGTGAAAATGTGAGACTTTTAATATATTAAATTAGATTAATCTCCTTTATTTTAATTAAAATTTAGATTAATTAGTTTCCGCCTATATGGCCGGTTTATTTGACAACTTTATTTACCGCCTATATGGTCGATTTTACATTTCAGACGTAGTTTCCGCCTATATGGTCGGTTTAGGTAATAATCTTGTTACCGCCTATATGGTCGGTTGGATTTAATTGAGACAAATGAAATTACCGCCTTTATGGTATGTGATAAGCGGAAAATATATCACTATTTACCGCCCCTTTTACCTAATATTTTGTTTAGTTTCTCGGGTTTGATGAACGTTTTGATATGTTTTAGTATATTTTGCAGATAAAATAAAATTGGGACTCAATGGAATCATTTAGGATGAAATGTGGAACAGATAAGGGCAAAATCTGGACTTGACATTTTGATTTTGGAGATTGGAAACTTGAAATGGCGTTCTATCGAAGTACAATTTTGGAAATTCCAACTTTGCGCAATGTTCGTATTTTAGCCATAACCTTTTACTCCGATAGCAAATTGAGGTAACTTCCAGATTAAAGAAGATTCAAAGATCTACAACTTTGACGTTCGTAGGAATTTTGAATTCGAAAGTTTTCACGACTGAAATTGATGAATAATCGAAAATTACGTTATGTTTAATTACTATAGTCATTATCAAAAATAAAAATTGTCAAACTTCCACCAATGTTTTATGCCATGTTTGGTGGAGTGTTTGGTGGCATGTTTAGTGGAGTGTTTTGTGGAGTGTTTGGTGGAGAAATTGGTGGAAACCTTTTATTTACTTATAAATACCAAGCCATTTCATTTGTAAATCTCATGCTTTCTTTAGGTTTTGTAGGGAATTTAAGGATTGCATCTTATTTGTATTTATTTTTAGTATTTTAATTATTTATTTTTATTTTTATTTTCAGTAATAGTAATAGTTTATTTTATTTTATGTTTAGTAGTTAAATTTCCGATGGGGGAAGGGTGAAGCTTTTATTATTTTATTTTAGATTAATCTCCCTTAATTATAATATGGAAATTATAATTTAAACTAAAAGTTATATCGCCTTAATGGCTGGTTTTATTTATTTGACATAATGTGACACCGCCTTTATGGTCGGTCTTTATGTGACAGATGATTACCGCCTATATGGCTGGTTTATGGACAAATAATCACACCGCATTTATGGTCGGTTGGACTTAATTGAAAATCTGACTAAATGAGGATACCACATGTATGGTCGGTTGGTAATATCACTAATAATTTTTATCTTATAATAAGGGAGATTTCTAAATTAGAATTAGTAAAGGTAGATCCCCTAACCCCTATCATTTTATTTTTATTATAGGGAAGTGATGAAACACAATATTCACATACTTAATAATTGATTTAATTATATATTGGGTAATTATTTAGTTTGCTTATTGAATCTTAAGCTTAATGCTTCTTGTTGCCTGATCACCAATAAGATTGATGTGGTAAACTTAAATTGAACTTGGAAAAGGGATTTTAGGTTTCAGCATTAGATTCAATAGCTCACGATATTCATTGAGGATAGAAAACCCTTTAATAGATTTCCTTATAGGATAGGAATATACCTGTCGGGCGAGGGTAGCCATAATTAGAACTTGAACTTAATTAATTCAGGTAACTTGATTAACATAGGAATATGATTAATTGGGTTATTTTGGGTATTTGCATCTGACCATCGGAAGAGGCTTTTGCATATCTTCGTGTTCCAGGTTAGGAAACTAATTTATTACACATATATAAGAGAATCAATTCATCATTAGAATAATAATGTGTGGAATCACAACCCTAGATTTTTATGTCTTTTGTTTATTTTTCCTTTATATTTTCTTTTGTGTCTTTATTTATTTATTTAGCAAATCCACATTCAACCAACCAAAAACAATCAATCCATTCTCCCTTTAATTAGATACCTGTAAATAAATAGTATCAATAATTAATAACAACATTAGAAATTAAGTCCTCGTGAGATTGATATTTTTATACTACTTGAACGATACATGCGCTTACGTTATACGCGTGTGATTACGCTGGTCAAGTTTTTGACGCCGTTGCCGGGGACTTATTTTTCTTGAGTTATTAATTTTGAAGCTATCTATTTTACCTGTATCTAATTTTCTTTATTTTTATCTGTAATTTTTATTTTCTTCTTTTATTTTTCAGGTGGTTGACATGGATCTTAGTTGGGTGATAAATGAATTACGAGTTTTACGAGGTGAAGATACATCCCAAATCAGAGAGCAACAGTCCGATTTTCTGAGGCTTGTTGTCCAACCCAATAATTATCACTGGATGCCAGAACCAAACAATACTACATTTGCTCATCAGAACACAATGTGGAGAAGTGAGATATGCGATGGTAACCACCCGAGCGATCAATGCATATACCTTTCAGGGTGGCAAGATTATCAGAATCATTCAAGGTACGAAGAACCACATTTTCCATCTTATCCACCATCCACCTACGATCTTCATCAATAACCAAAACCATCAGAGGAAGATCAGTTGATTCACATGTTCAAAGAATGGTTCAAGGAACGGGAAACTCAAGTTGATGCACAATTTCATAGTCAAGCAGAATCCATACAGAGAATGACAGATCAAATTAGACAATTAACAGAAAATATGAACTACATATCTCACAAAGCAGATGACACTGATGAAGTCTTCGAGTACCAAACATTTAACGATGACACTTTAGCAGAGGAGGAGGCTGAGCAGTATCAGGAATCTGAGGTATCAGTTCAGGAACATGAACTAGTAAAGTCTCGATTTGAATTTTATTATTCGGACTCTGACGAGGATAAATAAGTAGAGCTGTTTGTGCCAATAAAAATTGAGGATGAAATTCTGTATCCTCAAAATGAAGATCTTGGAGCTTCCACTGCACAAATGTTTGATAAAGATCTACTTGAGCCAGTCATATCAACCACAGAGGATGAAGATCTAAAATCTGACATCTTTTTACATCCTCAGGTTGACACTTATGAAGCATGCAATTCACAAATGACAGATGAAGAACTGAATGCAGAAATTTTAAAATACATATATGAAGAAAATGTGGAACAAGATGCAGGACAAATGGAGGAGAAAATAACCGACCATATTGAAGATCTCAGAAATTCAGGAGAAACATCACTGTTTTGGGGAGTAAACATCAAAGACATCACCCATAGGCTTGATAGAATGGAACTCCCATTCAAAGTCAAGCACCGTACGAGACCTCTTTATTTTCTTTTCGGAACCACTTGAGTGACATAATTTAAAAAGGTGGCACAAACACTGAATGAGAGAAAATTCTTTTTGCCACCTTACTGTTGGAAGAGACCCTTCAAAAGCAACGGTCACGGGATTGTCTTTAATCGGACATCCAAAATCACGCTGAAACCTCATTGACAAATGGATTTCAGTCATGTCTGGCTGAAGATGAAAAATTTAACGCTAGCAGAGAGTCAACCCATGCACTTTGTTGTAACTTATGTTTTCATATTTTGTGTATACATGTTGTAGAGTTTTTAATTTTGTGTGTTAGTTTTTCAGGGAAAAACACAAACGGAGCATTTAAGAAGGAATGGTGTCTGGCAATCACAAAGATGAAAACTAATTCATTAGAGATAGCTAAGTAAAGAATGAATTCTTGAGAAGCATCCTAATGAATTTATACTAAGCGAGTGGCGTATTGCGTACATAATTCTGTTACCTTAATAATTACTTTGATTTGGTTTTCTGTTACAATTATCTTTATTTTCGCCGACAGGATCCAGGCTTTTTGACATTTCACGATTTCTTTTATTGTTTAGCTAATAATCGTCCTTTGGAAGATACTAGTGCTATTATTACTCAGCCTTTTCATGTGCTATAAATTCAACTCATCATTGCACTTTTGAAGGCATCCAGATTTGAGAAAGAATTACATAAAAAATGGAAGCAATTTCAAGAAGAATATTTGAAAACATCTGTGTGTTTTGTGGTACTAGTGTTGGTACTAAGCCACAATACGTAGCGGCAACACAAGATTTGGGTCGAGTGTTAGCTGAAAGAAATATGCACTTAGTATATGGCGCTGGCAATCTTGGACTAATGGGGATCGTTTCGAGGGCTGTACATGAAGGAGGCAGTCAAGTCTTGGGTATCATCCTAAAACCTTTGGCAGAGGCGAATCTTATAGGACCATCAAACAGAGAGGAACTTATTGTGCCAGGTATGTCTGAGCGACTGGTGGAAATGATTAACTATGTCGATGCTTTTATTGCTTTGCCAGGTGGCTTGGGCACAATGGATGAAATTTTTAACGTGTTATCTTGGGCGAACTTGAACATACACCAGAAACCGATTGAACTGTTTAACGCTGATGGATTTTATGATTTTCTTTGTGTGTTTCTTGATGATGCCAGGAGAAATGGGTTCGTGACAAAACCTGTAAAAGAACTCCTATTCACTGCCAGAACTGCCCATGATTTAATTGACCGAATTTTAGCCTTTGAACCACAAATTGACCCTATCATTTCCAAGATAAACTGGTCTGATAATGATCGTGATAATAAACGTCAAATAATTCTGGATCTTAACCTTTAATTTTCTTTTGAGATGTAGAATTTCGGTTAACCAGGTACTGTCTTCTAAACTCATCTTCTACTTTTTAAGACATTGGGGACAATGTCTCATTTAGGTTTGGGGAAGGTGAATAATTGACTAGTATCTTTTTTTTTATGTTGTTTTTACTTTGTTTTTAGTCAAAAATTTTCAAAAACTTCAATAAAAAATTTAAAAATTTTTAAAAAATTTAAAAAATATTTTGTGCTTTTATGTTTTTATTTGACTATTATGGTGAAATTGGTGTAAGATAGTTGTGTAAGGAATTCCCATATCTGAGACGTATCTCAACCTATTTCGAAACAAGTTAATTTTTATTTATTTCCTTTTGAATTATTTAATTTGTGAATTCTCCATAAAACTGACTAAAATGGATCTTCATATGCTCAGTTGACAGGTATTATCAACATGCATGGTAACATACAATCATGAGATGTATTTGGAAAGTTTGTAATATTAAGTGCTATAGTTTAATTGGAGGAAACATCTAAAAAGCAATGGAAAAAAAAAGAAAAAAAAAGTATAAGAAAAAAAAACGTTTGAGATCCGAGTCATTAAGTCTGTATGGGTGTTTTAACACCTAATGCTCTAAAGCCAACTGGCTTGGGAGTCACTGGCCCAAAACTCGCTACATGGATCAAAGATGTTATAAAAATAAAAAGAAACATCTGAAATCTGAGTAATTAAGTCCATAGGGGTGTCTTAACACCTAGTGCCCTAAAGCCAACTAGTTTGGGAGTCACTGGCCCAAAGCTCGTTACATGGATTGAAGCTGTTGCTTTCTTTATTTTATGCAAAAAAATAAAAAGAATAAAAAATCAAAAAAATATTTCATTGCTAAGAAAAAGGTGTGAATTCTGATATAACTTTAGGACAAAAATATTACTCTCTTTTCAACTACACTTACGAATATTGTGGGCACAATGACTTGATTAATACCTTGTTAGTTGTGTGTATGGAGAATGGTAAAAATAATCGGAGAATTTACTTATTCTGTAATTTAGAAAGAAAGAAAACAACTCTTAACTTGGATAAGGAGTTTCATCTGTTTAGTCACTAACTTCTTTATTCTCTTTTCTCTTGTCTCTTTGCTTTTGTGTGCATTAGTTTTATTATCTTTTTGCTTTTGTGTGTATTAGTTTTATATTGACGTTTGTGGGTATCACTGCTGTAAGCCCTCACGAGACTACAACTCGTCCACTAGGGACACCTAGAGGTTTAAAGGCTTGTTGCATACGCTAAATGCAACCGTGATCCCTACGAAAGCGGCTTAGTTTAATTTAGTCTCACTTGTTTATTTTATTTTATTTTGTTATTTTTCTCGAGGACTAGCAAAATGTTAGGTTTGGGGGTGTGATAAGCGGAAAATATATCACTATTTACCGCTCCTTTTACCTAATATTTTATTTAGTTTCTCGGGTTTGATGAACGTTTTGATGTGTTTTAGTTTATTTTACAGATAAAATAAAATTGGGACTCAATGTAATCATTTAGGACGAAATGTAGAACAAATAAGGGCAAAATCTGGACTTGATATTTTGATTTTGGAGATTGGAAACTTGAAATGACGTTCTAACGAAGTACAATTTCAGAAATTCCAGCTTTGCGCAAAGTTCGTACTATGGCCATAACTTTTTACTCCAATATCGGATTGAGGTGATTCAAGTTTCAGATTAAAGATGATTCAAAGATCTACAACTTTGACGTTCGTAGAAATTTTGAATTCTGAAGTTTTCACAACAGAAAGTGATGAACAATCCGAAATTATGTTATGTTTAATTACTAAAGTCATTATCAAAAATAAAAATTGTCAAACTTCCACCAAACATGCAAACATGTTTGGTGCCATGTTTTGTGCCATATTTGGTGCCATGTTTGGTGGAGTGTTTGATGGAGTGTTTTGTGGCATGTTTGGTGGAGTGTTTGATAGAGAAATTGGTGGAAAAATTGGTGGAAGCCTTTTCTTTGCCTATAAATACCAAGCCATTTCATTTGAAAATCTCATGCTTTCCTTAGGTTTTGTAAGGAATTTAAGGATTGCATCTTGTTTCTATTTATTTTCAGTATTTCAATTATGTATTTTTATTTTCAGTAATAGTAATAGTTTGATTATATTTTATTTTCTTTTATGTTTAGTAGTTAAATTTCCACTAGGGGAAGGGTGAAGATTTTATTATTTTATTTTCGATTAATCTCTCTTAATTATAATATGGAAATTATAATTTAAACTAAAGGTTGTACCGCCTTAATGGTTGGTTTTATTTATTTGACATAATGTGACACCGCCTATATGGTCGGTCTTTATGTGACAGATGATTACCGCCTATATGGCTGGTCTTTATGTGAAAATATGACTTAATAAGGATACCGCATATATGGTCGGTTGGTAATATCACTAATAATTTTTATCTTATAATAAGAGAGATTTCTAAATTAGAATTAGTAAAGGTGGATCCCCTAACCCCCAGCATTTTATTTTTATTATAGGGAAGTGATGAAACACAATATTCACATACTTGATAATTGATTTAATTATATATTGGGTAATTCTTTAGTCTATTTATTGAATCTTAAGCTTAATGCTTCTTGTTGCCTGATCACCAATAAGATTGATGTGGTAAATTTAAAATGAACTTGGAAAAAGGATTTTAGGTTTCAGCCTTAGATTCAATAGCTCACGATATTCCTTGAGGATAGATAACCCTTTAATAGATTTTCTTACAGGATATGAATATACCTGTCGGGCGGGAGTAGCCATAATTGGAACTTGAACTTAATGAATTCAGGTAACTTGATTAACATATGAATATGATTAATTGAGTTATTTTGGGTATTTGCATCTGACATTCAGAAGAGGCTTTTGCATATCTTCGTGTTCCACGTTAGCAAACTAATTTATTACACATATATAAGAGAATCAATTTATCATTAGAATAATATTGTGTGGAATCACAACCCTATATTTTTGTGTCTTTTGGTTATTTTTCCTTTATATTTTCTTTTGTGTCTTTATTTATTTATTTAGCAAATCCACATTCAACCAACCAAAAGCAATCAATCCCTTCTCATTTAATTAGATACCTGTAAATAAATAGTATCAATAATTAATAACAATAGTAGAAATTAACTCCTCGTGGGATCGATATTTTTATACTACTTGAACGATACGTGCGCTTGCGTTATACGCGTGTAATTACGCCGGTCAGTCTGGTTAAATATAATTAATTAATCGGTAAACATTGACAATAAGAGAGATTTCTAATTTTGAAATATTAAAAGTGGATCCTTTAACCCCATCATTTTCTTTCATTATTGTTATTTTACTTTTATTTATCTCTAGGTTATTTTTTTTATTATGTTTTGTTTATTTAAGTGTTTAGTAATCCTAAATATGTTTTGTAACTAAACATATTATCTGGGGTTGTGATGAATTCCAATATCACTGGTTTATAAGGGGTTATTTTACGGTTTGGGTAACCTTTTACTTAATATTTTGTATAGTTTCTCGCGTTTTATGAACGTTTTAATGTGTTTTAGTTTATTTTGCAGATAAAATAAAATTGGAACTTAATGGAATCAATCAGGACGAAATGTGGAATAAATATGGGCAGAAACTGGACTTAACATTTTGATTTTGGTGACTGGAAACTTGGAATGGCGTTCTAACGAAGAACAATTTCGGAAATTCCAACTTTGCGTAATTGTCGTAGTTTGACCATAAATTTTTACTCCAATATCGGATTGCGGTGATTCAAGTTCCCGATTAAAGAAGACTCAAAGATCTACAACTTTGAATTTCATAATAATTTCGAATTCTAAAGTTTCCATGACCGAAATTGATAAAAAATTCGGAAGTGTGTTATGTGTAATTAATTAAGTCATTTTCAAAATAAAAAAATAAAAAAATAAAAAAATAAAAATTATCAAACTTCCACAAAACATGCGATTTGGTGCCATGTTTGGTGGAGCAATTGGTGGAGAAATTGGTGGAAGCCTTTAGATTTGCCTATAAATACCAAGCTAAACTTTGTAAATTTTTCATGCTTTCTTTGGAGGAATTTCTCCATGAAAACCTAAAGGAAAGTGTCTTGTATATTTATTTAATTTTTTTTATTTTCTTTTTATTTAATTAATTAAATTTTGTGTGTTTTCATTTACAGCATGAGCAGGTAATCTCATTCTGCTGAGGGAAAAGGTTAGACTTTTAATATAATAAATTAGATTAATATCCCTTATTTTAATTAAAATTTGGATTAATTAGTTTCCGCCTATATGTCCGGTTTAAGTGACAACCTTATTTACTGCCTATATGGTCGGTTTTACATTTCAGACGTAGTTTCCGCATATATGGTCGGTTTAGGTAATAACTTTGTTACCGCCTATATGGTTGGTTGGATTTAATTGAGACAAATGAAATTACCGCCTTTTTGGTCTGGTTAAATATAATTAATTAATCGGTAAAAATTGACAATAAGATAGATTTCTAATTTTGAAATATTAAAAGTGGATCCTCTAACCCCAACATTTTCTTTCATTATTGTAATTTTACTTTTATTTATCTCCAAGTTATTTTTTATGATGTTTTATTTATTTAAGTGTTTAGTAATCCTAAGTATGTTTTGTAACTAAACATATTATCTGGGGTTGTGATGAATTCCAATATCACTAGTTTATAAAAGGTTATTTTACGGTTTTGGTAACCTCTTACTTAATATTTTGTATAGTTTCTCGAGTTTTATGAACGTTTTAATGTGTTTTAGTTTATTTTACAGATAAAAAAAAATCGGGACTTAATGGAATCAATCAGGACGAAATTTGGAACAAATAAGGGTAAAAACTGGACTTGACATTTTGATTTTGGAGATTGGAAACTTGAAATGACGTTCTAACGAAGTACAATTTTGGAAATTTCCACTTTGCGCAATTGTCGTATTTTGGCCATAAAGTTTTACTCCGATATTGGATTGAGGTGATTCGACTTCCATATTAAAGAAGACTCAAAGATCTACAACGTTGAAGTTTATAATAATTTCGAATTCTAAAACTTCCATGACCGAAATTGATAAAACATTCAGAAGTGTGTTAAGTATAATTAATTAAGTCATTTTCAAAACAAATAATAAAATAAAATAAAATAAAAATTGTCAAACTTCCACCAAACATGATTGCATGTTTGGTGGAGGATTTGGTGCTATTTTCGGTGCCATATTTGATGCCATATTTGGTGCCATGTTTGGTGGAGCAATTGGTGGAGAAATTGGTGGAAGCCTTTAGATTTGCCTATAAATATCATGCTAAACTTTGTGAATTTTTCATGCTTTCTTTGGAGGAATTTATCCATGAAAACCTAAAGAAAGTGTCTTGTATATTTATTTAAGTTTTCTTGTATTTTCTTTTAATTTAATTAATAAAATTTTGTGTGTTTTCATTTACAACATGAGCATGTAATCTCATTCTGCTGGGTGAAAATGTGAGACTTTTAATATAATAAATTAGATTAATCTCCCTTATTTTAATTAAAATTTGGATTAATTAGTTTCCGCCTATATGGACGGTTTAGGTGACAACCTTATTTACCGCCTATATGGTCGGTTTTACATTTCAGACGTAGTTTCCGCCTATATGGTCGGTTTAGGTAATAACCTTGTTACTGCCTATATGGTCGGTTGGATTTAATTGAGACAAATGAAATTACCGCCTTTGTGGTCTGGTTAAATATAATTAATTAATCGCTAAACATTGACAATAAGAGATATTTCTAATTTTGAAATATTAAAAGTGGATCCTCTAACCCCAACATTTTCTTTCATTACTGTAATTTTACTTTTATTTATCTCAAAGTTATTTTTTTATGATGTTTTGTTTATTTAAGTGTTTAGTAATCCTAAGTATGTTTTGTAACTAAACATATTATCTGGGGTTGTGATAAATTCCAATATCACTGGTTTATAAGGGGTTATTTTACGGTTTGGGTAACCTTTTACTTAATATTTTGTATTGTTTCTCAAGTTTTATGAACGTTTTAATGTGTTTTAGTTTATTTTACAGAAAAATAAAACCGGGACTTAATGGAATCAATCAGGACGAAATGTGGAACAAATAAGAGCAAAAACTGGACTTGAAATTTTGATTTTGGAGATTGGAAACTTGAAATGGCGTTCTAACGAAGTACAATTTCGGAAATTCCAACTTTGCGCAATTGTCGTATTTTGGCTATAACGTTTTACTCCGATATTGGATTGAGGTGATTCAAGTGCCCGATTAAGGAAGACTCAAAGATCTACAACTTTGAAGTTCATAATAATTTATAATTCTAATTTTTTCATGATCGAAATTGATAAAATATTCGGAAGTGTGTTATGTGTAATTAATTAAGTCATTTTCAAAATAAAAAAATAAAAAAATAAAATTGTCAAACTTCCACCAAACATGCTTGCATGTTAAGTGGATGATTTGGTGCCATATTTGGTGGAGCAATTGGTGGAGAAATTTGTGGAAACCTTTAGATTTGCCTATAAATATCAAGCTAAACTTTGTAAATTTTTCAAGCTTTATTTGGAGGAATTTCTCCATGAAAACCCACATGAAAGTGTCTTGTATATTTATTTAATTTTTCTTGTATTTTTTTTTATTTAATTAATAAAATTTTGTATGTTTTCATTTACAACATGAGTAAGTAATCTCATTCTGCTTGGGTGAAAATGTGAGACTTTTAATAAAATAAATTAGATTAATCTTATTTTTTTAATTAAAATTTGGATTAATTAGTTTCCGCCTATATAGCCGGTTTATGTGACAACCTTATTTACCGCCTATATGGTCGGTTTTACATTTCAGACGTAGTTTCCGCCTATATGGTCGGTTTAGGTAATAACTTTGTTACCGCCTATATGGTCGGTTGGATATAATTGAGGCAAATGGAATTACCACCTTTATGGTATGGTTAAATATAATTAATTAATCGGTAAACATTGACAATAAGGGAGATTTCTAATTTGAAATATTAAAAGTGGATCTTCTAACCCCCAACATTTTCTTTCATTATTGTAATTTTACTTTTATTTATCTCCAAGTTATTTTTTTAATGATGTGTTGTTTATTTAAGTGTTTAGTAATCCTAAGTATGTTTTGTAACTAAACATATTATTTGGGGTTTTGATGAATTCCAATATCACTGGTTTATCAGGGGTTATTTTACGGTTTGAGTAATATAAAGGTTTTTTTTATTGAGCCTTAGTCTTAATGCTTATTGTTAACTGATCACCAATAAGATTGATGTGGTAAACTTAAAATGAACTTGGAAAAAGGATTTTAGGTTTCAGCCTTAGATTCAATAGCTCACGATATTCCTTGAGGATAGATAACCCTTTAATAGATTTTCTTACAAGATAGGAATATACCTGTCGGGCGGGGGTAGCCATAATTAGAACTTAATCTTAATGAATTCAGGTAACTTGGTTGACATATGAATATGATTAATTGAGTTATATTGGGTATTTGTATCTGACCATCAGAAGAGGCTTTTGCATAAATTCGTGTTACAGGTTAATAAACCAATATATTACACAAACGTGAAATAACTACTTCATCTTTAAAAGATATTGGAAGAATTCACAACCCTAGATAGTTTAATATATTTATTTTACCTTTAATTCACTTTTGTACTGTTTTATTTACTTGTTTTAGTTTTAAGTCACCATCCAATCAAACCACCAATCTATTAGATACTCGTAAACATTTGACTTCATAAATTATAGCTTAGGTATTAAGTCATCGCGGGATCGATACATTTTATACTACTTGAACGATACGTGCGCTTGCGTTATACGTGTGTGATCACGCCAGTCAGCGTGACTATGCAAATACCAAAAAATAGGCCTTGATTCAGTTCTTGTACGACCGGGATGCTGATGACTGCTGTTGGATCCCATATTCCCCAAAGTTTGTCCTCCACAAATGTGATCTGACATGCCTACAAAACTGTAAATAAATTGAATAAGTTATATGGTCGACTTAGTGAGTGAACATAACAACATATGTTGAATGAACATGACGATAAATTTGTAAATAACAAGAAATGTACATCTACACCAAACCTGAAATCTAAAGCATACATAAATTGTATAATTATGACTGTATCGTGACTTTGGAAAATCTGTACCATGGCTGAACATTAAAAAATGAAATTGTGATCATAACTTAAAGGAAAAAAATATGTCATTCATTGACTGTGATGTAACTGTTCATGAATCTGAAGACTATACATGCGTGAAAACCGTGTCCTGAATGCATGAACTGAAAACATGTTGAATGCATGAACTTTAAACATGTTGAATGCTTAAACATGTCTAAAAATTGAAATAAAAAAACATAATTAAAAATTATAAAACACGAATATGAAACTAACTTTGACATATCCTATAACTACGTGAACCTGACATGAACTGCATGACATGATTTCTAATATGACCTAAACTATTGTCATGATTTGTAATCTAACATGCTATCCTGATCTGAACCTAAATACCTTGACCTGAAGCTATATAAACTGAATCCTGGATACATGAACTGTACATGCATGAGATACACCTGACTACATGAGCTGAATCTGAAGTTCTAACTAAACATGCATAAGCTGAACTTGGGTACTAAACTATATCTATATGATTGCAAGCTGAATGTCTGATCTGAAACTGCATGAGCTAAATTTGAATACCTAAAATGATATGCTGACATGATCTGAAACTGCACACTAAGTCCTGAAACTATATGAACTAGACCTGAATACTTGAACTAAACATGCTTGAGCTGAATCTGAATGTATGAATTGATCATGTCTAAAAGCTAATATGCCTGCTACATAAATACCCTGAACTTGACTTGATAATCTTGAGAACATGAATTAATTCTTGAAGCATGCTATTACCAAGCCACCCAAACCCGTGGTAAAACTATCATAAACCCGTGGTGGCTTGGATTTATCCTAACCAGTTCATGAGACTTGGAAGGAGACATGAGATGCATTTGGGGATTTCTTTTTGGACTTGGAGGGTCCATCAACTGTATGCTATGGACGAGGTGATTTATGGATGTCAGAAGTCAAATTCTTATAGCTTTCCGTTTTCCAAGATCGTGTCAGAAGTGCTGAGTTCCTTGTATTGGCAGATACTACTGACATTTTACAGAGATCTTCTCTAAATGGCTATGCCATTGGCGATGTTGACAAATGCACCATTCCTTGTTTCATAATACCGACGAACCATATATAATTTATTTTATTGCTTGTGGCACTAGATTATATCGTGTACTATTGTATGATGACAGAAATTTGGATGACTGAGGAATACATACAGATATGTTTCTTCACATTGGAAGTATAACTTGATTGTATTGAAAGACTATGAGCCTGATGAGATTTCTGTATCGGAAGTGCATCATAAAGTTGTGTATATACTTTGATGAGGCAATCCCGGTGACTAGGAAATAAACATATTATGATTAAGTATATATCTCGATGTGTGATTTTATCATCTGATGAAATTCAGGCATTAGAAATTAGCAGAGATGTCAGTCTTAAATTATTATAGGGTGGGAGTATGACCATGTTATTGTGTTCTTTGTGTCTAGTTTACCTAGAACACAACAAGGACATGGTCCATCTGAAATGGTCATGCGGATCCTTATATGGTTCACTTAGGACTTTGTTATGAAATTCAAAATAGTTTTCTACTACGTTGGGCCGAAACATAAGATCGTGTTACTCTTGGGCCAGTTTTGATTTAAGATGACTACTAAGAGTATTCGAGTGATAAAGGATCGTTTACGAACGACCCAGTGTTACCAAAAGAGATATGCTGTTTGAGAATTGCAAGGGTCTTGATTGAGATTATGATTTCTTGAAGATTTTTCTCCTTCTGGGGTGTTCCGTGATTTGGTGTCAATGGGCCCTATGGTATTATAGACCTTTGAGATTCTTAAGAGAGTTGGTCCATTTTCGTATGACACAGATCCTATCACAACAATGTCCCACGAACATGATTTATTCATGATTCGATATTGGGAATGTGTCATCTTCTCTTACTCATATCTTTTCATGAATTAGAGATTCTTTTATGAGATTGTGACTTATGATGAGATGTCAGGTAAGGTCATAGATCATAAAATCAGTCTCACATGTAAAAGAAATTCTATTTGTGAATGCTTTGTGAAATATCGTACTAGCAATTACGTGTTTTGGGCCAATGGATCAAACATCGGTGGTACCACAAACAAAACCAAGAGGGTGTAAAGTTTGGACTTGAGATCCATCTTTGTTGTGAGGCCTAAAGCGAACAATACATTGTTAGTGGGTCGTAGGGGTTTCAGGTGGTAATTCGGGTAAACGCAGTGGAACGCAGAAAATAAAAATTTTCCGATTTCAATTATTCTTCTTGGGAAATTGAAATAAACTAACTTATTTCAATTACTCAATACTAAAAAATGAAATTTTTACCCAAAAATCATATTTTTCAGAATTTACTATTTTTCCCCAAAACTTTATATTTTAATCATTTTAGTCCAAAATTGTCAAATACAATTCTAATTGATTCCAAATCAATTCCAAAATGATTTATTCATGTCTAATACATGAAAATAAAGTTTGCAATTCAAAGAAACATATTTTTCCCCAATTACCGAATGGTCCCTCAATTTTTAAGAATTTGTAATTTGGTCCTTTTTGTTCAAAACATGCCAAGATCAAATCCAAAAATTCCCAAATTTACTATACATCATATATACATCAAAACTCATCACATATATGAAAAGCCCCAAATTTGGTGAAGGTTGGAAACCCTAATTTTACAATTTCACAAATCAACCAAATTAACACCAAATTAATCAAATTCAAGGCTTTAATTCAATTCTTACAACACCAATTGAGCCTCACCAACATGAAATACCTCAAGAAAAATTCTAGGTCTAACATGAGTGGCTAAAAGACTCTATAATGGCAACTAGCCATCAAAATGGAAAAAAAGAATGCTTAAAGAGCAATTCTAAGCAACCTATTCCAAATCAGATGCTTCCATCTTCTAATCAATCACCCAATCATAAAAATACAACCATAAGAAAGTAGAGGAAAAACTAAGCTACACATGTTGAAGCTTATGATCATAGAAACAATTTTCAAGAAGAATAAAGTTTGAAAATCCTTACCAAATTTCCAAAATTAGCAAGCTTTTTCTTCTTTCTTTTCTTTTCTCCGCTTTCTCTCTTTTGTATTTGATTTTTAGGGTTCAAGAATGATGAAACAAAAAACAAAAATGGCTTATATAATTTCCCAAGGATTACCGATTTTGGGGAAAAAATTAATAGCCATAAATTTTCATTTTTTGTTTTAATAATTGGAAATGATTTAATTAATTTTGTGGTCAAAAAACATTAATCAAATTAATGTTTATCACATTCCAACCAATAAAATCAAGCCAATTTAACCAATTAAAATTAGCCACCTTTTCCAATTAAAAATTGCCATTTATCTTATCTTAATAAGAAATAAGATATTAAATATTTAATTAACTCAATTATTCAACAATTTGAATAATTAAATAATTAAATACAAATATCTCAAAAATATATGTATTATATTTACATTAAATAATCAAAATACATATATTAATTATAAATGTCAAATATCACAATTCGATATTTAATAAATGGCCAAAAGATCCAAAAGCGTGTATCTTCGTTTACCTGTTAAATGACTTATAAATAATCAGTATTATTTATAAAAGTTGCCCTAGTTCCGAACGAGTATATCTCATTAGTGAGACTCTATAGGTTAAGACATATCCGTCACGAAATCCAATTTTGTGTCCATAATCTACCCACCCGTAAGTTATGACGAACACGAATAAAATCTCTGAACCATACAGGTCGAGGTCACTGCATACGTATAATCCTTCCGTCACAGGTATCCGGATTATCCCAGAGATATAGATATAAACGTCAAATCTCTTTAGGTATAATCCCGTCGACGATTCTATTAGCAATCTCTTAAAAAACACTTAGAACTTATTTCTACAGTGTACCACGGGCCCATGGATTTAACATTTTACTAATTCTATAATGGATACCTATGCTCTGTACACAGAACTGATGGATCCTATCTTGATACGCACAAGATATCATGAGGATCAGTCCACACCCAACGAACAGGCGGAGGTCTGATCTAAATAGATCGGAGACGTGACTGCCATCAAAGTGTGGAGGATACCTCATATATCCACAGTGGTACCTCAAGTCGGAGGATCACTATGCTCACTTAACTCGATAAGATTCTTATTGATGTTGGTGTACCATCTATTAAGAATCTTCGGTGAGTCGTTCAGTGTTTATCCGATATAAAAAACCTACGTGTCTATACGAGTCTCCCGAGGCTCATGGTTCATTGAGAAACTATTAGAATTCAATATTCCAATATACGACACATACCGGTCTCAAAATTTTTACTTACTGACAAAGTAATTGTAAACCTTGACCAGGAACAGTTAAAGAATGATACTGTTATGATACCGCTTAATGTCCGTTGCCACACTTTTGCAACTGTATCATAACCAAACACTCTATGGTCATTTACGTCTTTACCATATAATAATAGAATTTATATTACAGAAACTGTTATTTTATTCATTAATAAAATATATACAAAAGTATTTACAGGGAAATACATAAGAAATTGGGACTCAGAGCACCAACCCTAACAAAATCTCCCACTTGCTCTACTGCCAATATCGATTGTATCTGATACCCATCGACTCCACATGCTTATCAAATAACGTCGGAGGTATGACATTCGTTAGCGGGTCTGCTACATTATCTTCATTAGGAATTTTACACACGACAATGTCACCTCGTGACACAATCTCTCGAATAATGTGGTACTTTCATTCCACATGCTTCGACTTCTGATTCACCCTCGGTACTTTTCTTGCGCAATGGCACCAGTATTATCACAGTATAACGAAATCAGATTCTCGATACTTGGGACAACTCTCAATTCTGTGATAAACTTCTTAAGCCATACAATTTCTTTTGTAGCTTTAGAAGCATCAATATATTCCGCCTCTGTGGTGGAATCAGCTGTAGACCCCTGTTTGGAACTTTTCCAAAAAACTACACCTCTGTTAAGGGTAAATACGAATCCTGATGGAGACTTTCTATTATTGGGATCCGATTGGAAATCAGAATCCGTATACCCATTAACCTGCAGTTCATTTCCTCCATAAATGATAAACTTATCCTTAGTACCTTTAAGATACTTCAGGATATTTTTAACGACCATCCAATGGTCATTACCTGGATTGGACTGATATCTACTGGTTACATTAACCAAGTAGCTAATATGAGGCCTCGTACATAACATGGCATACATTATGCTACCCAAACACGAAGCATAAGGCTGATTAGACATTCTAATCTTCTCATCTTCTGTTTGCAGACACATCTTCTTCGTAAGATGGATGTCATGTCTGAACGGTATATTTTTTGTTTTACAATTGGTAAAATTATACCGTTCTAAGATCTTATCTATGTACGTTGATTGGGATAACCCAATAAGCTTCATTTCTCTATCTCTATAGAGCTTTATACCCAAGATATAAGAAGCTTCACCCAGGTCCTTCATGGAGAAATTCTTACAGAGGTAAGCTTTGACGCCTTGCATCATTCCTATATCATTCCCAATGATTAGGATGTCATTAACATAGAGAACCAAAAATACTATCATACTCCCACTGGCCTTCTGATACACACAGGATTTTTTTGTTTTCTTGAGAAAACTAGACAATCTAATAATCTCGTCAAATCGAAGATTCCAACTTCGCGAAGCTTACTTAAGTCCATAAATGGATTTCTTAAGCTTACAGACCATGCCTGAGGTTTCACTGGATACAAAACCCTCTGGCTGTTCCATATAGATTTCTTCATCAAGAAACCCATTTAGAAAAGCCATTTTGACATCCATTTGCCAAATCTCATAATCATGGTAAGCAACAATAAACAATAAAATCCTTATAGACTTTAGCATCGCAACTGGTGAAAAACTTTCATCGTAGTAGACACCAGGTCGCTGCGTGTAACCTTTAGCTACCAGTCGGGCCTTAAAGGTTTCAACCTTTCCATCAAGCCCACGCTTTCTTTTGTAAACCCATTTACTACCGATAGGAACAATTCCTTCAGGAAGCGGAACCAAGTCCCACACTTGATTCTGATGCATAGAGTCTAACTCTGATTTCATGGCCTCTTGCCACTTCGCGGAGTCGATGTCAAACATCGCTTCTCTATAGGTATAAGGGTCAGTCTGTTCAACTAAGAGAACATCCAGACTCTTTTCTTGTATCAAATACAAGCGTTCAGGAGGTCTAGACACCCTTTGGGACCTACGGAGTGTGTGTGTTGAAGGCTCTCCATCTATTTGAATTTCAGGTTCCTCTATTAGTTCGTTGGTTCCAGGTTGTACTTCATCAAGTTTAAACTGTCTATGATTACTTCCTTCAGACAAAAATTCTACCTCTTGAAATTTTACGAAGCGAGCTACGAACACATTTCGATGCTCGGTATCATAGAACAAATATTCTTTCGTATTTGAAGGATATCCAATAAACCTAAACTTTTGCCCTCAAGGCGAAAGCTTATCTGACTGAGCCATCCTGACATAAGCAGGACAACCCAAATCTTAACATAATTGAGATTCGATTTCTTACCAGTCCATATCTCATATGGAGTTGTAGGAACAACCTTGGAAGGAATCTTATTCAAAAGATGAGCAACAGTTAAAATAGCATAACCCCATAAATAATAGGGTAAATCTGTAAAACTCAACATCAATCGAACCATATCTAATAAAGTCCGATTTCTCCTTTCAGACACTCCATTGTGCTGTGGAGTACCCAGATGAGTATATTGAGCGAGAATCCTATTCTCTTTTAAATAATCGGTGAACTCACCACTCATATATTCACCGCCTCGATCAGATCAAAGACATTTAATATATTTACCAGTCAATTTTTCTACTTCCTTGAACTTTTCAAAGGTTTTCGATTTCTGTTTCATCAAATAAACATAACCATACCGTGACAAATCATTGGTAAAGGTAACAAAGTAGGAAAAACCACTGTGAGCAGTTTGACTCATGAGACCACATACATCAGAATGTATTAGTTCCAATAAGTCAGTGGCACGGTGTCCTACACCCGAAAATGGGGCTTTGGTCATCTTACCCCGAATACAAGATTCACAAGTTGGATAAGGTTCAATGGTGAGATCGTGTATCAAACCATTCCTAACCAACTGGGTTAGGCGTTTCACGCCTATATGACCCAACCTCATATGCCACAGTTCAATATTATTTATATAAGATATTTTACGTTTATTAATTCCAGCATTAAAGATATCTTGTGAGGTATGCAAAATGTAATGACCATGCTCATTTGGACAAACAAGGATATGAACATTATATCTATCATATAAATATAAAGAACGATTCTTAATATTTATATTATAGCCATCGGTATCTAATACAAAAAGTGATATAATATTCTCTACACATCCTGGTATAAAAAAGTAATCATGTAACAAAAGGCTCCCACTGGGCAGGGTAATCTCGCATAAGTCCACAACAACTGCATCCAAAGAGTTGCCACTCCCGAATCGCAATTGCATCTCCCCAGATTTTAGCCGTCTAATTTCCTTCAGCACCTGCAAAGAATTGCAAATGTGAATTGGACAAAGAGAATCCAAAATCCAACTGGATGACATAGCTTCACAAACTAATAAGATATCAATAATGGGAAAAATAAAAGTACCTGAAATAGTTGCTCTTTCCTTTCTGATCTGGGCCAGGTAATCAGGACAGTTCCTCTTCCAATGGCCGATCTTACTGCAGTGGTGGCATTTGTCTTCTGCAGCTCTTTTGGGTTTAGCTACCTTACCCTGTGGTGGAAGATTTGTACCCTTCTTTTTCTTCCCTTTCTTTTTCTTCCCTTTCTGTTTAGATTGGGAGGAAGCAGGAAGAGCAGTGGGTTTAGGAAGGCGAGTCGGTAATCCCTTCCTCAAATATTCCTCCACGGTTTTCGGCATCTTATGCAGCTCCTGGTAAGAACAGCTAATCCCGTTCATATTGAAATACATCACAAATTGGCGATATGACGCTGGTAGAGATCCAAGTATGACACTTTGTCCTAAAGTGTCATTGAGAGGGAAATTATAGTGCCTCAATTGTTCGATCAAATCAATCAGATGTAGCACATGAGGGCTCACAGTCTGTCCCTCTTCCAATTTTGCATGGAACAGTTCCATAGCAATTTTATGAACCGAGACGTATTCTTGGTTCATAAAGGACTCTCGCAACCGCGTCATCATAGTATATGCGTCGGGCACTCCAAAATATTACCTCTTAAGCTTCGGTCCCAAGGAACTGAGAATGTATGATTTGACTCATCTATCATCATCTCTCCACTTTTGGAGAGTCTCATGTTCCTCTGGTGTAGCATCATGTGCTATGGCCAGTGGTAACGAACCTTCCAACATATATTCTATTTGCTCAGACCCAAGAACTATTCTCAGATCTAAGTCCCAATCTGCAAATTTTTCGGCGCCTTTAAGCTTGTTCATATCAAGTATACGAGCAAAAGGATTAGAAGCAGGTGCCTCCATCGCAAATCTATCATATAGATAGCGAAAAACGGTTAGCAGACATAACTGTTTCATATAATATAAATCAAACAAAGCATAAATAGATCATAGATTTTTAATCTAAAAATGCCCCTCCCACTATTACATGCAATACTGTAATCCCCAAACAGAATGCAAACAAACAATTAATCAAATTAAATTTAATAGCGAAAGGTGGATACCATGAATATATTTCAGCTCACAGCTTTGGCATGATCTCGCCTACATATATTCATTAGGTAGACAACTCATTGTCAATCACTCAATAGTGACTACTGGGTTCCAGTCCTGGTCATTTCTCGTTGTGACAGCTTTGGCACGTTCACAAAGAGGCGTACCAAGGTTAAACTTGTCAATGACAAATTTAAGATACTTGCGTAGTCCTGACAGCTTTGGCACGTTCAGGATTTCCGCTTTTGCTTGAGTTTGTCTAGTATCACATATACATCCGGTATGAATAAATTTCTATCAACTACACCCTCACTGCTTTGGCACGATCTCGGATGCAGCCATAGAACATATATCCACAAACCGTATTGACAAGACATACCAAGGAATATGCATCCAATACATATTACTTACAGAACCTTATTGATTAGGGATTTTCCGTAAAGATGAAATGTATTTAATTTAATCAAATTAAATAAATACAAGCATGTATCAAATAAGAACATAATTAAACAATTAATTTAAAGGCATATTCATATCATGTGTCGAGGTTCAGACATGCTCTGATACCATTTTTGTAAGGGTTTCTGGTGGTAATTCGGGTAAATGCAGCGGAACACGGAAAATCAAAATTTTCCGATTTCAATAATTTCTATTGGGAAATTAAAATAAACTAATTTATTTCAATTACTCAATACTCAAAAACTGAAATTTTTACCCAAAAATCAGATTTTTCAGAATTTACCATTTTGCCCCAAAATTTTGTATTTTAATCATTTTAGTCCAAAATTGTCAAATACAATTCTAATTGATTCCAAATCAATTCCAAAATGATTTATTCATGTCTAATACATGAAAATACAGTTTGCAATTCAAAGAAACATATTTTTCCCCAATTACCGAATGGTCCCTCAATTTTCAAGAATTTGCAATTTGGTCATTTTTGTTCAAAACATGCCAAGATCAAATCCAAAAATTCCCAAATTTAATATACATTATATATACATCAAAACTCATCACATATATGAAAAACCCAAATTTGGTGAAGGTTGGAAACCCTAATTGTATAATTTCACAAATTAACCAAATTAACACCAAATTAATCAAATTCAAGGCTTTAATTCAATTCTTACAACACCAATTGAGCCTCACCAACATGAAATACCTCAAGAAAAATTCGAGGTCTAACATGAGTGGCTAAAAGACTCTAGAAAGGCAACTAGCCATCAAAATGGCAAAAAGAATGCTTAAAGAACAATTCTAAGCAACCTATTCTACATCACATACTTCCATCTTTTAATAAATCACCCAATCATCAAAATACAACCATAAGAAAGTAGAGGAAAAAATAAGCTACACATGTTGAAACTTATGATCATAGAAATAATTTTCAAGAAGAAGAAAGTGTGAAAATCCTTACCAAATTTCCCAAATTAGCAAGCTTTTTCTTCTTTCTTTTCTTTTCTCCTCATTCTCTCTTTTGTATTTGATTTTTAGGGTTCAAGAATGATGTGAAAAAAAAAATGGCTTACATAATTTCCAAAGGATTACCGATTTTGGGGAAAAAATTAATAGCCACAAATTTTCATTTTTTGTTTTAATAATTGGAAATGATTTAATTAATTTTGTGGTAAAAAAAACATTAATGAAATTAATGTTTATCACATTCCAACCAATAAAATCAAGCCAATTTAACCAATTATAATTAGCCACATTTTCCAATTAAAAACTACCATTTATCTTATCTTAATAAGAAATAAGATATTAAATATTTAATTAACTCAATTATTAAAAAATTTGAATAATTAAATAATTAAATACAAGTATCTCAAAAATATATGTATTATATTTACATTAAATAATCAAAATACATATATTAATTATAAATGTCAAATATCACAATTCGACATTTAATAAATGACCAAAAGATCCAAAAGCATGTATCTTCGTTTAACCGTTAAATGACTTATAAATAATCAGTATTATTTAAAAAAGTTGCCCTAGTGCCCAACGAGTATATCTCATTAGTGAGACTCTCTAGGTTCAGGCATATCCGTCACGAAATCCAATTTCGTGTCCATAATCTACCCACCAGTAAATTATGACGAACACATATAAAATCTCTGAACCATACAGGTCGAGGTCACTGCATACGTATAATCCTTCCGTCACATGTATCAGGATTATCCCAGAGATATAGATATAAACGTCAAATCTCTTTAGGTATAGTCTCGTCGACGATTCTATTAGCAATCTCTTAAATAACACTTAGAACTTATTTCTATAGTGTACCACGGGCCCATGGATTTAACAGATTGATAATTCCATAATGGATACCTATGCTCTGTACACAGAACTTGATACGCACATGATATCATGAGGATCAGTCCACACCCAATGAACAGGCGAAGGTCTGATCTAAATAGATCAGTGACGTGACTGCAATCAAAGTGTGGATGATACCTCATATGTCCACAGTGTTACCTCAAGTTAGAGTATCACTATGCTTACTCAACCCGAGAAGATTCTTATTGACGTTGGTGTACCATCTATTAAGAATCTTCGGCGAGTCGTTCAGTGTTTATCCGATATAAACACCTACATGTCTATACGAGTCTCCCGAGACTCATGGTTCATTGAGAAACTATTAGAATACAATATTCCAATATACGACACGTACCGGTCTCAACGGGTTTACTTACTGACCAAGTAATTGTAAACCTTGACCAGGAACAGTTAAAGAATGATACTGTTATGATATCGCTCAATGTCCGTTGCGACGCTTTTGCAACTGTATCATAACCAATCATTCTATGGTCATTTACGTCTTTACCATATAATAAAAGAATTTAAATTATAGAAACTGTCTATTTTATCATTAATAAAATATATACAAAAGTATTTACAGGGAAATACATAAGAAATTGGCGCTTAGAGCACTAACCCTAACACTATTTGTGAGACATGGCATTATATGGCATAATGCTTTCAAGCTTAAGACTTAAAATGTTTGGAGAATGTCTCCATCTATTTAACCTCCAAGCATGATATTGTACCTTGATCCATTTTGTAATCTGAATTTTGGGATAAAATTATTTTAAGGAGGGAATGATATAATAACCCTAATTTTTATAAGAGTATTACTGTCATTTCACCCAATACATCATGGTAAAAGTGGGTCAAATGGTCAAACCTAAATTTCAAATTTTAGGGGTTTTAAAATTAGAATTTGGTGATTTTTTATTTAAATTGAAATTGATGCAAATTTCAAGGGGTGTCCTTGATATTTTCTAATAATTAAAAAACTCTCCCTTCTTCTTCTAGGCAAAAACTATGGATGAGCTTTTTGTAGAGAGAGAAAATAGTGAGGGAGAGAGAGCTCAAAATCCGGCGATTAGGGCCATTATCCAGCGATAAATTGGGGAAATGATAGAGGAAGTCGTAAAGAGCATTTAGGTTGTGGTATTATCACCGGAGGTGGCTGTTTTCCGGCTAAACCGATCTTAGATTGAGAGTTTTTTGGTCATTTCAAAAAACCGGAGCATTAGATGGAGAAACGGAGGCCACCATTGGATTCAGAATTTCGAAATCTATAAAATAATATTGTCCATATCTGCCCAGTCGCCAGAAAATTCGTCATTGACCGTGGTGGTCAAAAGTTAGTTTTTGTCAAACCTCATTTTTGAGAGTTCCAGACATCATTTTGAACCTCAGAGATAGCTATTGGACTCGTTTCAACGACACGAATCCAATTATGATATCAGATTTACGAAACAACACTCCAAACCCGAATGCATGCAAAATGAGGCGATCGAGGTAATCGAATCTTTACCTATTTTAGTTATGATTTTAAATTATATACATATATGACCATATGTTGAGTTGATGTGTGTATATTTATGGTTATTGTAGGCCTGAATGGGTATTTTTATGGTATTGTATTATAAATGGATAGTCCGTAATTTAAATGGAATCATGCTGAATTTCCATTACATTTATACGAGATAATTAATTTGGAAATTTTACATATGAGATTTCGATATGTTACTTTTAAGTAGCCATTTGGAGGTCACCAGTTAGCGAGACCCACGTACCTCGTAAGACGTGTTGAGTGGGCACGGTGAGAGTTTTGTAGTAGTGTGACCAAAAAATAGATTTGATACGATGAGTATTATTGTGAGATTGGTTTCGCATTTTGAACGTCGGATTGGGTAGGGATTCACTTTCACGCCTTAATTGCAGTCTTAAATTATTTATTTATATCACTATGTTAAGCATATAGAAATTATGTTTTAATATTAATCACATTTTTATGGAAGGTGAAATGGCACACCGGGCGTACGATGTAACGATTATGAGTTAATTATTATATTTTTATAAATATCTACATGTTAGTATAAATTTAAAGTGGATAGGATCTAGATTGGTAATAAAAATAAAAATTAGGTAATGTAAAATTGATATAAGTGGACCCAATTGTGGCGCACATCATGGATATTATATTGTTCCGTTGTGATATTTGCTTGTGTGGAGTCTAGTTGTGGCCCACCTTATAAACCCCGGTTGTCTCGTTGTGGAAAATATATGCAGCCACGAGTGGTGCTATTTGGACTGTGATGACGCGTTTCTAGGTGTAAGTCCCGACCTGCTCATAGTTTATTTATCATGGCTCCGTTGTGACACATTGATCGCTTTCAGCTCCTGTATTGGGTGTCTGGTTATATTGTCTCGTGTGACAATTTCACTAATTATTGAAATGATTAATTTTATTAATGACACAGACACAGACACACACACACACACACACACACATACACACACATATCTTACTAACCATGTAGGAATTTTGTAAAACCAATTAAGGTGAGTTATTTAATCCCTACTGAGCGCGTGATTTGCTTATCCCTTAATATCAATCATCCAGGTAGGACTCGTGATGATTTGGGAGAGTGTGGAGTGTGGTTATTCCTCGAGAGTTTTGGATCGTGTTGAATGGACTTTCTTCGCACATCGATATTGATATATTCTTGTAGGTATTTGACTTGTATTTAAAATTAGCAGACTATGAGTTTAATTAGGTGATGCATTGTAAAAAATCAGAACATTATTTTAAATTTGGATTATTTAATCATGACATGTGTTCACATTTTGACTATTGAATTGTTTTCTTTTAATATTTTACACATGATCTTGTATTGATTCATATTTTAAATGTCCCATGGGAATTCTTTTTGAAGTTATTTGACTGGTTTTTGAATCTATGTTATTTTATTTGTTTATTTAAAATTATCTGACTCCGATTTTGGGTCGTGACACTATACTTGTACACAAATATACTTTTTAAAGAGGGTTTTTCTCTATGGAAGAAGAAAAAAGAAAAGCAAAGAGGGATGAGTGATTGAATCATTATTTCCAAATCAAATGGGCTATTTATATAGAAGGAGGTTGTCTTTGAAGATACACTTTATGATTATAGTAGCAATTCTTCAAATGGGTTACACTATTTCACATGAATTTACACTATTTCATTATGCATTTTAATTTTTTATGTGTAAGGGTACAACCTTTCAAAGGGTTATATTAAATAATCTAAATGAACCATTGCACCTTTGGAGTGTAATGAGACCAAAAAAGAATATATCTTTCCATTTGAAATAATATCTTTCCCACATGACATAATTTCTCTTCACAAAGTACTGACCGGTGTGTAATCACACGCGTATAACGCAAGCGCATGTATCGTTCAAATAGTATAAAAAGTATCGATCCCACGAGGACTTAATACCTAAGCTATTAATTTTATGAGGCCAAATGATTACTAGTATCTAATGGATTGGTTGATTTGATTGAAATAGTGACTTTAAAATTAAAACAAGTAAATAAAAGACGCAAAAGTAGATTGAGGAAAATTCAAATTTATTAAACTATCCAGGGTTGTGATTTATACCAATATCTTTTTAAATGATGAAGCGGTTATTTTACGTTTGTGTAATATATTGGTTTATTAACCTGGAACACGAAATATGTAAAAGCCTCTTCTGATGGTCAAATACAAATACCTAATCTAACCCAATTAATCATATTCATATGTCAACCAAGTTACCTGAATTCATTAAGATTAAGTTCCAATTATGGTTACCCCCGCCCGACAGGTATATTCATATCATGTAAGGAAATCTATTAAAGAGTTATCTATCCTCACGGAAGATCGTGGGCTATTGAGTTTAGGGTCTTAAACCTAAAATCCCTTTTTCCAAGTTCATTTTAAGTTTACCAGATCAATCTTATTAATGGCTAGTTAACAAGAAGCATTAAGCTTAAGACTTAATAAATAAACCTTTATATTACCCAAACTATAAAATAACCCCTTATAAACCGATGATATTGGAATTCATCACAACCCCAGATAACTAACTTAGTTACGACACATAACTAGGGCCAGTGATAACTTAAAAATAAAAGACATAAAGTAAAATATTGAAAAGTAAAATACTGGAAAGTAAATAAAGAAAAATACAATAAAAGAAAATGTTAGGGCTAGAAGATCTACTTTTATCACTACTATTTTAGATATATCCCTTAATATAATATATTAACTTGTGTGATATTACCAACCAACCATATAGGCGGTGACCTGATTAAGTCAAATTAAGTCCAACCGACCATAAAGGCGGTATAATTATTTGTCCATAAACCAGCCATATAGGCGGTAATTACCAACCAACCAACCATGCCGTATCCATGCTTAGTCAGGTTAAAACCAGTTTATAATTGATTACCAACCAACCAATATAGCGGTATCCTTGTTAAGTCAAATTTTAAATAGCAAATATATTATAATTAAGGGAGATTAATCTAAATAGTAGTAATAAAAATTTTACCTTTCACCATAGCAGAGGGAAGTTACCTCCTCATTGCTAAATAGTAAAAACTGAAAAAGTAAAGAAAGTAAATTACTATTACAGAAAATAAATAAAATTAATTATAAAACTGAAATTTAAAGAAAACTAGATACAAACTCCTTATTTATTCAGAGAATTACAAAGAGGAAGGTACATATGAAACTGAAATTTCGAGCTGAATTTATAGGCGTCGATAGGCCATGCACGTCGCGACTCGAGCGATTTGCGGCGTGGCTTGCGGAGAGTTCGACACGTGGCAGTGGATAAGGTGATAAGGTGACACGTGGCAGAGGGCGTCGGAAACTCAATGATTGTGCTGACGTGGCTGACCCGTGGCGATGTTGATTGTCGTCACCATAGGATTGCGACACGTGTCACGCAATGATTGGCTGATGATGACGTGGCTGACACATGGCATATTGACTTGGCATGTTGCTGATGTGGATGCATACGTGGCTGACACGTGGATGACACATGGCAATGGTGATTGTCGGCACCATAGGATGATGACATGTGTCACAGTGCACGATAGCAGATCTCATCTGATGTTGACACATGGCAAGTACACGTTAGCATCCGGCGCATGTTAACAGACTTCTCAGATTTTGACACGTGGCATGGTGTATTTTAGCATGAAACGGTGCAAGTTAGCACAGACCGGTGCACGTTAGGCGTCGAGACGCGCCAAATGAAAATTTTGCCCTTTGATGTCCTTTTTTTTTACTGTTTTGGCCCCAAATCACCTCCAGAATGTCATGAAACTTTATTTATCTACAAAATAATACAAAACACATCAAAAATATTCACAAAACTCAAGAAACTATACAAAATATTAGGTCAAATGAGTGGGAAATAATGATACATTTACCACTTATCACACCCCCAAACCTAACATTTGCTAGTCCTCGAGCAAAACACAAAATAAAATAACATAAAAATAAAATTAAGCTAAGCCACTTTTATATGGATCACAGTTGCATTTAGCGTATGCAACAACCCTTTAAACCTTTAGGTGTCCCTAGTCGACGAGTTGTAGTCTCGTGAGGGTTTACACCAATGATACCCACAAACATTTTATAAAAGTAAAAAGATAGTAAAACTAATGCACACAAAAGCAAAAAGACAAGAGAAAAGAGAATAAAGAAGTTAGTGACTAAACATGTGAAACTTCTACTCCAAGTTACTAGTTGTTTTCTTTCTTTCTAAATTACCGAATAAGTAAATTCTCCGATTATATTTACCATTCTCTATATACACAGCCAACAAAATATTGATCAACTCATTTTGCCCACAATAGTCACAAGTGCAGTTGAGAAGGAAGTAATATTTTTGTCCTAAAGTGTTATCAGAATTCACAACTTTTTGCAGCAATGGAAAAATTTTTCTGATTTTTTTTTGATTTTTTTTTTAATTTATATACAATATCTTCCATCTATTTAGCGAGGCCACTCACTCCCAAACCAGTTGGATTTAGGGCACTAGGTGTTAAGACACCCCTACGGACTTAATTACTCAGACTTCAGATATATATATATTTTTCTAACATCTTCGATCCATGTAGCGAGCTTTGGGCCAGTGACTCCCAAACCAATTGGTTTTAGGGCACTAGGTGTTAAAACACCCCTACGAACTTAATAACTCGGATCTCAGACGTTTGTTTTTTATATCCCATCGCTTTTTGTGATGCTTCCTCCAATGAAACTAGAGCACTGAATATTACAAGCTTTTCAATTACAGCTCATGTCCGTATGTTACCATGTATGTTGATAATACCTGTCAACTGAGTATATGAAGATTCATTTTAGTCAGTTTTATGGAGAATTCACAAATTAAATAATTCAAAAGGAAATAAACAAAAATTTACTTGTTCCGAAATATGTTTGAGATACGTCTCAGGAGTGGAAGCTCCTTACACAGCTATATCACACCAATTTCACCCAATTAATCAAATTAAAAACACAAAATATTTTTTGTAAAATTTTTCAATCTTTTTTTGTATTTTTCGAAAAATTTTGGACGAAAAATAAAAACAACATAAAAACAAGATACTAATCAACCACCCCCAAACCTAAATGAGACATTGTCCCCAATGTCTTAAAAAGTAAAAGCTGAGTTCAGAAGATAGTACCTGGTTAGCTGAAATTCTACATCTAGAAAGGAAATTAATGGTTGAGATCCATATTTATCCGACGCTTCTTACCACGATCATCATCGGACCATTTTATCTTTGAAAGGATAGGGTCAATCTATGGTTGGAAGGCTAAGATTTGGTCAATTAAATACTGGGTAGTTCTGGCAGTGAAGAGAAGTTCTTTCAGAGGTTTTGACACGAACCTATTTCTCCGGGCATCATCAAGAAATACACAAAGAAAATCATAAAATCCATCTGCGTTAAACAATCCAATTGGTTTTTGGTGTATGTTCAAGTTCGCCCAAGATAGCACTATAAAAATCTCCTCCAACGTACCCAAACCACCTGGCAAAGCAATAAAAGCATCAACATGGTTAATCATTTCCACCAGTCGTTCAGACATACCTGGCACGACCAGTTCTTCTCTGTTTGATGATCCTATAAGATCTGCCTCTGCCAAAGGTTTTGGGATGATTCCCAGAACTTGAATGCCTCCATCCTGTACGACCTTTGAAACGATCCCCATTAGTCCAAGACTGCCTTCGCCATATACTAGGTGCATATTCTTCTCAGCTATGACTCGTCCCAATTCCTAAGCTGCTGCTACGTATTGTGGCTTAGTACCAACACTAGTACCACAAAAGACACATATATTTACAACTCGTCTTCTTGAAGTAGCTTCCATTTTGTGTATGTTTCTTTTCTCAAATCTGGATGCCTTCAAAAGTGCAAAGATGAGTTGAATTTATAACACCTGAAAAGAGGTGAGTAATAATAACACTAGTATCTTCCAAAGAACGATTAGTAGCAAAACAGTAAATCGTGAAAGGTCAAAACGGTCAGGATCCTGTCGGAGAAAATAAAAGAAAACAACAAAACAAATCACAATTATTAGGAAAAAAACAAAGAGATATAATATTTACAATAATTTACGACTTGATTGACGTCTATGCGTCAGGGAAAAGCTTCTCATCCAATTTTCTTGAAAATTGGCAAATAGGGTCTTTTGAGTCAGATTCCCGAGACTTAACTGTTGTCTTTCTCTTTGGAATTGTGTATATAACACGCGAATTTCGTGATACACATATCCACTGGGATGCGTCTCAAAATTTTTAGATATGTCATCCAAAGACTCCTTACTCAAGCCATCTCTAGTGAAATTAATCTTATCTTCACGGTTATCAGACATCATTCCTAAATAATGACAACGAGTATCAGAAAACATGCGAGCACATTTATATCATACACTCATTCTTTTAGCTCTTCTCTTTTTAGCATAGGTGCTTCTTCCTAAACCAGACATATGTGAAATAAAAGAGTCAGAAGACTCACCTGCCAATCGGACTCGTGCTTCAATAATCCAACGAATGTCAGTTGGAATACCTTTGATCATTAGTAGTCTTATCCGTTCCAAGCGAGCTTTTTAGACTTTCATTAGAGATTTTTGAGGGAGAGAAGGAAATTGCTTGTGAATATTTGCGAGAGCTTCTTCCATCGTGAAATGACTTTACCTACAAAAATTAAACACACAAAAATAAAACATACCAAATCACAATATATACACAAATTGCATGGGTTGCCTCTCTGCTAGCGCTAAGTTTAACGTCATCAGCTAGACGTGACTGCTCGAACGTTAGGCTGAATCTGAAAGTGTGACACTTTCTTTTTGTCGCTCAAATGATTCTCCCCAGTAGTGCTTGACACGCTTGTTTTTAACCTTGAATGTTTCGTTGGTGTTGGATCAAGTAACTCAACAGCTCTATCTGGTAAAACCTTGGTGATTAGGAATGAACCTGACCACCGTGATTTTGGCTTCCATGAGAAGAGTTTCAACCTTGATTTGTTTAATAGTACCCTCTGCCCTGGTTCTAGTGGTATGCGCACTAACTTCTCATCATGTTTCTTCTTGGCCTTTTCTTTGTACAATTTGGCATTCTAAAATGACTGTATGTGAAATTCCTCCAATTCATTGACCTGATGGAGCTGTTTCTCTTCTGTTGCTTGTAGTGCAAGAATAGGCTTCTTCAGTACGCAGAACGTTTTATCTTCAGGCTCCACAGACATTTTGTCAGTAAAACTTTGCATTGCATTGGAGTTTTGGATGGTACTATGTATCACATTAATTCTGAAACATTCCTCTTTCTTTTCGTCATCCGGGAATTCCATGGCTTTGAAATCATTGAATTTTACTTCTTGGTCATGTACCCTCATGGTTAACTCTCATTTTTGTACAACAATAATGGTTCGACTTATAGCCAAGAATGGTCTCCCGAGTATGATCGGCACGTCTTCGTCTTCCTCCATATCAAGGACAATAAAATCTGCTGGGAAAATGAATTTTTCAACTTTGACCAGCAAATCCTCAACTACACCTCTCGAAAATACGAGCGTTCGATCATCAAGTTGTAGAGAGACTGAGGTGGGCATTGATTCTCCAATTTGTAATTTCCTAAAAATAGAAAAAGGCATCAAGTTAACACTCGCACCTAAATCACACAAAGCCATACCGAAGTTATGCTCTCCTATGATGCATGGAATGGTGAAACTGCCAGGATCTTTCAACTTCGGGGGAAGTTTCCTCTGAATGATGGCGCTGCATTCTTCTGATAATGCTACTGTCTCGTAATCTCCCAATCTCCATTTTCATGAAAGAATGTATTTCATGAATTTAACATAGCTGGACATTTGTTCCAACGCTTCTGCAAATGGAATGTTGATGTGCAGCTTTTTGAAAACCTCAAAGAAATGAGCAAACTATTTGTCCAGTTTGTTTTTCTGAAGTCGCTGTGGAAAATGTGGAGGTAGAGTGATTCTTTCTGGTTCTTTTTCCTTTGCTTCTTTTTCCTCCATTTGTTGCTCTACTTCTTTTGGAACATCTTCAATTATTGCCTTGATTCCAACATCTTTATTGATTTCAGTACCGCTTTTTAAAAATGATGGCATGACATTGCTCATTCCCCATGTTCCTTGGATTTGGATCTGTGTTGCTAGGAAGGGTACCTGGCGGTCTGTAACTCTGAGCATTGGTCTGTTGTCCAATTTGATTCTCCAGTGCTTTAATAAAGGCAGATTGGATCTGAAATATAGCATCATATTTTTTTTAACTGAGTCAGCACTTCCGCTATTCCTGGTTCATTTGCCTGCTTCTGGCCTTTGTTATGTTGCTGTTGGAATCCGGGTGGTGGATAATTTTTTTGCCCTGAATTGTTGCTCCATGAGAAATTGGGATGATTCCTCCACCATGGGTTGTAGGTGTTGGAATATGGATTTTTCCCATGTCTGTTGAAATTATTGACAAAATTCATCGTCTCTTCAAGTTGGTTTGGTTCTGGTGCTCCTCTATAAGGTGAACTTATGGATCCAATATTGCTTTGTATACCGAGAGTCTCCATGAATTTGCATATCTGATCTAGCTTGGCATTAATTGCTGTATTGGCTCCAACTTCATAAATTCCAGCAATTCTTTGAATCATGGTCCTTTCTGTTGGCCACAAGGAATTGTTGTTGGCCATTTCTTCGATTAAGTCTCAGGCTTGATCTTCTCCTTTTTCCATCAGAGCTCCTCCGACAGCAGTATCAATTGTGGTTCTCATCAGTCCAGAAAGTCCATTATAGAAAGTTTGGACTTGAAGCCATTTTGGAATCTCATGGTGAAGACATTTCTGGAGTAAATCTTTGTACCTTTCCCAAGCTTCGTAACGAGTTTCCGAGTCTTGTTGTACAAAGGATGTGATGTCATTCCTCAGTTTTGCTGTTCTGGCTGGTGGAAAATACTTTGCAAGGAATTTTGTGGCTAGAATGTTCCAAGTTGTGATGGAACCTGCTGGTAGTGAATGTAGCCAAGCTTTTGCTCTGTCTTTTAAAGAATATGGGAAAATTCGCAGTCTCATTGCTTCTTCAGCTCCTCGGTTGTAATTGAAAGTGCCGCAAACTTCTAGAAAGTTGCTGATGTGAGCATTAGGGTCTTCAGTTGCATTCCTTCCAAACTGAACTGACTGTTGAATAATCTGAATGCATGTTTTGATGTCACATGCATTTGCTGGTAAAGGAGGAAGTACAATACAGGAAATGAAGTCGTAGACCACCGAAATGGTTTTGTCTCGAATGGGAATTGGTGGTGCAACTTCTAAAGGTTCAGGTTCCATGTTGACTAAAGCTTCTTGGCCTTCTTGCCTTTCCCTTATCAACTGTCTGATGGTTTTTCAATTTCTGGGTCAAGCGGTCGGAGTTCAAAGCTTCTGGTTCGTCTCATGTAGTTTTTGAGAACCTGAAACACAAGAAAACAGAAATAATAATCAAATAGAAAATTAGATAC
>SKCR01047539.1:0-77515 GCA_019454045.1 Zanthoxylum bungeanum
TGAAATTAGATTTTAAATACTTAGTGTGGTACATAAAATATATGTATTGATATTCAAAATCTGCTTGAGCAGGATACTGACTTCAAGCTGAGATTGCTCTGCGAATCGGAACGGGACGAAAGTCGCTGTTTCGACCGTAGATACCTAAGTTTAGGAACTACCCTTCGGGTATGTACTTGAATTAGGAACTGTTATAATGTAACTAGTTTGACTAGAGACATTATCTCTTTATCAGTGTTTATCCGTTGCGGATAAAACCTTTATATTATAGAACACTGAGTGTTTATAATATAAAGATGATACTGAGACAAATATATTAGATATAAATAACAGAATTTATATTTTGAATATAATAAAATCTCAAACATATATTGACAAATAAATAGCTCAAATTGATTTGATCAATAGAGACTTATTTGTGGCATTGTTGTCTAGGACACAATTTAATTAGACTCGTATATCCACACTTTTGAAGAGTGGGTACTAGGACTGATTTGACTATTCAAATAAGGTCTGCAAATCTAGTTTATTAGGTAAAGTACCTAAATACTGTTTGCTTGGTAATAATGTTAGTGCCACCGATCTGTTAGCCCTATTCATGGTGAAGTAAGTGGGCCCATATCTAGCTAGGCTAGATGTGAACATGAATATTTCGTGACCTTAACGGATGTGGCATCACGTTATGGTTATGTGTTTTCTTGTGAGAACACAAATCAGAAACTTTAAAGTTTCGACACGAAATACATAAACAGATCGGCTATAGCATTATTCTGCCACGGTAAGACCGTAATGGAAATACTTAGCAGTAAGTTTCTCGTATACTTGAAAGAGTATAGTATTCTTTCAATGAGGACTCCTCTTGGAACACGTCATTTTGACGGTGTGTCCGAACAGGATTAACCGAATTTTGTTAGACATAATAAGATTAATCACGAGTCGCTTTGAGCTACCATTTCCTTCAATAGGATATGTACTAACAGTGCAAAACTTATTTAGAATAAGGTTCCATATAAATCTGTTTGACAGATATCGTATAGGATATGAACAGGAAAGAAACGAGGTTTCTCATTCCTGACAATTTGGGTATGCTAGGCATAACGTTTGGATGATACCAAACTAAGGACCCAAATTGGATAAGTGCCATATATGTTATCCTATGGGAAACCATAATTATAGTACTATACATCTCACATGAGAACAATGTGATGTTGCTCTCCATGCGGTTTTCCTAAGAGGAATACCGATATGCAGTGGTAAGTGGGAGGATAGTATAACTCGATGAAAATCGGAGTAATACTGTTCTAGGCACTGAATCTTAATGGAACATAGATAATTCATCAAGGATGAAACTATACCATTAATCTTCGAATACACAAGAACAAAGGAAGTGATACGAGGTATCGACTCCCTATTATGACAAAGTGTCATGAGTCCGAAATGGATTCCATGTATATCAATATGTTTGGATACTAGTTGATGTACCACAAGGCATTGTGCCTATTGGTACTATAAGTCTTCAAGGAAGACGTACATGGATGGCAATATACCAACGTATAAGCTAGGCTTTTAACGGAAATGTATCGTTATCGACATTGTGATTGATTACGATTCAACCTTTTACCTATTGCCACTGTAGATCCATTTGGATGATGCTTGCTGACGCGAGCATAAGTTCTTGGAATTATCATTTTGATGCAATCATAATGGTGTATGATTTAATTCAAAACGAAAATGATTCTAGTGTAAATAAGAGGGTTAGTGGGAGCGCACTGACAGTGGCTGTCCTATAAAATAATGATAATACGTCATTTCTTGGAAATGATATTCCCATAAAAATAAATGTCAGCGAAAGCTTGGCTTTCGAAATACTCTCCGTGGAATTGTACATTGAAAAATGTACAAGACCTGGTGTATCATACGCTTTGAGCATATGGATTCACAAACAGGACAATCCGAGTGATAGTCACTGGATTGATGTTAGGAACATCCGTTAGTATCTTAGAGAACTAAGGATGCTGTCTTAGTCTATGGAGTAGGAGAACTTGAAGTGACTGGGATCACTGTAGCAAGTTTCCTACAACCGATAAAGACGACTAAAAGTCGCAAACAGTACTATACAGTTTGAATAACGGTGCAGTGAGCTGGAAATATTCCGAGCAAGATAACTGTTGCCGAATTAACAACAAATGCGGATTATTGCTGCAGCTGAGGCAGCAATAGAAGCCATTTGGATCGATAATAAATCTAATTAGATTAGATATAGTTCTGTTAGCAGCTGAGCTAGGCGTCAGCACAGGCTAAAGAATTAAAGGTCTCATCGACGATCAGATTATATACTTCTATATCATCTGATTCGTTCGGATCACACATCGTGGCGATGTGATGATCGTGTAAATCGCGTCAGACGATAATTAAGCAAATCCGCTGACGAAAACCTTTCCGCAGCAATTTGAGCGAATTGTACATAGTTCGGGTGTTAGACACTCGAGTGACTGGCTATGTGCCAAGTGGGAGATTGTTGGATAATATGACCCATAGCGTCATTATTTGTACAGATCACGGTGTTGTTGTACAAATTAACTATGTGACAAGGAAATTGCACTCTCATCATTTGTGATTAGATCACCATAGATGTATAAATGAAGAGAGGTCCATATGATTAGTTCCTGGATTGAGATGATATGAGACAGTATCAATCCCCGAAGGATTAATCATTAAATATCCCTAGCCGAAGTATTATCGAGACTGGACATCGATAATGCGGAATAGGCTAGTATTGCACTTGTGCGCGTTGTGAGGGCACAACGGCATAGTTCTCATATATATAAGTATTGGATACTTATGCAAGTGCGATAGGAGGTTGTGTTTCACACGATGGTACGGGAAACAGCTTCGCTCTGGATAGACCCCTCGGAATCCCATTGGTATTATGACTATGTGTCTATGGAGGCCGAAATCGAGGTAGTGTGTATAGTCTTAACCTGAGACTTGCATCGCTAATACTTGCGATAATCGGTAGACTTTTGGTCTTGGTGGTACAGGGCTTTAACCGTTTCTGGGTACACCGCTTCTGGGTTTATCAGAGAGTCGTAGTGTATTGGTGTGATGTCAAGACGGAAGTGTCACTTCAGTCATATTGGAGTTGATGTCACGCAGGATACGGTACTAGTGCTCTTGAGTGTTGCGCAACCAATCGGGATATTGTGACCAGGTCATGTATATCCGATTATAGAGAATATGTTACCAGACATCCGACATGTGCTTCGGACGGGGCAGACACTTATCCAGCCCCAGCCCTAGCACGTGATTATCTGATACTGGGCCGATATACACAATACTACGGTATACTACGCTTGATACAGATCTATTTATTCCTGTAAGAATATTTCTGGAGAATTGGGTAGGCATGGCGTTTTGCTAGAGGCTAACCTTGTCTTGTAAGTCGATATAAACGTAGTACGAGGTACTTACGTGTTCGGACAGTCCGACGATCGTATTTACTGCCAACATATCCGGAGATCTCATGGGTCGGTTCCTGAAGATTCACCGATGACGTATTACTCGCACTTTGATTAATCTGGGATTAATTAGAAGAGAGAGATAGAATTAATCTGGGATTAATTCGATGAGAGAGAAAATTAATCTGAGATTAATTACGGAGATATTTTATCTCGGATAAAATATCGTTAAAGAGAGAGAACGATTAATTTGGAATTAATCGATAAAATTAATATATTTGATATATTAATCGAAATTGGATTTCGACGCGGAATGAAAATTAGATTTTAATTCGGGCGAACGAGTTAATTTAGAATTAATTCGTTTGCGACGTGAATAGTGAATTCGCTAGGCGTAATCACTTAATTACGACGCGACGGAAAATTCGTTAATTTGGAATTAGCGAACCCGAGCCCGAGAGTGATTGCGAGAGCATTCGCATTTCGAATTCGAGCGCGGCACGCGAGTCACATCAAGCGTCAAATCGCTAGTCGCGTCAATCGTCAAATTAATTGTCACTTTGAGTGATGTGACTTGACAATATGTCACTTTATTAAAGTGAATAGATGTGATGTGACTTAAAGTTAAAAGTTGAAATGATGAAAAAGCTTTATTGTTTTTAACTTTTGACTTTTGAATTAAAAAGATAAGATATATATGTTTTATTTTTTTTACTTGGTAAATGAAATAAAAAATATATATATTAAAAATCTTTTTCTCTCTCTCACATGCAACATTTACGTTTTCTCTCATCTCCCTCCTTTTCTTCTTCACGGCATCACTGCCGATTCTTCTTCATTTTCTCTGGTTTCACCGAGCATTTGAGAAGCAAAATGGAAGATGATAAGTGCTAGCACACACCTTGAGTGATACAAAGGTGATAGGGAAGTGAGTTTGTGAGCATGGAATCTCAAAGCTTGGAGCTTCAATGGAGTTCATGCATGGCCGATTCTTGGAGGTTCAAAGAGGACTAAAATCGCACAGCCCACTGCAAGGAGGAGCCACTGCCGTGAGCTTGGAGGGACAAAATCGCACCTTGTTCTTCATTCATCAAAACCGTTCAATGTGAGTTATGTTTCCGCCTTACTCCTTTGATGTGTTCATACTCGGTTTTTATGCTTGATTTGTGATCCTTGGGACTTTGATTGAACACTTTCAGTTTGAACATTGGATGATCACTTAATTCAAAGATTAATTAATTGGATTGGATTGATTGAATAACATGCTTTATGTGAATACATGGATGTATTGTATGAATAATGTATATCGGATGGATATTAGATGGGTGAGGGCAATTTTGGAAATTATTGTAATAAATTTAGATTTATTAAATTGGACCTACGTGTCCAGCCTTTATCTCTTGACTCTTTGTAATTCTCTTCTCACCAATTCCCCTCAATGTTAATGAGGTTTCTTTATTGTATTATGTAATTGGGTAGAAGTTAGAATAGTGCTAGCCGGGGAGAGGAAATAGAGTGATTTGTTCTAGGAACAATTTGTGAGATATCCATCCGCATATCATTATTAATTTTATTTATCGCGCCTTATTATGCTTTTAGAATGCATGCTTAAGGGTGTATGATGAGACCTAATCAAAGATAATTAATTGGTTGCCAATTACGCGAAAAACCCTCAATCAAATATTAAGTGTTTTCCTTCCATTGAATGGTTCTTTCTCAAGATCCAAGATTGGCATTGGTTTGTTGGCCAAAGTCAAGATCAATGTCCATCGCGGATGTGTTTGAACCATGAAAGCTTTGTTCCATATCGCATGTCTTGGGCAAGTTGTGATTTGTTGGCCAAAGTCAAGATCATTTCTTGTTCATCGACATGGATTACAAAGTTTTCCAAAGTCAATGGGTCCCGCTTAACTGGAATCATTAAGCTTGTTGAGTCAAATCCAAGGCTTAGTTGATTCAGAGGAAAAGGTTACGAAAATATATTGGATATATTGGCATATATATTTTATATATGTTTCAGACTTGGAGGTCCACCTATCGGATCTAGGAATTGGATGATATCCAATTGATTTTAGAGATCTACCTAGTTAAATATCATACAGCTTGTTGGCCAAAGTCAAGGTTGTGTGTTATTTAACGGGATCCTAGCCCACTAGGAAACTAGGTTTCCCGAGTACTCAACAAAGGGTTAGAGGCTCGCCGAAAAATAGTGGGAGGCCAGTAAAGAATTTGTAATTTCGTTCAAATACTTGCCAATACGCGCTTTCAAATTATTTTGTCATTTTAAACATTTATTAGTTGGACTAATATTCTATTATTTTTCTTGTAACAGTTGGACTGTACCCAAAAATTGTTAATTGAATAGTTAGACTATTGCAATTAAGAGAGACATTATCATAGGTGAAAATGTCTTTAATGGTGCGAACTTTCCTAACTGGGATATGAACCTCAGAATTGTCCTGGCGGCTGAGAGGATGCTCTATACGATAGAGAGACCTCTCGGGCATAAGCCCGAAAATGAGCTGCCGCTTGAGCTTGAGCTTTGGAAGACTCATAGCGATGACAACTCAACTTCTCAATCTGTCATGCTCGCTGCGATGACCCCTCAATTTCGTCGCCAAAACAAGAGATTGGATCCATATACTATGATGGCAAAATTGAAGGACCTTCATCGATCTAACCTTAGATCGCAAAGGTATGAATTGCAGAAGAAGCTCTTTCACTCTCGAATGTCAGAGGGTACATCTGTCGAGCACCATGTGTCATAGATGATTACTGACATTGAACAGTTTGGTCAGATAGGCATAACATTTGAGGCTGAGACTTCTATAGATTTGATCTTGCAGTCTCTTCCTGACAGTCGTAGCGGGTTCATCATGAACTACAATATGATGAACCAAGACCATACTCTTGGAGAGCTGATGACAATGCTGTGTGACGCAGGAAAAGAGCTTTTGAAGGGCAAAAAGCGCGAGGTGCACTTCACTTCAAATCTCAGTCTCACAAGGCTTGGTCGAAGGCTACTGGAGGTGTAAAGAATAAGAAGAAGAAGGGCAAGGCCAAATCGTCAAAGTCTTCTGGGAAGGCAAATGACAAATCCCAAGATGTATGCCTGCAATGTGGAAAATGGGGTCACTGGAAGCGTGACTACCGTGAGTACATGGCGCACATGAAGGAAATCAAAGCGGGCAAGGCACCGGCTTCAGGTATGTTTGTTATAGTAATAAACATGTCTACTTCTAGTTTTAAAAATTGGATTTTTGATTCTGGTTGTGGTACTCATATATGTACTGATGTGCAGGATCTGCTGATTAGTAGGAGACTGGCCTCAGGAGAGATAGACCTGCGAGTTGGAAATGGGACAAGAGTCGCTGTTTTGGCTGTTGGGACTTATATTTTGGAACTGCCCTCGGGCCATGTACTAAACTTATCAGACTGTTATTATGTACCTAGTTTGACTAGGAATATTATATCTGTATCTTTATTAGCCCAATGTGGGTAGACTTTTGTTTTTAGAAAAACTGGTTGTTTTATGTATAAATTGATATGGAGATATGCAGTGCTGATGTGAATAATGGTCTTTATTTTTTAAATATAAATCAATCTCAAACATATAATGTAACAAACAAAAAGCTTAAACTAAGTAACAAAGATGAAACTTATATGTGGCATTGTCGTCTGGGACACATTAACAAGACTCCCATATCCACACTTTCGAACAGTGGGTACTTGGACGCATTTGATCCAAATTAATATGACGTCTATTAATCTTGTTTATTAGGCAAAATGCCTAAAACACCTTTTAGCAGGAAAGGTGCACGTGCCACCGAACTGTTAGCCCTCGTTCATTGTGACGTATATAGGGCCATGTCTAGCTAGGCTAGAGGTGGATATGAATACTTCGTAACCTTTAAGAATGATGCATCGTGTTATGGTTATGTGTATCTTATGAGACACAAGTCATAAACTTTTGAGAAATTCAAAGAGTTTCGACACGAAGTAGAAAAACATACCGGTAAAAGTATGAAAACATTACGGTCGGAACGTGGTGGCGAATACTTGAGAAATGAGTTTCTCGATTACTTGAAAGAGTATGGTATTCTTTCACAATGGACTCCTCCCGGAACACCTCAATTAAACGGTGTGTCCGAACGGAGAAACCGAATTTTGTTGGACATGGTAAGGTCGATGATGAGTCGCACTGAGCTACCTATTTCCTTCTGGGGATATGCATTGAATTGTGCAATACTTATTTTGAATAAGGTTCCGTCAAAGTCTGTTCAACAGACTCCATATGAAATATGGACAGGAAAGAAACCAGGTTTCTCATTCCCGAAGATTTGGGGTTGCTGAGCATACGTTAAACGTTCGGATGGTACCAAACTTAAACCTAAATAGGATAAGTGTCTATTTGTAGGTTATCTTAGGGAAACCAAAGGATATTACTTCTACAACCCACAAGAGAACAAAATATTTGTTGCTCTACATGCGGTTTTCCTCGAAAGGGAATTCCTAAATGCAATGGTTAGTGGGAGGAAAGTAGAACTTGATGAAAATCAGAGTGATACTATTCCTAGCACAGAATCCTTAACGGAACACAAATAGTTATTCAGGGATGAGACTGTACCACAATCTTTGAATACACAAGAACCGCGTTGGTCGGAGAGAGTCGGAAAACAATCTGAGAGGTATGGGTTTCTGATCTCACCTCATGTGGATATTATGTTGGACAGTTATGACCCATAGCGTCACTATTTGTACAGATAATGGTGTTGTTGTACAAATTAACTATGTGACAAGGAGATTGCGCTCTTATCATTTGTGATTAGATCACTTAGATGTATAAATGATTGGAGGTCCCTATGATTAGTTCCTGGATTGAGATGATAAGAGACAGTATCAGTCCTCGAAGGATTAATCATTAAATATCCCTAGTCGTAGTATTATCGAGACAGGACATCGATAATGCGGAATAGACTAGTATTGCACTTGTGCGCGTTGTGGGAGCACAACGGCATAGTTCTCATATATTTAAGTATTGGATACTTAAGCAAGTGTGATATGAGGTTGTGTTTACCGATGGTGCGGAAACAGCTTCGCTCTGGATAGACCCCTCAGAATTCCATTGGTAGTATGACTATGTGTCTATGGAAGTCCGATATCAGGGTAGGTGTATTTGGTCTTAACCTGAGACTTACATCGCTAATACTTGAGACAATCGATATGCTTTAGTTTTGGTCGTCCAGGGCTTTAACCGGTTCTGTGTACGCCTCTGCTGGGAATATTGAGAATCACAGTGTATTGGGTGTGATGTCAAGACGGAAGTATCACTCCAGTCATAGTGGAGATGATGTCACGTAGGATACGGTACTAGTGCTCTTAAGTACTGCAGTCATCGGGATATTATGACTAGGTCATGTATATCTGATAATAGAGACTAGTTACCAGACATCCGACATGTGCTTCGTACGGGGCAGACACATTCCAGCCCCAGGCCTAGCACGTGACATCTGTTACTGGATCGCAATACGCAATACTACGTATACTACGCCTGACATAGATTATATATTCCAGTAAGAATATTTCTGGAGAATTGGGTAGGCACGGTGCTTTGCTAGAAGCCAACCATGTCTTGTAAATCGGTTAGCACGTGGTACGAGGTACGCACGTATTCGTATAATCCGATGACCGTATTTACTGCCAATATATCCAGGGATCTCTTGGGTCGCTTCCCAAAGATTCACCGATGACAGTTGATTTAAATTAGAATTAATCTGGGATTAATTAAGAGAGAGAATTAATCTGGGATTAATTAAGATGGAGAAAATTAATCTGGGATTAATTGAGGTATTATTTAATCTGGGATTAAATGTGTTCGGAAGAGAGAGAACGCGATTAATTTGGAATTAATCGGTAGAATAAATTTAATAGTTAAATTTGATTTTTCTATTTAATTTATTCGTATGGGCTAAAATTAATATATCAGATATATTAATATGAATTGTATTTCGTTACGAAATTAAAGTCGGACTTTAATATGAACGAACGAATTAATTTAGAATTAATTCGTAAACGACGTTCGTAATATATTTACGAGGCATCGTTATTTAATTAAATTAGATTTTATTATTTAGCGACGAAAGTTCGTTTAATCGGATTAAACGGATCCGAGCCGCGGTAAATGTTCGTAGATACATTTTGAATTTTGAATTCAAAATGGTGGGGCCCACTTCACACATATCACACATGTGAAGTGGTGGTTGGAAAGTGATTGGCATTTATGCCAAAACCACTTACTTGCCAACCACTTGGTTTAGGTGAAACCAAATTACCACAAATACATGGTTTTGGGTAAAAGGGTAAAACCTTTTAAAAAAAGCAAAAAGCCTTCTCTCTCTCTTCACTCTACACATTTTGTAACACATTTTGGAAAATGAAAAACCCTAGAAGCCTCCATTTGGGCGTGAGCTTCTTCCTCCATTCTCTTTGATTTTGTGGCAAAATCAACAAAGCTAGCACTTGGAGAAATCAACTAAGGTGATAGGGAAACTACTTCGAGAGTTGGAATCATCACTTAAAGCTTGGATCTTGGAGATCTCTTCTCAAAATTTTAAAGCTTAAATTCGTTCATTGTAAGTATATTCCGCAACTTTTTTTGAATTTATGAACACCTTTACATGCTTATTAGATCCTTGGCATGTTCTAGGAACACTAACAATGGTATCAGAGCCAATTTTAAGCATGAAAATTTCAGGGTTCATGAGACTAAAATTTGGGGCTTTTATGTTTTGAATATGATTTCTTCAAATTGGTGCTTTGAGCATGCATAGATTATGTTGACTTAGAGTTGTGCATGATTAGATTTGAGACAAATCAAGTGGATCAAAAAATTTAAATTTCCTTAGTGAGGCCGTGAGCTTCAACAGTCCACTGCAGTTTGATTTTTCATTTTTTACACTATTGGATGTGTTTAAATGCATGATAAAATGTTGATTATTGGTTTGATTGGATTAGAATCAAAGTCAATAAAGTTTATGTTAAAATCAAAGAGCATGTTGAGCATGAAATGATGAATTTAGGATTCAATTTGTGTCGAGCATGAAATGATGTGTTTTGGCTTCAATTTGTGTTGAGCATGAATTGATGGATTAAGCATGATTAATTAAGTTAATTAGTATTTTGGAAATATTGAGTTTAATTAATTAATCATGGCTAATACACTTTAATTAAAATAATTGTGATATTTGGAATATTATAATTATGTTAATAAGCCTTTAATTATGAATTGGGCTAAAAGTGTGTATTTGGGCTTAATGAGCTTGGTTTGACTAAGTTTGGTTTTGGACTTTTGGATTGGATCCAATTAGGCCCAAAACCAATTCCATAATGTCCAAATACATCACTTGGCCCTTTTAAAGCATTGAATTGGGCCTAATGGGCCTAAATTAATTTGTAGGCAATAGGGTGATTCCTATTGGGCCTTGGCATTTTGGGTTTGACCCATTATGGCCAAAGCCCATGCCTTAAGAATTAATTAAAATCCCATTGGACTTTAATTAAAATGACATTGGATGTTATTGGGCCTTTGAGACCCATTAAGATTGGATTTGGAATCCAAGTCTTTAAGGCTTATAAGTAAGTGTAAATATTTAATTTGGAATTAAATCTGGAATTAGTATTGAATACAAATAAATTGGATTTAAAGTTGTAGTTCAATGTAATTCAAGAATACTTACTTTGAGTATTTATTCTTAAACGAGCTTGACTCGCGCAAATCAAATTGTTGTTTGAACATTGGATGGTCATTAATTCAAAGATTAATTAATTGGATTAGATTGATTGAATAACATGATTTGTATGAATACATGAATGTGTTGTATGAATAATGTATATCGGATGGATATTAGAAGGGCGAGGGCAATTTTGGAAATTGTAATAAATTTAGAATTTATTAAATTGGACCTGCGTGTCCAGCCTTTTATCTCCTTATTCTTTGTATTTCTCTTCTCACCAATTCCCCTCAATGTTAATGAGGTTTCTTTATTGTATTTTGTAATTGGGTAGAAGTTAGAATAGTTCTAGTCGGGGAGAGGAAATGGAGTGATTTGTTCTAGGAAAAATTTGTGACATATCCATCCGCATATCATTATTAATTTATTTATTTATACGTGCTTTATTATGTATTTAGAATGCATGTTTAAGGGTGTATGATGATGAGACCTTAACAAAGATAATAAATTGGTTGCCAATTTGCACGCGAAAAACCCTCACAACATATTAAGCGTTTTTCCTTCCGTTGAGTGATTCTTACTCAAGATCCAAAGTTGGCATTGGTTTGTTGGCCAAAGTCAAGACCTTTGTCAATTGCGGATGTGTTTGAATCATGAGAGTTTTGTTCCATATCGGTGTCTTTTCCAAGTTTTGATTTGTTGGCCAAATTCAAGATCACTTCTTGTCCATCGACATTGATTACGAAGCTTTCCATGTCAATGGGTTCCGCTTAACTGGGATCATTAAGTTTGTTGTGCCAAAGCCAAGGCTTAGTTGATTCAGAGGAAAAAGGTTAGGTAATATATTCGATATATTGGCATATATAAGATATATGTTTCGGACTTGGATGTCCACCTACTGGATCTAGGAATTGGATGGGATCCAATTGATCTCAGAGATCTACCTAGTTAAGTATCATACAATTTGTTGGCCAAAGTCAAGATTGTGTGTTATTTAACGGGATCCTAGCCCACTAGGAAACTAGGTTTCCCGAGTACTCCACAGAGGGTTAGAGGCTCGCCGAAAAATAGTGGGAGGCAAGTATTAGATTTGCAATATTCGTTTAGTTACTTGCCATACGCGCTCAATCAAATATCATTCGTCAAATAAATTATATATTAGTTGGACTAATATTTATTGTTGTTTTAATTAAATAGTTGGACTGTATTCAAACCCCTTCATTTATAGTTGATTATATAATTGGATTATAGTAATCAATATATTTGAATTTTACCAATCATTTATAATGATTATATAATTGGATTATAGTAATCAATATATATTTGATTTTAACCAATAAAATTGTAATAAGTTATATAGTTAGACTATAGCAATCATTACATTAGATTGTACCTGAAATCGTTGATTAAATAGTTGGACTATTAGAATCAAGATTAAATTGAAAGATTAGTGTTTAAAACATTATCCTAAGGAAAATGTTTTTAGACGACTTTAATTTCAATTGGGAATAAATTTCAGGATAGTCCTGAAACTAAGAAGTTACTTTATTTGATAAAATAACATCTTAGGCCTAAGCCCGAAGTTAAGCAAATAGTAGAGCATGATCTTTGGAAGATTCATGTGATGATAACTTTAATGTTTAATCCATTATGCTTGCCATAAAGACTCCTTAATTTCTTAATCAGAACTAAGGATTAGATCCTTAAAGTATGATGAAGAAATTGAAGGATCTTCATAAATCTATTCTTAGATCTTAGAAGTATTAAATTGCAATTAATAACTCTTCGAGAGTTAATGGCTATTCTCAATGAGATAAAGCCAAAGTTTCCAATAAGGCAAGTAGCGCAAGGCGCATATTACTTCAATATTCTAGAAGGCTAAGGCTTGGCAAAGGCTTCTAGAATGTAGAAAATGGCGAAGGCGAAATCATTATAGTCTTCTAGGAAGATAAAGGACATATCCCAAGATGTCTACCTAAACTGTGGCAAACAGAGTCATTGAAGCGTGACTGCCGTATGGACAAGGCAGACATGAAGGAAGTGAAGAGGGGCAAGGCTCCGGCTTCAACCATGTTTGTCATAAACATGTTCACTAATAGTATTAAAATTTAATTTTAGATACTAAGTGTGATACATAAATATATGTACTGATGTGTAGAATCTGCTATGAGCAGGATACTGACTTCAAATGAGATTAATTTGCGAATAGGAAACGAGACGACAGTCGCTGTTTTAACCGTAGATACCTAAGTTTAGGAACTACCCTTTGCGTATGTACTTAAATTAGGAAACTGTTAAAATGTAACTAGTTTGACTAGAAACATTTATCTCTATATCGTGTATAACTTGTTGCGAGTATACCTTCATATTCTAGAACACTAAAGTGTTTTATTTTATAAAGATGATATTGAGATAAATACATTATATGTGAATAACAGTATTTATATTTTGAATATAAATAAATCTCAAACATATAACATGACAAACAAATAGCTCAAACTGATTTGATCAGATGAGACTTATTTGTGGCAGTGTTTTCTGGGACACAATTAAACAAGACTCGTATATCCACACTTTTGAAGAGTAGATACTAGGACGGATTTGATTCTATTCAAATGAAGTCTACGAATCTAGTTTATTGGGCAAAGTGCCTAAAACACCTTTACTTGGTAAAAGTATAAGTGCCACTGATCTATTAGCCCTTGTTCATAGTGACGTAAGTGGGCCCATGTCTAGCTAGGCTAGTGGTGGATATGAATATTTCGTGACCTTTAAGGATGTGGATAGCGTTATGGTTGTGTTTCTTTTGAAGAACACAAATCGGAAACTTTTAGAGTTTCGACACGAAATAGACGAACAGATCGGCTAAAGTATTAAAACATCATGGTTTGACCATGATGAAAATACTTAAGCAATAAGTTTCTCATATACTTGAAAGAGTATAGTATTCTTTCAATGAGGACTCCTCCCGGAACACGTCAATTTGACGGTGTGTCCGAACGGAGAAATCGAATTTTTTTGGACATGATAAGGTTAATCATTAGTCGCTCTGAGCTACCATTTTCCTTCAAAAGGATAAGCATTAATAGTGCAATACTTATTTTGAATAAGGTTCCATGAAAATCTGTTTGACAGATTTCATATTAGATATGAATAGGAAAGAAACTGGGTTTCTCACTCCTGAAGATTTGGGATGCTGGGCATATGTTTGGATGATACCAAACAAGAACCCAAATTGGACAAGTGCCAATTGTAGGTTATCCTAGGGAAAACAAAGTATAGTACTTATACATATCACAAGAGAACAATTTTAATTGTTGCTCGCCATGTGGTTTTCCTAAAAGGAATACCGATATGCAGTGGTAAGTGGGAGGATAGTAAAACTCGATGAAAATCAGAGTAATACTATTCAAAGCACCAAGTCTTTAATGGAACACAAACAGTTCATCAAGAATGAAACTGTACCAGTAATCTTCTAATACACAAGAACCGCGTAGATCGGAGAGAGTCTAAAAACAACCTGGGTATGGGTTTCTGATCTCACCTCAGAAAGATGTCAATCTTATTGAGGAATACGAACTGACTACGTATGATGAAGTGATACAAGGTATCGACTCCCTATTATGGCAAAGTGCCATGAGTCCAAAATGGATTCCATGTATATCAACTATGTTTGGACACTAGTTGTTGTACCAGAAGGCATTGTACCTATTGGTACTATATAGGTCCTCAAGGAAGACATACGTGGATGGCAGCATACCAACGTACTAAGCTGGGCTTGTAGCAGAAAGGTATCGTTATCAACATTGTGTTGATTACAACGAGTTCTTTTACCTGTTGCCACGTTAAATCCATTTGGATAATGCTTACTGATGCTGCATGTTTCAATTATGAAATATGGCAGCTGAACGAGAAAATCGTTTTCCTGAAAAGGAAACCTTTTTGGAGGATGTTGTACATCCTGACGGTTTTGTCGTACCAAAACTAGCAAACAAGGTTTGCAGGTTATTCGATCCATGTATGGATTGAAGTAAGCATTGGGTTCTTGGAACTATCGTTTTGATGTAATCAAAATGGTGTATGATTTGATTCAAAACGAATATGATTCTTGTGTATAGAAGGAGGTTAGTGGGAGCGCACTGACAATGATGTCCTAAATAATGATGATATGTCATTTCTTGGAAATGATATTCCCATATTACAATCGGTGAAAGCTTGGCTTTCATGAAAATTTTCCGTAGAATTCTTGGGAAAAACAACCTTTATTCTAGGAATAAAGATCTACTGGGATAGATTTAAAGTTATTAACACTCTCCGAGAACTTGTACATTGAAAAATGTACGTGACCTGATATCTCATACGCTTTGAGCATATGGAATTACAAACAGGCAAATCCAAGATATAGTCACTGGATTGATATTAAGAACATCCGTTAGTATCTTAGAAAACTAATGATGATGTCTTAAACTATGAAGAAGGAGAACTTGAAGTTATTGGGATCACTGCTGTAAGTTTCCTAACCGATAAAAACAACGGTACTATACAGTTTGAATAATGGAACAGTGAGCTGGAAATCTTCCAAGCAAGATACTGTTACCGAATAAACAACAAATGCGGGTTATTGCTGCTGCTGAGGCAGCAATAGAAGCCATTTGGGTCGACAATAAATCTAATTAGATTAGATATAGTTCTATTAGCAGCTGAGCTAGGCGTCAGCACAAGCTAAAGAATTAATGGTCTCATCAACGATCCAGATATATACTTCGACTATTCATCTGATTCGTTCGGATTATACATCGTGGTGATGTGATGATCGAATGAATTGCATCAGACGATAATCATACAAATCCGCTGACGAAAGCCTTTCCTCAGCAGTTTGAGCGAACCGTACATAGTTCGGGTGTAAGACACTCGAGTGACTAGCTATAGGCCAAGTGGGAGATTGTTGGACAGTTATGACCCATAGCGTCACTATTTGTACAGATCATGGTGTTGTTGTACAAATTAACTATGTGACAAGGAGATTGCGCTCTTATAATTTGTGATTAGATCACCTAGATGTATAAATGATAGGAGGTCCCTATGATTAGTTCCTGGATTGAGATGATATGAGACAGTATCAGTCCTCGAAGGATTAATCATTAAATATCCCTAGTCGTAGTATTATCGAGACTGGACATCGATAATGCGGAATAGACTAGTATTACACTTGTGCGCGTTGTGGGAGCACAACGGCATAGTTCTCATATATTTAAGTATTGGATACTTATACAAGTGTGATAGGAGGTTGTGTTTACCGATGGTGCGGAAACAGCTTCGCTCTAGATAGACCCATCGGAATTCCATTGGTAGTATGACTATGTGTCTATGGAAGTCCGATATCAGGGTAGGTGTATTTGGTCTTAACCTGAGACTTACATCGCTAATACTTGCGACAATCAGTATGCTTTAGTTTTGGTCGTCCAGGGCTTTAACCGGTTCTGTGTACGCCTCTGCTGGAATATTGAGAATCACAGTGTATTGGGTGTGATGTCAAGAAGGAAGTATCACTCCAGTCATAGTGGAGATGATGTCACGTAGGATACGGTACTAGTGCTCTTAAGTACTGCAGTCATCGGGATATTATGACTAGGTCATGTATATACGATAAAGAGACTAGTTACCAGACATCCGACATGTGCTTCGTACGGGGCAGACACATTCCAGCCCCAGGCCTAGCACGTGACATCCGATACTGGATCGCAATACGCAATACTACGTATACTACGCCTGACATAGATTATATATTCCAGTAAGAATATTTCTGGAGAATTGGGTAGGCACGGTGCTTTGCTAGAAGCCAACCATATCTTGTAAATCGGTAAGCACGTGGTACGATGTATGCACGTATTCGGATAATCCGATGACCGTATTTACTGCCAACATATCCAGGGATCTCTTGTGTCGCTTCCCAAAGATTCACCGATGACAGTTGATTTAAATTAGAATTAATCTGGGATTAATTAAGAGAGAGAATTAATCTGGGATTAATTAAGATGGAGAAAATTAATCTGGGATTAATTGAGGTATTATTTAATCTGGGATTAAATGTGTTCGGAAGAGAGAGAATGCGATTAATTTGGAATTAATCGGTAGAATAAATTTAATAGTTAAATTTGATTTTTCTATTTAATTTATTTGTATGGGCTAAAATTAATATATCGGATATATTACTATGAATTGGATTTCGTTACGAAATTAAAGTCGGACTTTAATATGAACGAACGAATTAATTTAGAATTAATTCGTAAACGACGTTCGTAATATATTTACGAGGCATCGTTATTTAATTAAATTAGATTTAATTATTTAGCGACAAAAGTTCGTTTAATCGGATTAAACGGATCCGAGCCGCGGCAAATGTTCGTAGAGACATTTTGAATTTTGAATTCAAAATGGTGGGGCCCACTTCACACATATCACACATGTGAAGTGGTGGTTGGAAAGTGGTTGGCATTTATGCCAAAACCACTTACTTTCCAACCACTTGGTTTAGGTGAAACCAAATTACCCCAACTACATGATTTTGGGTACAAGGGTAAAACCTTTTAACAAAAGCAAAAAGCCTTCTCTCTCTCTTCACTCTACACATTTTGTAACACATTTTGGAAAATGAAAAACCCTAGAAGCCTCTATTTGGCCGTAAGCTTCTTCATCCCTTCTCTTTGATTGTTATATGTTTGAGATTCATTTATATTAAAAACATAAATACTATTATTAACATCTGTTGTACATATCAAAATGTTATTTTTATATACAAAACACCTAGTGTTCCAGAATACAAAGGTACACCCATAACGGGTTAAATAAAATACAGAGATGATGTTCCTCGTCAAACTAGGTACCAAATAACAGTCACGTAATGTAATTACATGCCCAAGGCCAGATACAAAATATAGGTCCCAACGGCCAAAACAGCGACTCTCGTCCCGTTTCTGACTCGTAGGTCGATCTCATCTGAAACCAGTATCCTGCTAATCAGCAGATCCTGCACATCACTACATATGTGAGTACCACATCCAGAATCAAAAATCCAATTTTTTAAAACCATTAGTGAACATGTTTATAACAAACATACCTGAAGCCGGAGCCTTGCCTGTCTTCACTTCCTTCAACTCCGCCCTTTACTCATGGCAGTCACGCTTCCAGTTACCCCGTTTACTACAATATAGGTAGACATCTTGGGATATGTCCTTAGTCTTCCTAGAAGACTTTGATGATTTAGCCTTGCTCTTCTTCTTCCTTTTCTTCACACCCCCAGAAGCCTTCGGCCAAGCCTTGGCCATCTGGGATGTCGAAATAAGGTGCGCCTCGCGCTTCTTGCCCTTCAGAAGCTCTGGCTCTGCTTCTTTCAGCATCATTATTAACTCTCCAAGAGTCTTTCTTGGTTCATCATATTGTAGTTCATGATGAACCCGTCCCAGCACTCGGGCAGAGACTGTAAGATCAAATCTATGGAAGTCTCGGCCTCGAAGGATATGCCCAGCTGACCTAGCTATTCGATATTAGCAATCATCTATGACACATAGTGCTCGACAGATGTACTCTCTGACATACGCGAGTGAAAGAGCTTCTTTCGCAACTCATGCTTTTGAGATCTAAGATTAGACATGTGAAGATCCTTCAATTTCAATATCATACTATAAAGATCCAATCCTTTATTTTGACGACAAAATTGAGGAGTCATTGCATCAATCATTACAGATTTAGCGCTAAAGTTATCATCACGATGAGTCTTCCAAAACTCATGCTCTACTGTTTGCTCAACTCCGGGCTCAGGCCCGAGAGGTTTCTCTATGACATGGAGTAACTTCTCGGCTCCCAGGACTATCCTGAGATTCATCTCCCAATCTGGAAAATTGGAGCTGTTAAAGACATTATCATCCATGACGATGTCCCTAACGCTAATATTTCCAGCCATCTCGATTGCAATTGTCCAACTATTCAATCAATGATATCGTGTACACTCAAAATGTAATGGTTACTATAGTCCAACTATATAACCAACTACAAGTTGAGTAGTGTGATGTATAGTCTAACTATTCAAAGAAAGCAATAAAACAAATATTAGTCTAACTAATATATAAATAACGACGATAAATAAAATTAAAAGAGCGCATTTTGGCAATTATTTATCGAAATTGCAAATTTAATACTAGCCTCCCACTATTTTTCGGCGATCCTCTAACCCTCTGTGGAGTACTCGGGAAACTCAGTTTCCTAGTGGGCTAGGATCCCGTTAAATAACACACAACCTTGACTTTGGCCAACAAGCTGTATGAAACTTAACTAGGTAGATCTCTAAGATCAATTGAATCCCATCCAATTCCTAGATCCGGTAGGTGGACCTCCAAGTCCAAGATATATATCGAATATATATTTCCTAACCTTTTTCTTTGAATCAACTAAGCCATGGCTTTGGCTCAACAAGCTTAATGATTTCAGTTAAGCGTGACCCATTGACAGTGGGAAAGCTTCGTAATCCACGTCGATGTACAGAAGTGACATTGACTTTGGCCAACAAATCACAACTGCCCAAGACATGCGATATATAACAAAGCTTTCGTGGTTCAAACAAATCCGCGAGGGACAATGATCTTGTCTTTGGCCAACAAACCAATGCCAATCTTGGATCTTGATAGAGAACCACTCAATGGAAGGAAAACGCTTAATATTAAGTGAGGGTTTTTCGTGTAAATTGGTAACCAATTTATTATCTTTGATTAGGTCTCATCATACACCCTTAAACATGCATTCTAAAAGCATATATGGCGCGAATAAAATTAATAATGATATGCGGATGGATATATAACAATTTGTTCCCAGTACAAATCTCTCAATTTCCTCTCTCCCGCTAGCATTATTCATACTTCTACCCAATTACATAATACATAAAAGAAACCTCATTTACATTAAGGGGAATCGGTGAGAAGAGAAATACAAATAGTAAAGAGATAATAGGCTAGACACGCAAGTCAAATTTAATAAATTCCAAATTTATTACAAAAATTTCCAAAATTACCCCACCCTTCTAATATCCATCTGATATACATTATTCATACAAATACATCCAAGTATTCACACAAAGCATGCTGTCAATCAATCTAATCCAATTAATTAATCTTTGATTAATGACCATCCAATGTTCAAACAACGATTTGATTTGCGCGAGTCCAACTCATTTAAGAATAAATACTCAAAGTACGTATTCTTGAATTATATCGAACTAGAATTTTAAATCCAATTTAATTTGTATCCAATACTAATTCGTATTTAATTCCAAATTAAATAATTACACTTATTTATGTGCCTTAAAGACTTGGATTCCAAATCCAATCCAATTGGGTCTCAAAGGCCCAATTAGCATCAAATGCCAATTTAATTTAAAGTCCAATGGGCTTTCAATTAATTCTTTAGGCATGAGCTTTGGCCATTATGGATCAAACCCAAGATGCCAAGGCCCAATTAGGAATCACCATAGGCCAAAAATCAATTTAGGCCCATTAGGCCAAAAATCAATTTAGGCTCATTAGGCCCAATTAAATTTTTAAAGGCCCAATAGTAATATTTGGACTTTATGGAAATAGTTTTATGCCCAATTGGATCCAACCCAACTGTCCAAAACCAATCTTGGCCCAACCAAGCCCATTAAGCCCAAATACAACAAATTAACCCAATCCAATTTAAAGACTAATTTATTATTAACATAATATTCCAAATATCACATTAATTTAATTAAAGTGTAATTGCCATAATTAATTAATTAAACTAATATTTCCAAAACATCAATTAAACTAATTAATCATGCTTTAATCAACCAATTCATGTCCAACTCAAATTGAAGCAAAATTAATCTATTCCAACATGATATAGCTCACGGCAATGGGCATAAATAATATCCAATTTTTATTTTAATCCAATTAAATTAACAATCAATATTCATTTCATGCGTACAATAGATCCAATTGTCTAATTTTTAAAAAAAATCATCATGAGCATACTAGGGTCACATTCGGCCATGCATAAGGAATTGGGGATTTTTGATCCAATAAATTTTTCTCAAATCCAATGATGCACAAATCCAATTCATCATTATATAAACACAACCACACAATCAATTTAGGTAAATCAAGTTCCAAGCAAAAAATCCCAAATTAAAGGCCATAAACCCTAGATTTTGAAATCACGTTTAAGTGGCTCTTGATACCATTGTTAGTGTCTCTAAGACATGCCAAGGATCATAAACATGATTCTACTGTGAATATAATCAAAAATAAGTTGCGGAATACTTACATTTATTTGGATGAGAAGTTCAAAACTTTCTTTGTTGTAGATGCTCCAAGCCTTTGTGTTGAGTTCCAAACTCTTGGGTGAATTTCCCTATCACCTTCAAAGACTCCCAAAGTGATAGCTTTGATCAATTTACGAAGCAAAATTTCTTCCCTATGAAGCATGAAGCTCACGATTTTTAGAGAGAAAATTGAGAGAATGAATAGTGTTTTAAGTTTCCAAAAACTTGTTACAAAAGGTTGGGTGTGTTGTTGTGAGTTAAAGTCCAATATTAATTAGCCAACTACACCTATCATGAATAGTGACAAGTGATGTAAGTTGTGGGTCCCACCCAATTTTGAATTCCAAATTCAAGTTGGCTTACATAACACACTTTGGGCCCGGTTCGTTTAATCCGATTAAACGAATTTTCCGTCGCTAAATAATTAAATCCAATTTAATTAAAATAATTATGCCTCGCAAAATTATTACGAAAGTCGCTTGCGAATTATTTCCAAATTAATTCGTTCACTTGAATTAAAATTCAATTTTAATTCCGTATTGAAATCCAATTTCAATTAATATATCCAATATATTATTTTAGCCCAATTAAATAAATTAAATAGTAAAATCCAATTTAACTATTAAATTTACTTTGCCGATTAATTCCAAATTAATCGCGTTCTCTCTTTTATACAAATTTAATCCCAGATAAATTCTTACCGTAATTAATCCCAGATTAATTTTCTCTCTCATAATTAATCCCAGATTGATTCTGTTCGAGTCAAATGTCATCGGTGAATCTTTGGGAAATGACCCAAGAGATTTCTGGATATGTTGGCAGTAAATACGGTTGTCGGACCATCCGAACACGTGCGTACCCCGTACCATGTTCTCATCGATTTACAAGACATGGTTGGCTTCTAGCAAAGCACCGTGTCTACCCAATTCTCCAGAAATATATTCAACATGGAATATATATATATAATCTATATCAGGCGTAGTATACAATGTATTACGGATTACGATCTAGTATCAGATGTCACATGCTAGGCCTGGGGCTGGAATTGTGTCTGCCCCGTACGAAGCATATATCGGATCACTAGTAACTAGTCTTTGTAATCGGATAATCATGACCTAGTCATAGTTTCCCGATAGCTGCAGTATATTAGAGTACTAGTTTTGTATCCTGTGTGATCATCTTCACCATATGACTGAAGTGATACTTCCATCTTGACATCACACCCAATATACTACGATTCTCAGTAAACCCAGAAGAGGCGTACACAGAACCTGTTAAAGCTCCGGACGACCAAAACCAATGCGTACTGATTGTCGCAAGTATTAGCGATTCAAGTCTCAGGTTAAGACCATATACACCTACCCTGATTCAGATTCCCATAGACACATAGTCATACTACCAATGGGATTCTGAGGGGTCTATCCAGAGCGAAGCTGTTCCCGGTCCAATGGCTAACGGAACCTCCTATCACACTTGGATAAATATCCAATACTTAAATATATGAGAACTATATCATTAAGCTTCCATAAAGCGCACAAGTGTAATACTAGTTTATTCCACATTATCGATGTCCAGTCTCGATAATACTACGACAATGGATATTTAATGGTTAAACCTTTCGTGGATTAATACTGTCTCATATCTTATTAATCTGGTATTAATCATATGGACTTTTATCATTTATATATCCAAGTAATCCAATTACAAAATTATAAAAGAGTAATTTCCTTGTCAAATAGTTAATTTGTACAAAAACATCATGTCTTTTACAAATAGTGATGTTATGGGTCATAATTGTCCAAAAATTGGTCGTCTGGAGCTTTAACAGGTTCTGTGTAGGCCTCTATTGGGTTTACTGAGAATCGTAGTGTATTGTATGTGATGTCAAGATGGGAGTATCACTTCAGTCATATGAAGATGATGGTCACACATGATACGGAACTAATACTCTTAAATGTTGCAGCTACCGGAATAGTATGACTAGGTCATGACTATCCGATTACAGAGACTAGTAACGCGGGATCCGATATATGCTTTGTATGGGGCAGACACAGAGCCAGTCCTAGGCCTAGCATGTGACATCAGATACTGGATCGTATTACGCATTACATAGTATTACTACGCCCGATACAGATTATATTCCTCAGTGGATATTTCTGGAGAATTGGGTAGGCACGGTGCTTTGCTAGAAGTCAACCATGTCTTGTAAATCGGTGAGAATGTGGTACGGGGTACGCACGTGTTCGGATAGTCCGATGACCGTATTTACTGCCAACATATCCAGGAATCTCTTGGGTCATTTCCCAAAGATTCACCAATGACATTTGACTCGAATAGAATTAATCTGGGATTAATTATGAGAGAGAGAAATTAATCTGGGATTAATTGCGGCAAGAATTAATCTGGGATTAAATTCGTATAGAAGAGATAACGCTATTAATTTAGAATTAATCAATAAAATAAATTTAATAGTTAAATTAGATTTTTCTATTTAATTATTTATTTGAGCTAAAATAATATATCGGATATATTAATTGGAATTGGATTTCAATACGAAATTAAAATTGGATTTTAATTCAAGCAAACGAATTAATTAGAATTAATTTGTTAGCGACTATCGTAATAATTTTGCGAGGCACAATTATTTAATTAAATTGGATTTAATTATGTAGCGACGAGAAATTCGTTTAATTTAGAATTAAACGAACCCGGGCCCAAGTCTAGTTGTGTGTTGGAGAAGCCAACTTAAATTTGGAATTTAAATATGGTGGACCAATGACTTACATCACTTGTCACTAATTGATGGAAGTGGTTGGCATAATAAATTGGATTCATTAATCACACAACAACCAAGTTTTGAAAATCACTATTCACCATCTCTATTATTTCTCCTCTCTTGGCCGAATTCTCTCTTCTTGGTAGGGAAAATTTTTGCTTCAAATTTTCGCAAAGCTAGCACTTAGAGAGTTATATGAGGTGATAGGGAAACTCACCCATAAGTAGATACAACTCATCAAAAGCTTGGAGCTTCATCCAAACAAAGAAATTTTTGAAATTTCTCCCAAAATCAATGTAAGTATTTCCGCAACTTTACTTGATTAATTCGCACTCAAATCATGTTTAGGATCTTGGAAGCATATCTTAGAGACTAACAATGCCCAGCTGACCTAGCTGTTCAATGTCAGCAATCATCTGCGACACGTAGTGTTTGACAGATGTACCCTCTGACATACGAGAGCGAAAAAGCTTCTTCTGCAACTCATACTTCTGAGATCTAAGATTAGATTTATGAAGATCCTTCAACTTCAACATCATCGCAAAAAGTTCCAATCCCTAGTTTTGACGACGAAACTGAGGAGTCATTGCAGCAAGCATAACAGATTGAGCAGTAAAGTTATCATCACGGTGAGTCTTCCAAAGCTCATTCTCTACTGGCTGCTCAAGTCCGGGCTTAGGCCTGAGAGGTCTCTATATCACATAAAGCAACTTCTCAGCTCCCAAGACTATCATGAGGTTCATTTCCTAGTCTGGAAAATTTATGCCGTTAAAGACATTCTCACCCATGATTATGTCCCTAATGCTTATCTTTCCAACCATTTTGATTGCTATAGTCCAACTATCCAATCAAATGTTTCGGGTACACTCAAATGCAATGGTTACTATAGTCCAACTATATAACCAACTACAAATAGAGCGTGGTTTGTACAGTCTAACTGTTCAAGAAAATAATAAATGAATAATATTAGTCCAACTAATATATATAATAACGAGAAAAATAATAATAGAGTATGCATATTAGCGAGTATTAAACGAAATTGAAATTTAATACTAGCCTCCCACTAATTTTCGGCGAGCCTCTAACCCTCCTCCGTGAGTACTCGAGAAACCTAGTTTCCTAGTGGGCTAGGATCCCGTTAAATAATACACAACCTTGACTTTGGCCAACAAGCTGTATAAAATTTAACTAGGTAGATCTCTAAGATCAATGGATCCCATCCAATTCCTAGATCTGGTAGTGGACATCCAAGTCCGAAACATATATCTAATATATTTCCTAACATGTTTCCTCTGAATCAACTAAGCCTTGGCTTTGGCTCAACAAGCTTAATGATTACAGTTAAGCGCAACCCATTGACAGTGGGAAAGCTTCGTAATTCACGTCGATAAACAATAGTGACCTTGACTTTGGCCAACAAGTCACAACTGCCTAAGACATGCGATATTAAAAAAGCTTTCATGGTTCAAACACATCCGCGATAGACAATGATCTTGATTTTGGCCAACAAATCAAAGCCAAACTTGGATCTTGAGAGAGAACCACTCAATGGAAGGAAACGCTTACTATTAAATGCGATGGTGTTTTCATAAATCTTTGATTAGATATCATCATACACCCTTAAACATGCATTCTAAAAGCACAGTAAGGCGCGCTAATTATAATAATGATATGCGGATGGATATTCATATACATTTTGTTCCTAGAACAAATCTCTCTCTTTCTTCTTCTCTCTCCTACTATACTTTACATTATTCTAGTTACCCAATTGCATAACACTATAAGAAACCTCATTTACATTGAGGGGAATTGGTGAGAGAGAATAAATACATGAAATAAGAGGTGATAGGCTGGACACGCAGGTCAAATTACAATAAATACAATATTTACAATAATTTCCAAAATTTCCCTCACCCATCTAATATCCATCTAATATACATTATTCAAACAAATACATCCAAGCATTCACACATAGCATGTTGTCAATCAATGTAATCCAATTAATTATTCGTCAATTAATGACCATTCAATGTTCATACAACGATTTGATTTGCGCGAGTCCAACTCGTTTAAGAATAAATACTCAAAGTAAGTATTCTTGAATTATATCGAACTACAATATTAAATCCAATTTAAATTGTATTCAATACTAATTCAAGTTTAATTCCAAATTAAAAAATTACACTATTCAATATAATAATGTCCTTTTAGACTTGGATTCCAAATCCAATCCAAATGGTCTCAAAGGCCTATTTAGCATCCAATGCCAATTCTATTAGGTCCAATGGGCTTTAATTAATTCTTTAGGCTTGGACTTTGGGCCATTATGGATCAAGCCCATAATGCCTTGGCCTTTAGGAATCACCATATGCCATAAATTAATTTTGGCCCATTAGGCCCAATTAGATTAATAAAGGCCCCAAAGTCATATTTTGGACTTTTATGGAAATAGTTTAGGCCAAATGGATCCAACCCAATTGTCCACTACCAAACTTGGCCTAACTAAGCCCATTAATCCAAATAAACCAAATTAGCCCATTTAGTATTTTAGGGACTAATTTACATTAATACAATATTCCAAATATTACATTAATCCATTTTAAGTGTAATCAAATCTAATAACATAACTAATTAATTAATCTAATATTTCCAAAATATTAATTAATCTAATTAATCATGCTTATCATTCCAATTCATGTCCAACACAAATTGAAGCAAAATCAAGTCTCCAACAAGCATACTAACTCACGGCAATGACAAGAAATTTGATTCCAATCCAATTAAATCAACATTCAACATATATATCATTCCATTAACACATCCAAGTGTCAAAATTTAAAAATCACCATGAGTTACACTAGGGTAAGTTTCGGCCAACATAGGGAAATTAGGAAATTTGATCCAATCAATTTTTCAACAATCCAACAATGCACAACTCCTCAAGTTATCATCATCTAATCAACAACCAAAAACTCAAATTTGAATTTTCATGCTCCAAGCAAAAATTCCTAATTAAAGTTTATGAACCCTAGTTTTCAAAATCATATTTAGCAAGGCTCTTGATATCATTGTTAGTCTCTAAGACATGCCACAAGATCCTAAACATTATTATATGTGTGAAATAATAAGAAAAGTGGCGGAATCACTTACATTGTTTAATGGAGAAATTTCAAAATTTCCTCTTTGGATGAAGCTCCAAGCTTGTTGTTATGTTGTTTTTTCCTTGGGTGAGTTTCCCTATCACCTAATTTGACTCCTCTAAGTGCTAGCTTTGTTGAAATTTTGAAGCAAAATTTCACAACCATAGAGAGAAGAATCTGCCAAGGTGGAGAGAAGAAGATAGTGTTTCAAGATTTTTTGGTGGTTGGGTGTTAAATGTATTTCATTAATTAAGACTACTTACATCAACATTTGACCTTTGATGTAAGTCATGTGGTCCCACCACATTTTAAATTCAAAATATGAGTTGGCTTCCCCAATACACAACTTGACTTGGGCCCACCAAAATCAAAGATATTTTGTGTTCCCAAAACACAAAAAGACACACGCAAAGTCACGGGCAATTTTATCAGGTTCGTATAATTCCGATTAAATGAATTAACCGTCGCGCCATAATTAAATTAAATTTAAATAAATAATTATGTCTCGTAAAATTATTACGATAGTCGCTTTCAAATTAATTCTAAATTAATTCTTTCGCCCAAATTAAAATCCAATTTTAATTTCGTATTGAAATCCGATTTCAATTAATATATCCGATATATTATTTTAGCCACAAATAAATAAATTAAATAGAAAAATCCAATTTAACTATTAAATTTATTTTATCGATTAATTCTAAATTAATCGAGTTCTCTTTTCTATACGAAGTTAATCATAGATTTATTCTTACCGCAATTAATCCCAGATTAATTTTCTCTCTCATAATTAATCCCAGACTAATTCTATCTGAGTCAAATGTCATTGGTGAATCTTTGGGAAGCGACCCAAGAGATTCCTGGATATGTTGGCAGTAAATACGGTTATCGGACTATCTGAACATGTGCGTACCCCATACCATGTTCTCACCGATTTACAAGACAAGGTTGGCTTCTAGCAAAGCACCGTGCCTACCCAATTCTTAAGAAATATTCCCCGAGGAATATCATCTGTATCAGGTGTAGTAATACTAAAATTATGTAATACGTAATACGATCCAGTATCGGATGTCACATGTTAGGCCTAGGGCTGGCTCTGTGTCTGTCCCGTACGAAGCATATATCGGATCCTGAGTAACTAATCTCTATAATCGGGAAGTCATAACCTAGTCATATTATCCCGATAGCTGCAGCTTTAAGAGTACTAGTTCCGTATCATGTGTGACCATCATCTCTATATGACTGAAATGATACTTACATCTTGACATCACATCCAATACACTATGATTCTCAGTAAACCCAATACAGGCGTACATAGAACCTGTTAAAGCTCCAGACGATCAATATTAAAGTAAACTGATTGTCGCAAGTAATAGCGACGTAAGTCTCAGGTTAAAGATCACATACACCTACCCTGATTCAGATTCTCATAGACACATAGTCATACTACCAATGGGATTCCGTGTGGGTCTATCCAGAGCGAACTGTTCCCGGCCCAACGGCTAACAGAACCTCTTATTACAATTGCATAAGTATCCAATACCTAAATATATGAGAACTATGCCGTTAAGCTTCCATAACACGCACAAGTGTAATACTAGTCTATTCTGTATTATTAATGTCCAGTTTTGATAATACTTTGACTAAGGATATTTAATGATTAAACCGTTCGTGGATTAATATTGTCTCATTTCTTATTAATCTGATTTAACCATATGGATTTTTATCATTGATATATATCCAAGTTATCTAATTACAATAATGATAAAATAACAATTTCATTTTGATACATAGATAATTTGTACAAAAAAACACAATGTTCTTTACAAATAGTGATGCTATGGGTCATAATTGTCCAACAAATAGTTACCTAGGTGCACTCAGATGTTTGTGGTCCCTTGGAGGTTAATTCACTAGGTGGTAACAAATACTTTCTGACTTTCATTGACGATGCTCCTCGGAAAGTATGGGTGTATTTTCTAAAAACAAAGGATTAGGTCCTGGATTATTTCAAATTATTACATGCCATGGTAGAACGTGGAACATGGAAAAATTGAGGTGCCTCCGCACGGATAATCGAGGTGAATACACTTCTAATGAGTTTGATACCTACTACGAACGCTATGACATTTGATATGAAAGGATTGTTCCACGTACTCCACGCATAATGGTGTTGCTGAAAGAATGAATTGCATCATTATGAAGAAAGTCAAAAGCATGATCAACATGGCTAAGCTGCCAAAGCCATTCTGGGGAGAAGCTATTCATGTCGCCCGCTACCTGATCAATAGATCACCATCTGTACCGTTGAATTTTGAGATTCCGGAGAAAGTGTGGCCTAGTAAGAATCCCTCATATTCTCACCTTAGAACATTCGGTTGTTTAGCTTTTGCACACGTATCCAATGAGCTCATGCATAATCTCGATGAAATGGCTACTTCATGCATCTTCATAGGCTTTGGAGATGAGGAATTCAGATACAGGTTATGGGACCCGAAGGAAAAGAAGGTCATTAAAAGCAGAGATGTAGTGTTCTTGAAGACCAGACTATAGAATACATTGAAAAGCCTAAGATGTCTTCTAATTCCATTTCCGACAAAATCGATTCAAATCCAGACACACCCCAGCACCAACACGAGTGGCCACAGATAATGATGAGGTGTATGATATGTCAAAAGCAGAACCAGAGGAGGAAGATGGTGTTGAGTAGGGGGAGCAACAACCCGTTCCATCATAAGCTACAGGATCATCCACATATCTAGATGGCGACAGACCTCCAAAAACCAGTGAATCTCCAGTATAAAGATCTGAGCGAGGGTGGATTCTATCAAATAGATACTCAGGATCTGACTATATTATGCTTACTGACGAGGGGGAGTCAGAAAGTTTAAAGGAAACTGTATCTCATAAAGACAAATGAAAATTGATGCACGCAATGGAGGATGAAATGGAATCTTTGCAGAAAAATGACACTTATGAGATAGTCAAACTCCCACAAGGCATGAAGGTACTGAAGACCCAAATGGGTGTTAAAGATAAAGAAATATGGAAATGGAAATGTGGTGAAACAAAAGCCCGGTTAGTAGTCAAATGATTCCTACAGAAAAAGGGAATCAACTTTGATGAAATTTTTTCACCAGTTGTAAAATTGGCTTCAATCTGAGCTATCCTAAGATTGGTAGCCAATTCGAACTTAGAGTTTGAATAGATGGATGTTAAGACATCATTTCTTCATGGTAAGCTAAATGAAGAAATCTACATGGAGCAGCTAGAATTTTCAAGGTTTCAAGAAAAGAGAACCTTGTTTGCAAGCTGAATAAGAGCTTGTACGACCTTAAGCAAGCACCAAGGCAGTGGTACAAGAAGTTTGACTCGTTCATGGTGAGTCAAAACTATAAAAGAACTATAGCAGACCAGAGTGTCTATATTCAAAGATTTCTGGATGGAAATTTCATTGCTCTTCTGTCATATGTAGACGATATGTTGAGTGTTGGACAAGATACAGCGAAGATCAGCCAATTGAAGAATGAACTCTCTAAGTCTTTTGACATGAAAGACTTAGGACCAACTCAACAAATTTTGGAAATATAAATAGTCCGAGATAGACAGAATAAAAGGTTGTGGCTTTCACGTGTGAGTTATATTGAAAGGATAATCAGGACATTCGATATACAGAATGTCAAACCTGTCAGTATTCCGCTAGCGCACCACTTCAAATTGAGCAAGAGTTTGTGTCCCTTATACAAGAAAGAGATAGATGAGATGTCATCAGTTCCATATTCTTCAGCAGTTGGAAGCCTAATATATGTTATGGTATGTATCAAGCCAGATATTGCTAACGTAGTGGGTGTAGTGAGCCGTTTTCTCTCTAACCCAGGAAAACAACACTGGGAGGCAGTCAAATGGATTCTCAGGTACCTCAATGGTATATCGAAGTTATGTCTGTGCTACGGGGGAGCTGATCCAATCTTGGAAGGTTATACAGATTCAGATATGGTAGGGGATCTTGATGGTAGAAAATTTACATCAGGTTTTCTCTATACTTTTACATGGGGAGATGTGTCATGGTAGTCAAGATTGCAGAGGTGTATTGCATTACCCACAACAGAAGCTGAGTATATTGCAGCAGCAGAAGCAGGAAAGGAAATGTTGTGGTTAAATAGTTTTCTCCAAGAATTATGGATCAAGTAGACAGAATACAAGATACATTATGTAGTCAGAGTGCTATAGACTTGAGCAAGAATTTAATGTATCATTCGCGGACGAAGCACATCGATATTCGCTATCATTAGATATGCGAGGTGATGGATCAAAAACTGTTGAGACTAGTGAAGATCCATACATATAAGAATCCAGCTGTGGTTAGTCGGGACAAGCTTAAGTTGTGCAGAGACATAACCGGGATAGCTGTCAGATGACAATCATTTCGAATGCAGCTGGAGGGGGAGAATTTAAGGATCCAGCTACATTCATCACCACCATTACAAGCCTCCTAACAACTTTAGGTGGAGCGTTGAAAATGGTGGAAGCTTACAAAATAGCTTTAGGTACATTTATTTTGTTGACTTTTGGGTCATGAATTTTACTATAAATAGGAGCTCATTTGTGAGTTTAATTCATCACAAAATATTAAGCTTCAACTGAAGAATGTTTAGAGAGGGTAGAGAGAGTGAGATTTTTTTTATAAAGTTTTAAATATTTTGTAAAATCTATTCTTGTAGTAACAGAATCGTTTTTTCTCATAAACATTCTGCAGCGATTAGAGAATCAAAACATAATTTATATATATATATATATAAACTAGTTAAAAACTAATAGCTTTCATTGAAACTTGAAAGTCATGTATGATGGATTAAGTATTCTCCAATTAAAGTAATATGCGATTAGAAAAAAATTGATTTATTTATGATGAAATTTGGACACCTTTTCATCTAGTTAAATTGATTAAATAAATGCGTCAACTCAATCATCTCCTCAAACCAAAGTGCATTTATTTCACACCTTCTCATATCAGATAATATTATCATAGGCTATGAGAGCCTTCATAAATTGAGGAACATGAGGATAGGAAAAAAGGACCTGATTGCACTAAAGTGCGACATCAGCGAAGCCTATAACCATGTGGAATGATGTTTTGTGGAGTGAATGATAGAAAGGTTTGGGCTTCTCTAGCAAATGGAAGTGTCTAATTATGAATTGCATATCCTCCCCTTCATTATCGGTGCGGATTAATTACAAAGCCAAAGGCCTAATTAAGCCTTAAATAGGTCTACGCCAGGGCTGTCAACTTTCACCATATCTGTTCATTATTTATGCTGAAGTTTTTCCTAGCCTCATTCATAAGGCAGAGAAGGATAAATGTATCTCTAGTCTACAGTTTGGTAAAATCTTTCAGTGTCACATCTTCTCTTTGTTGATGATAGCCTAATTCTCACCAATGCCGCGATTGAAGAATGCCGCTACCTGAAGGGATTTTTCGAAACACATGCCATGGCCACAGGTCAGATCTTCAACTATGAGAAATCATCCATGACCTTTAGCCCTAATTTTAGAAGCAACATCATGAAGATGATTAAATGGCTATTTAAACTGAACGAGGTTTCTTCGCATGGAAAGTACTTAAAGCTTCCATCTATGGTGGGAAGAAATAAAAGAGCTTTCTTTAATGAGCTCAAGCTGAAAATTTTGAACAAGTTTAAATCTTGGCAAGGGAGCCTGTTTTCTAGCGGAGGCAAAGAGGTGCTTATCAAAGCAGTCACACAGGTTATTCCTTCCTACACTATGAGTGTTTTTAAGCTCCCTTGGTCATTTTGTTAAGAGATTGAAAAGAAGATGATTTCTTATTGGGGGGTCAAATGAGAACAAGAAGAAAATACATTGGGCAGGGTGGCAAAAGTTTAGTGAGCCCAAACAGATGGTGGAATGGGATCTCGTAACCTTAAAGCCTTCAACTAGGCTCTTTTGGCCAAACAAGTGGTGAGTCCTTCAAGATCCAATGCCTCCAGTGTCCAAAATCATGCATGCGAGATATTTTAAACGAGGCTATTTTGTCAACCCAAACATTGGTTATAACCCATCTTTTATTTGGAGAAGTATTTTGTAGGGTATGAATTTTTTGAAGAAAGGGCCCAGGTGGCGAATTGGGGATGGAAGATCAACCCAAATCTATAACAGCTGCTGGATGCCATAACCAAAGCTATTCAAACCAATATCTCCACCAGCTTTTTCTTCAAAAGCCAAAGTCTATGTTTTAAAGGATGGGAATAATAAATGGAACTCAGATTATCAACAGGCATTTCCTGGAGCCAGATATCCAAGACATAATGTCTATCCCTCTACTGAGAAACCCTAAAGCTGATAAATGGTGTTGGCACTTTGATAAGAGTGGTTATTTCTAAGTTAAGAGTGTTTATCATGTTGCCTTGGAAACCAAGGAAAGCACAAAGGCCTCCAGATCTGCTCAAAACTTAACGAATTGGAATCATATCTGGTCATTAGTTCTGCTTGTAAAGGTGAAAATCTTCAGCTAGCATATGTTGTCTGAGATGCTACTAACGGCTTGAAGATTAAGAAGTTGCTTAATAATGATCAGTGTAAGAGATGTGGCAAGTTCTTAAAAACCACGGCCCATGCCTTTTTGTTTTGTAAACCTTCCGGAGAGTGTTGGAAAATTTTAGATTGTGCTTAGCTGACAAGCCACTTTAAAAGGAATAATATGTGGGACTTTATGCATTTGTGTGTGTTAAGATTCTCTGACCACTGAAGATTGTTTATGAGGAGATTTATTCTCTATTACTACTTACTATAATTTACAAAGATTACAAACTTTGTTATAAAAACCTCACATTTCACTCTCTAAGCTCTCTTACTTGGAGCTTAAACTCTAAACTCTTTTACTTGGAGCTTCTTGTTGGGGATACTTGAACTCTCAAATGAGAGCTCAATTTATAGGCAATGACTTGTCTTCTAACTCAACAAAATTAGTGGAGTGGTGCCATAACTATCCACTAATTGAGTGGTTAAAGGTGGTTACACCAAAATCATTAATTGATTAATGATGGTTGTAACAAATTAATCATGCTTGTTGTGATTCTCTAACCAGTGAATAGTATTTATGAGGAAAAATTACTCTCTATTATTACTTGAATAGAATTTACAAGATTACAAACTTTGTTACAAAAAACCTCACACTTCACTCTCTAAGCTCTCTTACTGGGAGCTTAAATTCTAAACTCTCTTACTTGGAGATTCTTGTTGGAGATGCTTGAGCTCTCAAATGAGAGCTCAATTAATAGTTAATGACTTGCCTTCTAACTCATCACAATTAGTGGAGTGGTGGCCATAATTGTCCATTAATTGAGTGGTTAAGGGGTGGTTATACTAAAACCATTAATTGATTAATGATGGTTATAACAAATTAATCATGCATGTTGGATTCATATCATTCTCCCCCTCCAACTACATCTGAAACTATTGTCATCTTATAGTTATTTTAGCCATGTCTCTGCAAAGCTCTAGCCTGTCTCGGGTAACCATATCTTCGATGACATATCGGTTATGTCTCTGCACAACATATTTCACTGTGTCTCTACACAGTATTCTTCTGCTGTCATTTTTCTTCACCCATCATTCTCCAGTGTCTTCTGGCCTTTTGGGAAACTCTCTGGCTCCCCTTCATCAGTAAGAAGAATGCATTCGGATTTCGGATATTTGGTTGATGGAATCCAACCTCGCTCAGAACTTCTTGTCCAAGCTCCACTTTTCCAGGAGGTCTGTCATAATCCAAATATGTGGATGATCTTGTAACTTCTAATGGAGCGTGATGAGGCCCAGGATGCAGCCCATGGTGGACATGGACGGACCACCACTATGCATGTTCTAGAAGGTCCAATCACGAGGTCTCGAGCTAAGAAGATCCATGAAGCAATACATGGATTAATACAGAAGATTATATCTGACTATTCCCACACCTATACTACATTGAGTATGGGCTTGGATCTGGATGAACCCAAGATGGTGAACCTTATTCAGGTCGTGGAGCAACGAGATACTTAGGCCTATTCATGAGGTCTCGAGCTAAGAAGATCCAGGAAGCAATGCATGGATTCATACAGAATATTATATCTGACTATTCCCGCACCTATATTATATTGAGTATGGGCTTGAAGCTGGATGAACCCAAGATGGTGAACCTTATTCGGGTCATGGAGCAACGAGATACTTAGTCCTATTTATTTATAGTTATTTAATAATTGTTATGATTTTATTTAGGGCTTGACATTTGTTTTGTTTCGGCCCTTTATTTATGTTTGAGCGAATTTTTTTTATATTATTATTATTTTATGTTTGGGAATTAGGTTAAGCGTGCAAGGGTTTGCATGTGGGGATAGCTTAGCTTAGTTTTAGGATACACGCCTATTGGCGTGTGGGTAGTTTCATCTTTTATCCTTTTTGGGTTGAGTTTTTGGTTGAAGCCTCCTTATAAAAGGCTAACTTTTGGTTCTGTTTTGATCAACTCTTCTTCAATAAAATTATATCTATTTCATGAACTTTGAGAAACCCTCAATTTGTTCTCACTGTTTTTGGCTTATCAAAGGTCTGCTAATCCATTGTGGCGCCCATTGGCACTCTAGGTTTCTGTTGCTTGTTCTTCAGAGGTTTAGAGTTTTTATCCGAACTGTCTTGGCTTTCTTTGGAACGGTTTCAATCCTGTGTGGGTTTGCTTGGCTTTTTCCAGGAAGGTTCTCATCATTTGGTATCAAGAGCAAAGGTTCCAAGGTCAGTTCACATATCTATTTTTTTTTTTTAGTTCATTATATTATCTCATGTGTTCTTAGCTTCTATTATGCGTTTGTTTTCTTTCCTGCGTTTTTCTTATTTTCCTTTCCTTTCGCGTCCTTTTTTCTGTGTTTGTTGGTTGTTTTGTGTTCTATTTGTTGCTTTCGGCGTTTGTGCGTATTTTTTCCTGGCTATGATTTTCCTTGCCTGCGTTTGTGCGATTCTCATAACCTAAGGTTCTAAAGCCTTAGACTCTTTGGGGCAACAGGTAAAACTTGTGAGATTTTGGAACTAATCGAAATCAGGTCAATTCCACAACACCAAACAGTTTAGAAGGTCAGAGGGACGCGATTTTTTTTTTAAAAAATACAATTTTTTTAAATTTTGCCTACGTGCAATTTTTTTCTAGCATTCGTATTGTCATGACGAGGTGATTAAGATAATTTACATGTGCGTGTTTAAAAATTCCAAATTTCGAGTGTAATCGCTTACTTGCTGTCATCTTTACCACAATCGATAGTGTGCTTGTTTTCTTCTTCCATCGCATTTAACTAGCTTTTCTTTTATTAATTCTCGTAAATCATGTCAGCATCTTATTTCCCTTATGCTTGTGTACCTATCTGTTGTACTTGTGTGATTGAGCTGAACAGTGCTATTAGGACAAATTAATAAGGGTTTTTGTCATACTAGGCTCAAATCCTTTGAGAAATCATCTGAGGGCAAGAGAGGTAAAAGGCAGTTTTGGGTGAGCTTAGCTTCGGGTAAAAGCCATTTGAGTGACAAACATGAGAGAATTGGAATTGTGAGGATTTTAACTTTTTTGCTTTAATTGTTTTTTTATTACTAACGTTTGTTGCAATTGCAGAGTTTAAAAATATATAATATTTAAATAGTAAGCATGTCCAGAGAAGGCACATCTCCGAGTCAAAGTGCTAATTCTCCACAGGAGCCCGAATTGAGAGATGTGGCGAATACTGTGACAACGCTTCAGTAAGAGTTTGCATATGTATTAGAGTTGATGAGAGATGTTCGAGATTAGGTGCAAGCAATGAGACACAGTACCTCATAGGGGAATAGGCCACCACGTCCGACTAGAGCTAATGAGGCAGGGCACGTACCTCTCAGGCCTGGTGGACGACAGACTGTACCCATGGATGAGATGGAGGCCGAGAATGAATTTGATTATGATGAGGATTTTGATAGAGTATCAGAGGTAGGAATGAAAGACCGTTCAGGAGAAATCATGAGAATGAGGAAAATTGTGATTTGGGTAAAATCAACATGGCTATTCCTTTCTTCTAAGGCAAGAGTGACCCCGAAGCTTATCTAGAGTGGGAACGTAAGCTAGAGCTCTTTTTTTACTGTCATAATTATTCCGAGATTAAGAAGGTTAAGTTGGCGATTATTGAATTTACCAATTATGCACTTGTCTGGTGGTACCAAATGATGAAAAACATTAGTAGGAATAGGGACCGCCCGATCACTACATATGCCGAATTGAAAATAGTTATGAGGAAGTGATTTTTACCGAGTCATTACTATCGAGATCTGTATCATAACTTTATAATATTACACAAAGGTTTCAATGTATCGAAGACTACCACGAGGAGATGGAAATTGCAATGATTCGCGCAAATGTCGAGGAAGACCGAGAGGCCACTATGGCACAATTTCTAAGTGGGCCGAATATGGAGATTGCAAATGTAGTGAAATTGCAGCATTATATGAAATTAGAGGACATGGTACATATGGCAATGAAAGTGGAACGCCAACTGAAGCGAAAAACTACATTAAGGAGAAATTCTGGTCCAAGCAATACATGGAAGCCAAAATAGGGAGATAATGACAGGGATGGCACCACATCTAGGTTTAGATAAGAGGCCCCAAAACCAATGGAAGATTTCACCACCAAACCTAAACCAAAAATCGATACCCCACCAAATAGAAGTCGTGACCTTAAATGTTTCAAATGTATAGGAAGTGGCCATATAGCGTCACAGTGCCCTAATAGAAGGACCATGTATATGGGGTGATGGTGAGGTGATTTTAGATGGCGAGGATGTTGCGGATCAGGTGTTGGAATTTCTACGGTCCCGAGGATCGATTCAAGCATAAAAATTAAGTGCGAATACAATCAAAGAGGTCGCGAAATACTCACAATGATCGGTTGAGACGATGCGGTAAAGAACAAAAAATTATTTTCTACCCATTGAGAAGTCACGGCAGTCCACTTTCTGTCCTCCATGGATTCGGCCATCTTGGTCCTCCATTGATGCTCCAGGCTTCGTGATGTGATTCCATGCTCATGGGTGGACTTCCCTATCACCTTCGCATGACTTCGTAGTGTGCTAGCACTCTTGATTTTGCAACAAAATCATGCATTTGCTTCCCTTTCTTGCTCACGGTTTTTCCCAGAAAACAGAACAAGAAATACCCAAATGGGCGTGTGAGAGAGATGAAGAAGAAAGAGAGAGAGTGTAATGTGTGTTGGTGGCCAAAGTGTGTATCTAATACACATTTTTAATTTTGCAAAATCAATCAATTGATATCCAAAAACAAAACAAATACAAACATTTAAAATATATTAAATGTCAATCAAGCTTTCAAAAAGCTTTCCAACCGCTTTCATCAAGTCACATCACTCAATCAATCAAGTGACAAGTTGTCACATCACTAAAAGTGACTAATAATTTGACGTTTGATGCGACTAGCGATTTGACGATTGATTTGACTTACGTGCCGCACTCGAATTCGAAATGTTAATGCGCTCGCAAACAATCCCGGGCTCAGGTTCGCTAATTCCAAATTAACGAATTTTCCGTTGCGACGTAATTAAATGATTATGCCTAGCGAAATCACTATTCACGTCGCTAACGAATTAATTCTAAATTAACTCGTTTGCCCAAATTAAAATCTATTTTCAATTCTGCGTCGAAATCCAATTTCGTATAATATATCGAATATATTATTTAATCGATTAATTCAAATTAATCGTCTCTCTCTTTAATTGATATTTTATCCCAGATAAAATATCTCCGCAATTAATCCCAGATTAATTTTCTCTCTCATCGAATTAATCCCAGATTAATTAAAGTGTGATTCATACGTCATCGGTGAATCTTCGGGAAGGGACCCATGAGATCCCCGGATATGTTGGCAGTAAATTCGATCATCGGACTATCCGAACACGTAAGTACCTAGTACTACATTTGTACCGATTTACAAGACAAGGTTGGCTTCTAGGAAAGCGCCATGCTTACCCAATTCTCCAGAAACATGCTTACAGGAATAAGCGATCTATATCAGGCATAGTATACTTAGTATTGTGTATGTCGATCCAGTATCGGAAGTCACGTGCTAGGCCTGGGGCTGGAATTGTGTCTGCCCCGTACGAAGCACATATCGGATCTCTGGTAACTAGTCTCTATAATCGGATATACATGACCTAGTCATAATATCCCGATAGCTGCAGCATATAAGAGAACCAGTCCCTTATCCTACGTGACCATCATCTCCACTATGACTGGAGTGATACTTCCGTCTTGACATCACACCCAACACACTATGATTCTCAATATACCCAGCAGAAGCGTACACAGAACCTGTTAAAGCCCTGGACGACCAAAACCAAAGTATATTGATTGTCGCAAGTATTAGCGGTGCAAGTCTCAGGTTAAGACCAAATAAACCTACCTTGATTTCGGACTTCCATAGACACATAGTCATACTACCAATGGAATTCGAGGGGGTCTATCCAGAGCGAAGCTGTTTCCCATATCATCGGTAAAACACAACCTCCTATTACACTTGCATGAGTATCCTATACCCAAATATATGAGAACTATGATGTTATGCCCTCACAACGCGCACAAGTGTAATACTAGTCTTTTACGCATTATCGATGTCCATTCTCGATAATACTCTGACTAGGGATATTTAATTATTTATCCTTTGTGGATTGATACTGTCTCATATCATCTCAATCCAGGAACAAATCACAGGGACCTCCTATCATTTATACATCATGGTGATCTAATCACAAATGATAAGATAGCAATCTCCTTTGTCACATAGTTAATTTGTACAACAACACTATAATCTGTACAAATAGTGACGCTATGGGTCATAAATGTCCAACAATCTCCAACTTCGCCTATAGCCAGTCACTCGAGTGTCTGACACCTGAACTATGTACGGTTCACTCAAACTGCTGAGGAAAGGCTTTCATCAGCGGATTTGCTTGATTATCATCTGATGCGATTTATATGATCATCATATCACCCCGATGTATGATCCGAACGAATCAGATGAATATCGAAGTATATATCTGGATCGTTGATGAGACTATTAATTCTTTAGCCTGTGTTGAAGCCTTACTCAGCGGCTAATAGAACTATATCTAATCTAATTAGATTTATTATCGACCCAAATGGCTTCTATTGCTGCCTCAGCTGCAGTAATAACCCGCATTTGTTGTTTATTCGGTAACAGTATCTTGCTTGGAAGATTTCTAGCTCACTGTTCCATTATTCAAACTGTATAGTACCTTTGTTGCGACTTATAGTCGTTTTATCAGTTTGGAAACTTGTAGCAGTGATCCCAGTCACTTCAAGTTCTCCAACTCTATAGTATAAGAAAGCATCCTTAGTTCTCTAAGAAACTAACGGATGTTCTTAATATCAATCCAGTGACTATCACTTGGATTGGCCTTATTGTGAATCCATATGCTCAAAGCGTATGAGACACCAGGTCGCGTACATTTATTCAATGTACGATTTCTCGGAGAGTTTTATCGAAAGCCAAGCTTTCGCCGATTGTTTTATGGGAATATCATTTCCAAGAAATGAGATATCATCATTACTTATAGGACAGCCACTGTCAGTGCGCTCCCACTAACCCCTTTATATACACAAGAATCATTTCGTTTTGAATTAAATCATAAATCATTATGATTACATCAAAACGATAATTCCAAGAACTCAATGCTTGCTTCAATCCAAACATGGATCGAATAACCTGCAAACCTTGTTTGCTAGTTTTGGTACAACAAAATCGTCAGGATGTTGTAAACATCCTCCAAAAGGTTTCCTTTTTAGGAAAGCGATTTTCCCGTTAAGCTGACATATTTCATAAATGAAACATGCAGCATCAGCAAGCATTATCCAAATGGATTTACCGTGGCAACAGGTAAAAGGTTTCGTTGTAATCAACACAATGTTGATAACGATACCTTTCCGCCAAAAGCCTAGCTTTGTACGTTGGTATGTTACCATCCATGCATGTCTTCCTTTAAGACTTATATAGTACATATAGGCACAATGCCTTGCAGTACATCAACTAGTATCCAAACTAAGTTGATATACATGGAATCCATTTCGGACTCATGGCACTTTGTCATAATACGGAGTCGATACCTTGTATCACTTCCTCATACGTAGTAAGTTGGTATACCTCAATAAGATTGACATCTTTATGAGGTGAGATCAGAAACCCATACCCCAGGTTGTTTTCTGACTCTCTCTGAACTACGTGGTTCTTGTGTATTCGAAGATTACTGGTATAGTTTCATCCTTGATGAACTATATGTGATCCATTAAGGATTCGGTGCCTGGAATAGTATTACTCCGATTTTCATCGAGTTTTACTATCCTCCCACTTACCACTGCATATAGGTATTCCTATTAGGAAAACCGCATGGTGAGCAACAATTAAATTGTTCTCTTATGAGATGTATAAGTACTATACTTTGGTATCCCTAGGACAACCTACATTAGGCACTTATCCAATTTGGGTTCTAGTTTGGTATCATCCAAACGTATGCCTAGCATTCCCAAATTATTACGAATGATAAACCTGGTTTCTTTCCTGTTCATATCTAATATGAAGTATGTCTAACAGATTTTATGGAACCTTATTCTAAATAAGTTATGCACTGTCTATGCTTATCCATTGAAGGAAATGGTAGCTCAGAGCGACTCATGATTAACCTTATCATATCCAACAAAATTCGATTTCTCTGGTTCGGACACACCGTCAGGATGACGTGTTCCGAGAGGAGTCCTCTTTGAAAGAATACTTTGCTCTTTCAAGTATTTGAGAAACTTATTGCTTAAGTATTTCATCATGGTCTAACCGTGATTGTTTAATACTTTAGTCGATCTGTTTGTCTATTTCGTGTCGAAACTATAAGAGTTTCCGATTTGTGTTTCAAAAGAAACACATAACCATAACGCGATGCCACATCCGTAAAGGTCACAAAATATTCATATCCACCTCTAGCCTAGCTAGATATGGGCCCACTTTCTTCACTATGAACTAGGGCTAACAGATCGGTGGCATTTGCATTTTTACCAAGTAAATAGTGTTTTAGGCACTTTGCCCAATAAACTAGATTCGTAGACTTTATTTGAATGAAATCAAATTTGTCCTAGTATCCACTCTTCAAAAGTGTGGATATACGAGTCTTGTTTGATTGTGTCCCAGACAACAATGCCACAATTAAGTTTCATCTGATCAAAGCAGTCACGCTTCCGCGATCCCGTTTGCCACAATTTAAGCAGACATTTTGGGATATGTCCTTTATCTTCCCAGAAGATTATAATGATTTTGCCTTTGCCCTTTTTCAATATTCCAAAAGCCATTGGCCAAGCCTTGGCACTCTAGAATATCGAAGTAAGGTGCGACTAGTGCTACTTGTCTTATTGCAAATTTTGACTTTGTCTCCTTGAGAATAGTCATTGACTCTCCAAAAATTATTATTGCAATTTTAGTACTTCTAAAATCTAAGTATAGATTTATGAAGATCCTTCAATTTCAGTATCATACTTTAAGGATCTAATCCTTAGTTCTGATTAAGAAATTAAGGAGTCTACTACGACAAGCTTAATAGATTAAGCACTAAAGTTATCATGACATGAATCTTCCAAAGATCATGCTCTATTATTTGCTCAACTTCGGGCTTAGGCTTAATATGTTATTTTATCAAACAAAGTAACTTATTATTTTCCAGGACCATCCTGAAATATTATTCCCAATTTGAAAATTAAACCATTTAAATACATTTTCCCTAGGATTATGTTTTAAATGTCAATCTTTCAATTTTATAATAGTCCAACTATTTAATCAACGATTTCGGTACTATTTATTATATTGATTACTATAGTCCAACTATTTAATCAATTATAATTGAATTGTTTGAATACAGTCCAACTGTTAATTAAAACAACGATTTAAATATTAGTCCAACTAACATTTAATTTATTTGACGAATGATATTTGATTGAGCGCGTATGGCAAGTAATTAAACGAATATTGCAAATTTAATTATTGCCTCCCACTATTTTTCGACGAGCCTCTAACCCTCTGTCGATTACTTGGGAAACCGTGTTTCCTAGTGGGGTAGGATCCCGTTAAATGTCACACAATCTTGACTTTGGCCAACAAATTGTATGATAATTAACTAGGTAGATCTCTAAGATCAATTGGATCCAATCCAATTCCTAGATCCAGTAGGGGGACATCCAAGTCCAAAACATATATCTTATATATGCCAATATATCCAATATATTGCCTAACCTTTTTCCTCTGAATCAACTAAGCCTTGGCTTTGGCACAACAAACTTAGTGATCCCAGTTAAGCGTGACCCATTGACCATGGAAAGCTTCGTAATCAATGTCGATGGACAAGAAGTGGTCTTGACTTTGGCCAATAAACCACAACCTGGACAAGACACCAATATGGAACAAAGCTCTCGTGATTCAAACACATCCTCGACGGACAAAGGTCTTGACTTTGGCCAACAAACCAATGCCAGTCTTAGATCTTGAGTAAGAATCACTCAATGGAAGGAAAAAGGCTTAATATTTTGTGAGGGTTTTTCGAGTGCAAATTGGCAACAAATTTATTATCTTTATTAAGGTCTCATCATCATACACCCTTAAACATGCATTCTAAATACATAATAAAGCGCGTATAAATAAATTAATAATGATATGCGGATGGATACTGTACACAATGATCCTAGATCAAATCTCTATGTTTCTCTCTCCCGCTAGCACATGTATTACTTCTACCTGTTACACTACACTTCTAAAGAAACCTCATTTACATTGAGGGGAATAAGTGAGAAGAGAATACAAAGAATAAGGAGGTAATAAGGCTGGACACACAGGTCCAATTAATAAATCAAATTTATTACAACAATTTCTAAAATTGTCCCACCCATCTAATATCCATCCGATATACATTATTCATGCATCGCAACCATGTATTCACACATGTTATCAATCAATCTAATCAAATTAATTAATCTTCTAATTAGTGACCATCCAATGTTCAAACAACGATTTGATTTTGCGCGAGTCAAACTCGTTTTGTGAATATGTACTCAAAGTACGAATTCTCAAATTAAATTAAACTACATAATTAAATCCATTTCAATTTGTATTTAATACTAATTCGTTATTTAATTCCAAATTAAATATTACACTTTATTAACGAACCTTTACGATTTAAATTCCAAATTTAATCGTTACGGGTCTCAAAGCCCAATTAACGTCCAACGTTAATTTAATTAAAATCCAATGGGCTTTTAATTAATTTCTTTAAGGCGTGGACTTTTGGTCAACTCTGGTCAAACCCAATAACCAAAGCCCAATCAAGGAATTACCCCATAAGCCTAGAAATCAATTTAGGCCCATTAGGCCCAATTAAATAATTAAAGGTCCATTAGTCGCATTTGGGCTTTATGGAAGCGGTTTTGGGCCCAATTGGATCCAACTAATTTAGCCTAAACCTAACTTGGTACAACCAAGCCCAATAAGCCCATTTACAACATTACAAGCCCAATTTCCAAAATTAGCCCAATATAATTAAATTACAAAAATCCAATTTCACAATTTAATTACATAAAGTGTATAGCATAATTAATCACCCAAATTAACATTTCTAAAACATCAATTTACACAATTAATTGTGCTTATCAACATTAAATCATGTCCAACACAATTTATCAAAAAATCAAACCCATTCATGTTATATATGTCTCGGCATTTAGGGTTTTTGTCCAATTCAAAAATTCAATCCAATTAATTCTCAAATCAACAATTCCCAATTGATATTAATTCATCCAATGAATCAAAAATAAAAAATCCAAGACATTTAGGGCACTCTTCCATTCGGCCAAGCCAAGGAATTAGGGGAAAATTGTTCCAAGACAATTTCTTGAAATTGATCCAATAAATCTTCAATTCAACATGATTTAAGAACACTTAATCAAACAATTCAACCAAATCATGCTCAAAATCATTTTACCTATATTTTAACCCTAATATATTTTCATGCTCAACCTTGCTCTGATACCATTGTTGGAATTTCTACGGTCCCGAGGATCGATTCAAGCATAAAATTAATTGCGAATACAATCAAAGAAGTCACGGAATACTCACAATGATCGGTTGAGACGATGGGATGAAGAATAAAAAATTATTTTCTGCCCATTGAGAAGTCACGGCAGTCCACTTTCTGTCCTCCATGGATTCGGCCATGTTGGTCCTCCATTGATCCTCCAAGCTTCGTGATGTGATTCCATGCTCATGGGTGGACTTCCCTATCACCTTCGCATGACTTCGTAGTATGCTAGCACTCTTGATTTTGCAACAAAATCATGACTTTGCTTCCCTTCCTTGCTCACGGTTTTGCCCAGAAAACAGAACAAGAAATGCCCAAATGGGCGTGTGAGAGAGATGAAGAAGAAAGAGAGAAAGTGTTATGTGTGTTGGTGGAAAAAGTGTGTATCTAATACACATTTTTAATTTTGCAAAATCAATTAATTGATTTCCAAAAAACAAAACAAATACCAAACATTTAAAATATATTAAATGTCAATCAAGCTTTCAAAAAGATTTCCAACCACTTCCATCAAGTCACATCACTCATTCAATCAAGTGACAAGTTGTCACATCACTCAAAGTGACTAATAATTTGACGCTTAATGCAACTAGCAATTTGACGCTTGATTTGACTTGCGTGCCGCACTCGAATTCGAAATGTGAATGCGATCGCAAACAATCCCGGGCTCGGGTTCGCTAATTCCGAATTAACAAATTTTCCGTTTCGACGTAATTAAATGATTATGCCTAGCGAAATCACTATTCACGTCGCTAACGAATTAATTGTAAATTAACTCGTTCGCCCGAATTAAAATCTAATTTCAATTCTGCGTCGAAATCCAATTTCGTATAATATATCGAATATATTATTTAATCGATTAATTTCAAATTAATCGTTCTCTCTTTAATTGATATTTTATCCCAAATAAAAAATCTCCGCAATTAATCCCAGATTAATTTTCTCTCTCATCAAATTAATCCCAGATTAATTAAAGTGCGAGTCATACATCATCGGTGAATCTTCGAGAAGCGACCCATGAGATCCCCGGATATGTTGGTAGTAAATTCGGTCGTCAGACTATCCGAACACGTAAGTACCTAGTACTACATTTGTACCGATTTACAAGACAAGGTTGGCTTCTAACAAAGCGCCATGCCTACCCAATTCTCCAGAAACATGCTTACATGAATAAGCGATCTATATCAGGCGTAGTATACTTAGTATTGTGTATGTCAATCCAGTATCGGATGTCACGTGTTAGGCCTGGGGCTGGAATTATGTCTGCCCCGTACGAAGCACATATCGGATCTCTGGTAACTAGTCTCTATAATCGGATATACATGACCTAGTCATAATATCCCGATAGCTGCAGCATATAAGAGAACCAGTCTCGTATCCTACGTGACCATCATCTCCACTATGACTGGAGTGATACTTCCGTCTTGACATCACACCCAACACACTACGATTCTCAATAAACCCAGCACAGGCATACACAGAACTTGTTAAAGCCCTGGACGACCAAAACCAAAGTATATTGATTGTCGCAAGTATTAGCGGTGCAAGTCTCAGGTTAAGACCAAATACACCTACCCTGATTTCGGACTTCCATAGACACAAAGTCATACTACCAATGGAATTCCGAAGGGGTCTATCCAGAGCGAAGCTGTTTCCCGTACCATCGGTAAAACACAACCTCCTATTACACTTGCATGAGTATCCTATACCCAAATTTATGATAACTATGTTGTTGCGCCCTCACAACGCGCACAAGTGTAATACTAGTCTTTTACGCATTATCGATGTCCATTCTCGATAATACTCTAACTAGGGATATTTAATGATTTATCCTTCGTGGATTGATACTGTCTCATATAATCTCAATCCAGGAACAAATCACAAGGACCTCATATCATTTATACATCATGGTGATCTAATCACAAATGATAAGAGAGCAATCTCCTTTGTCACATAGTTAATTTGTACAACAACACTATGATCTGTACAAATAGTGACGATATGGGTAATAACTGTCCAACATCAGGTGCCCGAGTTGGAGGTCTCCACTGATGAAGAAGTGGTTGAGTATGCAGCCAAGAGAGAGTCATTTGTGACCCGTCGTGCTTTAAGTACCTAGGCCATGGTTGAAGATGATATGGTACAACAGCGGGGGAACATATTCCATTCTAGATGCCTAGTCCAGAACAAGGCATGCAATATGATTATCAACAGAGACAGTTGTACTAATGTGGCTAGCATAATACTTATTGAGAAGCTGGGTTTGACTTTGCTTAGACATCCTACGCCTTATCTTTGCAGTTGTTGAATAACAGTGGCGAGGTTAAAAATAATAAGCGGGTCTTGGTTAATTTTACTATTGGTAAATACAAAGATAAGGTGTTATGTGATGTGGTCCTCATGCAAGCTGGGCATTTGTTACTATGGCGTCCTTGGCAGTTTGACAGGAGAGTGATGCATGATGAGTTTCGAAACAGATATTGTTTCAAGCAAGATGGAAGAAAAGTTACATTTGTTCTATTGACACTATAGGAAGTCATTGAAGATAAAATGAAGCTACAGGCTTCTACAGAGAAAAAATCCACGGGCAAGATCAAGAATGTGAGTTGAATGGATGAGGTTAATAGTTCCAGGGGAGTAAGCGAGAGAAAAACTTATCGTGCACAAAATAATGAGAGTGTGGTTAGAAAGAAAAATAGTTTCTTTTCTAAAGAGGGGGAATTGAGGAGAGAGTATGCCAAGAATAAAGTTATGATCCTTCTTTTGTATAGAGAAACTCTTCTGAGTTCTGATGACACTAACCCTAACACTATTTTGCCTAGTGTGTTTACTTCTTTAATACAGGATTATGATGATGTGTTTGCAGAGGAGATACCTCATGGTTTACCACCACTTCGAGGTATTGAGCATCAGATCGATTCATCCCAGGGGCGGTCATTCTTAATCGACCAACCTACCGCAGTAACCCTAAGGAAACTAAGGAGCTCCAAAGCAAGTGGAGGAGTTGATGATCAAAGGGTACGTACGGGAGAGCATGAGTCCGTGCGCAGTTCCAGTCTTGTTGTACCAAAGAAAGATGGCACATGGAGAATGTGTGTGGATTGTCTAGTAGTCAACAATATCACTATAAAGTATCGCCACTTTATCCCTAGATTAGATGATATGTTGGATGAATTATATTGATCTTGTATTTTCCAAAAATTGACCTTAAAAGTGGGTATCATCAGATTAGGATGCGGGAAGGGGATGAATGGAAGACTGCTTTTAAAACAAAATATGGACTATATGAGTGGTTTGTGATGCCATTTGGGCTTACAAATTCCCCCAACACTTTTATGCGTCTAATGAATCATGTTTTGCGTGCCTTTTTGGGAAAATTTATAGTCGTATATTTTGATGATATTTTAGTGTACAACAAGAATTTAGATGAGCATGTAGGACATGTGCGATCTGTGTTTGATGTTTTGAGGAATGAATTGTTGTATGCTAATCTTAAAAAATGTGACTTTTCCATGGAAAAAGTGATATTCCTGGGGTATGTCATTAGTGTTCAAGGAATTGAGGTTGATGAAAACAAAGTTAAGACCATTCGTGAGTGGCCTACACCTAAGAGCATCACTGAGGTTAGGAGTTTCCATGGACTAGCCAGTTTCTATAGGAGGTTTGTAAAAGACTTTAGCATTATTGTCGCACCACTTACTAAAGTCATAAAGAAAAATGTTGGTTTTCATTGGGGGGAGGAACAAGACAGTGTTTTTAAACTTCTTAAAGATCGATTATGTTCTACACTTGTTTTAGTCTTACCTAACTTTAACCAAACTTTCTAGATTGAGTGTGATGTTTCGAGTGTCGGTATTGAAGCAGTTCTTATGCAGGAACGACGCCTTATAGCTTACATCAGTGAAAAGCCAAATGGTGCAGCACTACGATACCCGACCTACGACAACGAGTTTTATGCTCTAGTCAGAGCACTGGAAACTTGGCATCATTACCTCTAGCCAAAGGAGTTTGTGATTCACATTGATCATAAATCTCTGCATCATATCAAAGGTCTAAGTGTGGGACACAGAAACTGGGCGACTCATGTTGTTTTGGGCTCGCGGCCCGATTGGGAGTACGAAGTAGCCCGCGGGGGACTAAACCGGAGAATAATTGAGTCGACACCCGGTGTGAACCGGGACAAAGATTTAAGGCCGCACTCACCCCTCGCAAGGGAAGACCTCAAACTGTTGGGTTCGGAATGGTCCCTTACTTATGCCACTTGTAATGAAATAATTTGTGCAATAATTTAACCAAACTTAAGCAACATTTATTTCCAAGGAGTATTCTACTTTAAAGTTCACATGCTTGAAAGTAATCATCATAACGGAAAACATGCAATAGCACACGACAATCTCATGAACATGTTTTGATCATATAATGCGGAAAACAAAGAACAACCTAGGCATAATGCAAATTCCAAACGCAAAATAAAGGACTAATCATGCTTGAAAATGAACAACTAAATGGGCTAAATCATGCTTAAGAACCAAGTAGCATACTAACGGCCTAATCATGCTTAAGAACCAAGTAGCATACTAACGGCCTAATCATGCTTGAATACCATCTCATGAACACATCAAATAAATAAATGCAGGAATTCAAATAGTATGATTGATTACATGATACAAGAGAAATCACCTAAGAAACAATTATGCATGACATGTGATGAAAAGGACTCAGTTCAGTGTATGCGCGTTCGTGTAGCATTTGAAAACGCGTTCGAACGGTAAACAAAAGGTTCTCGTTCGTGTGGCGTTTGATAACGCGTTCGAACGGGACCAGACCTGATGAAACAAATCTATGTGTTTTCGAGTAGAGTTCGTAAATGCATTCGAACGGTAAACAGAAGGTTCACGTTCGTATAGCGTTTGATAACGCGTTCGAACGAGAGCAGACATAAAACATGTATTCGTACGGCGTTCTGAAACGCGTTCGAACGGGGTTACAGCAGTGACCTCCAAAATTCAGTAAACAACATGACACATACATGAACGGATGAAAAGATGACACCTAATAAATAATAACGGGCTAAAAGGCGCGGCGAACATCGTGGTAAAGGATCTTTAACCCCTTGAGACGGAGGACCTTTAATCCGACTTACTAAGCCCATGAGCAATGCAACATGATGCATGATTATGCAAGAAGATGACATACAAAGAAAAGCGAATAACGGAATAGAGGGTGCGGTGAAGTATTGTGGTAAAGGTTCTTTAACCCCTCGAAATGGAGGACCTTTAATCCAACTTACTAAGCCCATGCGCATCACATCATAATGCATAAAAAAAATAAAGACAACGATGTCGGACTTCGTACACCCGATTGAACACATCTTACATCCAACCGACTATACATCATCCGGCGCGGCAAAGCATCGTGGTAAAGGATTTTAACCTCTCAAAATAGAGGACCTTTAATCGCACTTACTAAGCCCATGAGCAAACAACACAAGACGTATATAAAAAGTAAAGACAACGATATCGAACTTCGTATACCCGATTGAACATATCTCGCATTCAACCGAATATACATCATCCGGCATGGTAAAGCATCGTGGTAAAGGATTTTAACCTCTCAAAATAGAGGACCTTTAATCGCACTTACTAAGCCCATGCGCTTTATCTCATCATTACATAAACAAATAACATGCGGAAATCAAGTAACGAATAATAAACAAATCAAAACAACATAAAACGAAATATACGCCATTTACTCAAGTGGTACGTGGAGTTGTATCCCGAGTACAGATCATACTATTGTCCATTCGGAATCGGCTATGAAATTTATGTCCGGGTTTCCATCCTATATAGCACGAGAGATGACACATTTTTCATTTTATTCAAGGGCCACAACATACATCATTTTACAATTCATGCAAATAAGATTCAATCAACGGTAAAAATATGAATAAAAATGGATGTGAAAAGTGCCCTCAGGTCTAACCTTTTCTGTCGACTCTAGGACTCGTGTTTCACTGCCGACGGAAGAGTTATCACTCTGCAACTCTTTTGGTTCACTGGTTTACATTTTTCCTCACTGTTTCGCTGGTCAAGCTACTATTTTTGCTCCGTTCCGCTACTGTTTTGCTGCTGTTTTTCTGCTGTATCTTGGTCACTGTTTTGGTGTGTTTAAACGCTTTAAGTGCAGTTTTTTAGTCACTAGTTTAGGTGATTTAGGGGCTGTTTTGTTGGCTCGGTTTGGGGTCTGATTTACTCTCGGTTAAGGGGTTGTTTCAAAACTGCTTTGGTGCATGAAATAGTAGGGCTGTTGTAGAGACAGTTGGGGTGTTTTCGGTCAGTTTCAGGGGGTATGAGGCTTGAGCAGTGTGGGCTGAGAGAGTTGAAGATGCTAGGTGTTAAGGTACGTGAAGGGGCAGATTTTTGAGGGGCTTGTTACATGGGGCTGCTATGCGTGAGGGCTTCGTTGAGTGGGTTTATTCTTTTCGTAGGTGGCGTGTGTGGCGTTGATTATTTGCCGAGAGATTGCAGGTCAGTCAGTTGATGTGAGGCTTATTTGCGTTGAAGGCTATGGGCAGATTGGTGTTGTGGCGTGAAGGCTTGTAACGTGAAAGGCAGTGTGATGTGAGTGTGTGCTATGGATGATGGCGTGATCTGTGAATTATGGGTCTATTATTTTTCTGTTTTGTTGGCTTGTGGCCGTGAATGTTCTAGGGGGATCCAGGGTTGGAGTTGTTGTTGTTTATATAGAGAGAGGGAATGAATTAAGGTTTGCATTGGATTATTCAAAAAGGAAAGTGATCAAATAATAAGGGAGGGATTTTTGTATTTAATTAGGATATGATTTAGTTTCAAACAAGGAAAACCAAATATTGAGGGGGGACAAAATTAGTTCAATTTAGGAAGTCAATATATTTAATTGTGTGTTTAGGTATAATATTTGTTAAGTTAGGAATACAATATTTTTAATTAGGAATAATATTTGTTGATTGATTTTAATTAGGCATGATTTTATTTAATTTTTTATTTAATTGGTATATTATTTTTAGATTTTATTTAATTCCCCATGTGTTAAATATGTATTTTATTATTTGGATGTGTTTTATGGGCTTTGGTGGGCTAATTGGGCTTGGGTGTGAGGCTAGCAGCAAAACCAGAAATACCGACACCGTTCAAACGCTGATTCGAACGCTACACGAATGCCCGCAATCTGTTTGACCTTCGAACGTGGTAACGAACGTAGCACGAACGAAAATAGTGAACTTGTGAAATGAATCTGATGACATGCTTATTCTGAATTTCCCCTTCCGACGTTCGTTTCCCGCGACTTCCGTGACTTAAAAGGTAGTGTCTCCAAATGAGACTCATCATAGGGACTTATATGCAAAAATGCAGTGCCTACAGTCGCCCCCACTTTGATAGGACTTGTGTAATGTGTAATAGTGACAATCCTATCAAAGTTTTGCAATGCATTTTCACTTACCTGGCTCGCCAGCTTCTACCTGACTTGCCTGCTGCTCCGCTGAGCTGATGATGTAGTGGACCTCGATCCTGGGACGCATCCCAATAACTGTAACCGACAACGGAGGCCTCGACCATGGGACGCATCCCAATACCGCTGAAAAAATGGGCCTCGACCCTGGGACGCATCCCAAAAACTAAAGGTGCAGGGGGCCAACGGCCTTAGGATGCATCCAGATAACTGTAACCGACAACGGGGGCTCACGGCCCTGGGACGCATCCTATTAACGTTGCCAAAATGGGCCTCGACCCTGGGAAGCATCCCCAAAACTAAAGGTGCAGGGGGCCAACAGCCCTGGGACGCATCCTGATAACTGCAACCGACAACGGGGGCTCACGGCCCTGGGACGCATCCCGATAACATTGCCAAAATGGGCCTCGACCTTGGGACGCATCCCAAAAACTGCTGATGATATGGTTTTACAACCCTGGGATGCATCCCCAAAATTACTGATACTGAAGAAGTTGGTACAACCTTGGGACGCATCCCCAAAACTGCCGATACCGATGAAGTGGGTTACAACCCTGAGACGCATCCCCAAAACTACTGATATAAAATGGGCCTCGACCTTGGGACGCATCCCCAAAACTGTCAATGCTGAAGAAGTGGGTACAACCCTGGGACGCATCCCCAAAACTGATGATACTGATGAAGTGGGTTACAACACTAGGACGCATCTCCAAACTGCTACTGATGCTGATGTGGGTCTCGACCCTAAGACTCATCCCTAAAACTGATACTGATGCTGCTGCGGGCCTCGACAATGAGATTCATCCCTGAAACCGATACTGATGTGGGCCTCGACCTTGGGACTCATCCCTACAACTGATACTGATGATGACGTAGGCCTCGGCCATGGGACTCATCCCCGCAACTGATATTGATGATGATGTAGGCCTCGGCCCTGGGATTTATCCCTGAAACTGATGCCGATGTGGGCCTCGACCCTGGGACTCATCTCTAAAAACTGATACTGATGTAGATGTGGTCCTCGCCCCAAACCGGTACTGATATGGGCCTCGCCTGCAGACTGATACAGATGTGGGCCTCGCCCGCAGACTGATACTGATGTGGGCCTCGCCCGCATACTGATACTGATATGGGTCTCACCCCCAGACTGATACTGATGTGATGCGGGCCTCGTCCCCAGAGTGCCATACTAAGCAGGACTGATTCTGATAAGGATGTGAGCCCCGCCCCCAGAGTGCCATACCCGGTAAGACTGATACTGATAACGATAAGGGCCTCGCCCCCGAACTGTTACTGATATGGGCCTCGCCCCCAAAACTGATACTGAAACTAATGTGGGCCTCGCCCCATAGTGCCATACCCAAAACTCAAACTCAAATGGGACTCAACCCTGGGATATTACTCGAATCTGATATTGTGCTTGTCACCATTTCTGATTATCTTGTTCTTTGCCGCTTTCTCTTTTCTTCTTCAAAACCTGTGAACACAAAACAAAACAAACACAAAAGGATGCAAAATGTGTTACGTGTATGCATGCATGAATGTTCTTATCCCGTCGAGTTAGGTCTTCTGCCAATTCTCTTGGTGACTGCTCAGTCTTCTTTTCCTCAGGCAAGCCACTACTTCAATCTGTCTACGTTGATCGGCTCGATGAACTAATTCCCTTCCAAGTCTGATATTTTCACTGCCTTCAATTCCCAATTTCTGAATGGCTATCTTATCTTTTCTGCTTGTTTATTCCGAGGATTCCCCGTGTTCTAAACATCACTGAATTTCATAGTACCAAAGTTGAATGTTTTTCTCAAATATACTCGTATTGCATAAGAGATTCAGCGAAATGAACGTCTTTATTATCATTTATGAAAATGGTTCGAACATGTAGACTAAATCAATGTCTATATTAAAAATGCAGGATCAAATAAACTAGGAGGAATAACTTCATCATTCGCAACATTGCCTTCTTCCTTGGCCTAAGGTTCTTCACTGTTATCCTTTATCTCAATGCAAGAAGCCTGGGTGGTTGAGTGGCTTTATGGTTGAGGGTTCATGTGTGTGTTGGGTTGTTCTTTTTCTGGATTGGGTATTTTATGGAAGTCAATGAGGTTTTGGACCTCATGCCTAAGGCGGGTGCAGTTGTCGGTGTCATGGCCTTTTTCTTGATGGAAGTAACAATACTGGTTTAGGTTGAGGTACGGTGGCACAGGGTTCAGAAATGGCCTAGGTTCCAAAGGTTTTAGAAATCCTTGCATCTTCAGCTTTTCAAATACATTTGATAAAGGTCTACCAAGATTGGAGAATCACCTGTTCTTGACGGTAGCGACCTCGGCAGTAGCGGGCTTGGTCTCAGAAGGCCCCCCAAAAGTCCTCCTATTATGGCCATAAAACTTTCTGTTTTCAGCCTCCTCTTCTTCAATATCCATGACAGTCTCCCTCAGCTGTCGAAAATCCGTAATCATGGAGGTCATCCTCCTCAGCTTGCCATAAATTGAGGGCATGGTGCCCTTTATGATCATTTTAATCTGGTCCTTCTCAGAGGGCCGAGTCTGTATTTTCAGAAGCTGGCTTCTCCAGCGGTCTACGTACTCCTTGAAGCTTTCTTCCGGCTTCTGCTTAATGTTCTCCAAATCACAGAGTGACAAATCAATTTCCAAATCTGTAACATACTGTTTCAGGAAGGCGTCTGCTAGTTCCTTCCAATCTTCTTTAACCTTTTTCTCAAGGCTGTGATACCATACTATAGGTGCCCCCTCAAGTGACATCCCAAACATTTTCTGTACTTGGCACTTTAACAAACCCACTGAACTCATAACTGAAACATACTGACAGAGATGGACCCTCGGATCCCAATTTCCGTTGAACTTAGCCATATCCGGCATTTTGAACTGAGCTGGCAACTGTTCTTCGAAGGTCATTGCCTCATAATCTAACAACTCTTCATGTTTACCCCTCATTTTGCGGGTAACTGTTTCAACCTGATCCCAAAGCTTCTAAAATTCTGCCTGAGACCCAATCACTCTGCATGTTGCATACTCTGCCATGTCGTCATCAAAAGCGGGGATATCATCCCCCAACCCATTCAGAGGCTCTTCACGCCTCACATTCTCAGAACTTCCCCCAGCACGGGGTACAGCCATACCAGCCACAGCAGTAGTCAAGGCTTGCAATTGTTCAGTAATTTTGGCGAGACCGCTTTCCAACTGATATATCTGAGATACCTCATTATCGGATGTACTCATAACTGTTATCGGTCTTTTAGTGAGTCTTCCCTCTTCCCTAACCCAATGGGAATCTATGACGGATTTTTGAACACAAGGGTTAGCATGATGCATGTATGCATGAGGTGTATGAGATGCATGCGATATAAGGAATATATCAACTCATTAAAATTTCCACACAAATCGGCCCATCATCATTTTAGAAGCTTTTGGACTAACTGTCATAGGAGTGAACTCGTCCCAGTTTAAATGGCCCAACAAGTTCACATCTCATGGTAAGAAGTCCAACCGCATCCAAATGATAATGTTCCGAAACACAAACATATAATGGCCCATTGGCGTTTTAGAAGGTTTTGGCCCAATCATAATAAGATATGTTCTTGTCCCAGTTTAAATGGCCCAACAAGCCTATACCTCATGACAAAAGGTCCGGATGGATCCAAACGACAATGTTCCCAAACACAAGCACAAAGAGACAATTATTATGGTCACATAACTATGGTTCATGTGTGGATTTACGGGAGTGTAGACAAAGACTCTCGCTGATGAAGGATTGCCCACAACTAGGACTCCCCACTCAAGGATTCGAGCGACCAAGTGAGCGAACCTTTTTTATACCTTACGGTACGTGTCAGCGAGTTATTGTGTGTGACTGACTGTCAAATGGATTTCCCGTTGTAGATTCCCCAGAGGGAGGGTGGAGCGAGGCTCTCTTAAGTACCCTACCCTCTTAGGCTCTTATCGTTTGGTGACAGGAATAAAAAATGAGTCATCCAAATTAGTCCATCACAATGAGCCACAAGTAATGATTATTTCGGTGCCTTCACAGCTTTTCCTTATGAAAAGGTAGTGAGTGAAGGAAGACATCGAACCATCACCTAGCTTTAACAATGCCTTTGATTACACCCCTTTCAACCCACTACAGGAACGGTTAACTTAAAGCACAAATCATAATATTACAAGACATTATTTCGGGGCCGATTCTTTATCCCCAGTAGAGTCGCCAGACTGTGGGACACAGAAACTGGGCGACGTATGCTGTTCCGGGCTCGCGGCCTGGTTGGGAGTACGGAGTAGCCCACGGGGGACTAAACCGGAGAATAATAGAGTCACCACCCGGTGTGAACCGGGACAAAGATTTAAGTCCGCACTCACCCCTCGCAATGGAAGACCTCAAACCATATGATTCAGAATGGTCACTTACTTATGCCACTTGTAATGAAATGATTTGTGCAATAATTTAACCAAGCCTAAGCAACATTTATTTCCAATGAGTATTCTACTTTTAAGTTCACATGCATGAAAGTAATCATCATAACGGCAAACATGCAATAGCACACGGCAATCTCATGAACATGTTTCGATCATATAATGCGGAAAACAAAGAACAACCTAGGCATAATGCAAATTCCAAACGCAAAATAAACGACTAATCATGCTTGAAAATGAACAAATAAATGGGCTAAATCATGCTTAAGAACTAAGTAGCATACTAATGGCCTAATCATGCTTAAGAACCAAGTAGCATACTAACGGCCTAATCATGCTTGAATACCATCTCATGAACCACATCAAATAAATAAATGCAGGAATTCAAATAGTATGATTGATTACATGATACAAGAGAAATCACCTAAGAAACAATTATGCATGACATGTGATGAAAAGGACTCAGTTCAGTGTATGCGAGTTCGTGTAGCGTTTGAAAACGCATTCGAACGGTAAACATAAGGTTCTCGTTCGTGTGGCGTTTGATAACGCATTTGAACGGGACCAGACCTGATGAAATAAATGCATACGCGTTTGAGTAGCGTACGTAAACATGTTCGAACGGTAAACAGAAGGTTCGCGTTCGTATAGCGTTTGATAACGCATTCGAACGGGAGTAGACAGAAAACATTAGTTCGTGCGGCGTTCTGAAACACGTTCGAACGGGGTTACAACAGTGACCTCCAAAATGCAGTAAACAACATGACACATACATGAACGGATGAATAGATGACACCTAATAAATAATAACGGGCTAAAAGGCACGGCAAAGCATCGTGGTAAAGGATCTTTAACCCCTCGAGATAGATGACCTTTAATCCGACTTACTAAGCCCATGCGCAATGCAACATGATGCATGATTATGCAAGAAGATGACATACAAAGAAAAGTGAATAACGAAATAGAGGGTGCGACGAAGTATTATGGTAAAGGTTCTTTAACCCCTCGAAATGGAGGACATTTAATCCAACTTACTAAGCCCATGCGCATCACATCATAATGCATATAAAAATAAAGACAACGATGTCAGACTTCGTACACCCGATTGAACACATCTTACATCCAACCGACTATATATCATCTGGCGCGGTAAAGTATCGTGGTAAAGGATTTTAACCTCTCAAAATAGAGGACCTTTAATCGCACTTACTAAGCCCATGCGCAAACAACACAAGATGTATATAAAAAGTAAAGACAACGATATCGGACTTCGTATACCCGATTGAACATATCTCGCATTCAACCGAATATACATCATCCGGCGCGGCAAAGCATCGTGGTAAAGGATTTTAACCTCTCAAAATAGAGGACCTTTAATCACACTTACTAAGCCCATGCGCTTTATCTCATCATTACATAAACAAATAACATGCGGAAATCAAGTAACGAATAATAAACAAATCAAAACAACATAAAACGAAATATGCGCCGTTTACTCAAGAGGTACGTGGAGTTGTATCCCGAGTATAGATCATACTACCGTCCATTCGGAATCGGCTATGAAATTTATGTCCGGGTTTCCATCCTATATACCACGAGAGACGACACATTTTTCATTTTATTCAAGGGCCACAACATACATCATTTTACAATTCATGCAAATAAGATTTAATAAACGGTAAAAATATGAATAAAAATGGATGTGAAAAGTGCCCTCAGGTCTAACCTTTTCCGTCGACTTTAGGACTCGTGTTTCACGGCCGTCGGAAGGGCTATCACTCAGCAACTCTTCTGGTTCACTGGTTTCCATTTTTCCTCGCTGTTTCGCTGCTCAAGCTACTGTTTTTGCCCCGTTTCACTGCTGTTTTACTGCTGTACTTCTGCTGTATCTTGGTCACTATTTTTGGTGTGTTTAAAGGCTTTAAGTACAGTTTTTTAGTCACTGGTTTAGGTGATTTAGGGGCTGTTTTGTTGGCTCGGTTTGGGGTCTCATTTACTCTCGGTTAAGGGGTTGTTTCAAAACTGCTATGGTGCGTGAAATAGTGGGGCTGTTGTGGAGACAGTTGGGGTTGTTTTCGGTCAGTTTCAGGGGGGTATGAGGCTTGAGCAGTGTGGGCTGAGAGAGTTGAAGATGCTATGTGTTAAGGTGCGTGAAGGGACAGATTTGTGAGGGGCTTGTTACATGGGGCTGCTATGTGTGAGGGCTTCGTTGAGTGGGTTTATTTCTTTCGTAGGTGGCGTGTGTGGCGTTGATTTTTTGCCGAGAGATTGCAGGTCAGTCAGTTGATGTGAGTCTTATTTGCGTTGAAGACTAGGGCCAGATTGGTGTTGTGGTGTGAAGGCTTGTAACGAGAAAGGGCAGTGTGCTGTGAGTGTGTGCTATGGATGATGGCGTGATCCGTGAATTATGGGTTTATTATTTTTTCTGTTTTGTTGGCTTTGTGGCCGTGAATGTTCTAGGGGGATCCAGGATTGGAGTTTGTTGTTGTTTATATAGAGAAAGGGAATGAATTAGGGTTTGCATGGGATTATTCAAAAAGGAAAGGGATCAAATAATAAGGGAGAGATTTGTGTATTTAATTAGGATATGATTTAGTTTCAAACAAGGAAAACCAAAGATTGAGGGGGGACAAAATTAGTTCAATTTAGGAAGTCAATATATTTAATTTGTGTTGTTTAGGCATAATATTTGTTAAGTTAGGAATACAATATTTTTAATTAGGAATAATATTTCTTGATTGATTTTAATTAGGCATGATTTTATTTAATGTTTTATTTAATTTGGTATATTATTTTTAGATTTTATTTAATTCCCCATGTGTTAAATATGTATTTTATTAATTTGGATGTGTTTTATGGGCTTTGGTGGGCTAATTGGGCTTGGGTGTGAGGCTAGCAGCAAAACCAGAAATACCGACACCATTCGAACGTTGATTCGAACGCTACACGAATGCCCGCAATCTGCTTGACTTTCGAATGTGGTAACGAACGCAGCACGAATGAAAATAGTGAACTTGTGAAATGAATCTGATGACATGCTTATTCTGAATTTCCCCTTCCGACGTCCGTTTCCCACGACTTCCGTGACTTAAAAGGTAGTGTCTCTAAATGAGACTCATCATAGGGACTTATATGCAAAAATGCAGTGCCTACACTAAGGAAAGCTTAACAAACGGCATGCAAAATGGATGGAGTTCGTGGAGACCTTTCCATATGTCATTCGATATAAGCAAGGTAATGAGAATATGGTTGCTGATGCACTATCACGCAGGTATGCTCTACTTACATCCTTGAGTTCTAAGTTTCTTGGTTTTGAATTTATCAAGGACTTATATGCGAATGATCATGAATTTGTTATGATTTACAATGCATGTGAAAAGGGGAATGTGATAAATTTTATAGACACGATGATTTTTTATTTAAAGAGAATAAATTGTGTGTTGCTAGTTGTTCTATGCATGAATTATTGGTCCGTGAAGCACATAATGGGGATCTTATGGGTCATTTTGGTGTTACAAAAACTTTGGACATCTTGCATGAGCATTTTTATTGGCCTAAAATGAAGAAGCATGTCATGCGCATTTGTGCTAGGTGCATTACTTGTAGGAGAGAAAAATCTAAAGTTCTACCACATGGACTTTATACACCATTACCTGTTCCCCAGGCACCGTGGGTAGATATTTCCATGAATTTTATGTTAGGATTTCCCAGATCTAGGAAGGGCCGAGACTCTATTTTTGTTGTAGTTGACCATTTTAGCAAGATAGCACACTTTATTGCATGTCACAAATCAGATGATGCCACACACATTGGTGACCTATTTTTTGTGAGGTTGTTCGCTTACATGGGGTGCCTTGGAGTATCGTATTAGACAGGGAAGCGAAGTTTTTAAGTCATTTTTTTGGGAAATTTTATGAGGTAGGCAGGGAATAAAACTCTTATTTTCCACCACTTGTCACCCTCAGACCGATGGTCAAACTAAAGTCGTTAACATGACCTTGTCCCAACTATTGTGTACTGTTATTTCTAAGAATTTGAAGTCATAGGAAGAATGTTTACCTTTCATTGAGTTTGCATATAACTGTAGTATTCATTACACTACTTCTTATTCTCTTTTTGAACTTGTGTATGGATTTAATCCACTAACACCTCTGGATTTATTGCCATTGCACGTTGATTAGAGGGTTAGCCTGGATGGTAAGCACAAGGCCGACTTAGTCAGGTCCATACATAAGAAAGCATGAAAATACATTGAGAAGAAGAATGAACAATATGCCTCGCATGCCAACAATGGTAGACGTCTTGTATCATTTGAACCAAGTGATTGGGTTTGGGTGCATATGCGGAAGGAGCAATTCCCAGAACAACGACAGTCTAAACTCCAACCCAGAGGCGATGGCCCGTTTCAGATCCTTGAGAAAATAAATGGCAATGCCTACAAAGTGGATTTTCCAGGTGAGTATTGTTGGACAATTATAACCCATAGCGTCACTATTTGCAAAAGACATTGTGGTTTTTGTACAAATTAACTATGTGACAATGGAAATTGCATTTTATCATTTTGTAATTTGATTACTTAAATATATAAATGATAAAATTCCTTATGATTAGTTCCAGATTATAAGATATGAGACAATATCAATCCATAAAGGTTTAATCATTAAATATCCCAAGTCGTAGTATTATCGAGACTGGACATCAATAATGCGGAATAGACTAGTATTTCACTTGTGCGTGTTATGGAAGCGTAACATCATAGTTCTCATATATTTAAGTATTGGAAACTTATGCAAGTGTGATAGGAGGTTGTGTTTACCGATGGTACGGAAACAGCTTCGCTCTGGATAGACCCCTCGGAATCCCATTGGTAGTATGACTATGTGTCTATGGGAATCCGAATCAGGGTAGGTGTATTTGGTCTTAACCTGAGACTTGCATCGCTAGTACTTACTACAATCAATACGCTTTGGTTTGGTCGTCCAGGACTTTAACAGGTTATGTGTACGCCTCTTCTGGGTTTATTGGGAATTATAGTGTATTGGATGTGATGTCAAGACGGAAGTATCACTTCAGTCATGTGGAGATGATGATCACGCAGGGATACAGAACTGGTACTCTAATGGGTTGCAACCATCGGGATAATATGACAAGGTCATGATTATCCGATTAAAGTGACTAGTTGCTTGTGATACGATATATGCTTCGTACGGGGCAGACACTATTCCAGCCCTAGGCGTTGCATGTGACATCTGATACTAGATCATAATACGCAATTCTATGTATACTACGCCTGACATAAATTATATATTCCTTTAAGAATATTTCTGGAGAATTGGGTAGGCACGGTGCTTTGTAAGAAGCCAACCATGTCTTGTAAATCGGTAAAAACATGGTACGAGGTACGCACGTGTTCGGATATTCCGACAACCGGATTTACTGCCAACATATCCAGGGATCTCATTGGTCGCTTCCCGAAGATTCACCGATGACGTATGATTCGAACATAATTAATCTATGATTAATTACGGAGAGATTTTATCTGGGATAAAATACTATTTGAAGAGAGAGAACGATTAATTTGGAATTAATTGATAAAATAATATATTCGATATATTAAATGAAATTAGATTTCATAACGGAATTAAAATTGGATTTTAATTCGGGCGAACGAGTTAATTTAGAATTAATTCGCTAGCGATGTGAATAGTAATTTTGCTAGGCATAATTATTTAATTAAATTTGATTTAATTACGTCGCAACGGAAAAATCGTTAATTCGGAATTAACGAACCCGAGCCCGGGATGTGTTGCGGGCCCACTCGGATTTTGAATCAAGTGGGGCCCACATGTCACATCACTAGTCACATCACTTGTCAGTTTATTCACTTTTTGGTGATGGAAGTAAGTGAAGACTTTTGAGATTACTTGTTCTTACACAAGTTGAAAGGTGAATGACTTATTACCAAATATTTGGTATATCATCATTTTTTATTTTTGAAATCAAAAAATAAGTCAACATAATTCATCTTTTCCTCTCTCTCTCATTCACGTTTTTCACTCTCTCCTCTCCCATTTTGGCTGGCCGAAACACACTAAAAGGAAGAAGAAAAAATGTGGCAATTTCTCTAAGTGCTAGCACACCAAAGGAATCATATAAGGTGATTGGGAAAACCTATCCCAAGAGCTTGGAATCAAGATCAAAGCTTGGAGCTTGGATTCAACATTCAAAGAGGAGCTTGGAGGAACTTCTTAAAGAAAAATTTTTGTTATCAACGCATCCTATATCCGATCAAAGTGAGTTTATTTCTGTTATTCTCCTTTATATATTCACATGTTTTATGCTTGAATTGATCTTGGGAACACCTTAGAAACCCAACAATGGTATCAGAGCCTATTTGAGCATGAAATATGATTGGGTAAATTTGATTTGAGCATGATTTTACCAAATTGTTTGTTTGAGTATGCTTGTAAATGGATAACTTGGAGTTATATATGATCAAATTGATGAAAAACTAATTGGATTATTTTTCCCTAATTTGGGTATGTTGGCTGAATGTAATGGATAAACCCTAGGTCATGGTGATTTTGTTTTTAAGACCATTGGATGTGTTTAAAAGACATAGGATATATTGATTTATGATTTAATTGGATTGAAATCAAAATCGGATATAAAATCCTACCATTGCCGTGACCATCAAAACATGAAAATGACTTGATTTTGTTTCAATAATGTTGGACATGTATTGATTATGAATAAGCATGATTAATTGATTAGATTAGTATTTTGGAAATGTTAATTTAAATAGTTAATCATGGCTAAACACTTTAATTAATTAAATTGAGAATTTTGGAAAATTAGAATTTAATTAATTGGGCTTAATTTGGAATTGGGCTTAAAATATTGTGTTTTGGCCTAATGGGCTTGGTTGGGCCAAGTTGGTTTAGGACAATTGGATTGGATCCAAATTGGGCCTAAACCATTCCATTAAGTCCAAACATAACAAATGGGCCTTTAAATATTTAATTGGGCCTAATAGGCCAAAATTGATTTCTTGTCAAATAGGGTGATTCCTTAATTGGGCCTTGGTATTTGGGTTTGACCCATATTGACCAAAGCTCATGCCTTAGAAATTAATTGAAAGCCTATTGGACTTTAATTAAATAACATTGGATGTTAATTGGGCTTTGAGACCCATTAAGATTAGATTTAGAGTCTAAGTAGTAAAGGCGCATTAAAAGTGTGTAATTATTTAATTTGGAATTAAATATAGAATTACTATTGAATACAAATTAAATTAGATTTAAATTGTAGTTCGATATAATTCAAGAATTCGTACTTTGAGTACTTATTCTTAAACGAGTTGGACTCGCGGAAATCAAATCGTTGTTTGAACATTGGATGATCACTTTATTCAAAGATTAATTAATTGGATTAGATTGATTGAATAACATGCTTTGTGTGAATACATGGATGTGTTGTATGAATAATGTATATCGGATGGATATTATAAGGGAAATGGAAATTTTGGAAATTGTTATAAATTTTGAATTTATTAAATTGTACATGCGTGTCCAGTCTTATCTCTCGATTCTTTGTAATCCTCTTCTCACCTAATTCCCCTACATGTTAATGAGGTTTCTCTAATTTATTATGTAATTGGGGAGTAAGAATTGGAAGAATAGAAAAGGGGGGGAGAAGGAAAGGAGTGATTTGTTCTAGGAACAATTGTGAGATATCCATCTGCATATCATTATTAATTTATTTACCGCGCTTTATTATGCTTTTAGAATCATGCTTAAGGTGTGTATGATGAGACCTAATCAAAGATAATAAATTGGTTGCCAATTTACACGAAAAATCCTCAACAAATATTAAGCGTTTTCCTTCCATTGAGTAATTCTTTCTCAAGATCCAAGATTGGCACTAGTTTGTTGGCCAAAGTCAAGACCTTTGTCCATCGCGGATGCGTTTGAATCATGAAGGCTTTGTTCCATATCGTATGTCTTATCCAAGTTGTGATTTGTTGGCCAAAGTCAAGATCATTTCTTGTCCATCGACATCGATTACGAAGCTTTCCAAGGTCAATGGATTCCGCTTAACTGGAATCATTAAGCTTGTTGTGCCAAAGCCAAGGCTTAGTTGATTCAGAGGAAAAGGTTAGGAAAATATATTGGCATATATTGGCATATATCATGTATATATGTTTCGGACTTGGAGGTCCATCTACCGGATCTAGGAATTGGATGATATCCAATTGATCTTAGAAATCTACCTAGTTAAATATCATACAGCTTGTTGGCCAAAGTCAAGGTTGTGTGTTATTTAACGGGATCCTAGCCCACTAGGAAACTAGTTTCCCGAGTACTCAACAGAGGGTTAGAGGCTCACCGAAAAATAGTGGGAGACCAGTATTGAATTTGCAATTTCATTCAAATACTTGGCTTTACGCGCTTTCAAAATATTTCCTCAATTATATTTATTAGTTGGACTAATATTTTATTATTTTTCTTGTAACAGTTAGATTGTACCAATACATCGTTAATTGAATAGTTTGACTATTGCAATTAAGATGATAGGAAAGTTAAGCATTAGAGATATTATCATGGGCGAAAATGTCTTTAATGACACCAACTTTCAAGATTGGGACATGAATCTCAGGATTGTCCTGGGATCCGAGAAGTTGCTCTACACTATAGAGAGACCTTTTGGGCCTAAGCCTAGATCTGATCAGATAGTTGAGCTAGAGCTTTGGAAGACTCATAGCGATGATGACAACTTCACTGCTCAATCTATAATGCTTGCTGCTATGACTCAACAATTCCGTCGTCAAAACAAGGGATTGGATCCATATAAGATGATGGCGAAGTTGCATGATCTTCATCGATCTAATCTTAGATCGCAAAGATATGAGTTGCAGAAGAAGCTCTTTCATGCTCGCATGTCAGAGGGTACATCTGTTGAGCACCATGTCACAGATGATTGCTGACATTGAGCAGCTGGGACAGATGGGCATTGTCTTCGAGGCTGAGACTTCATAGATTTGATCTTACAGTCTCTCCCCGACACTTGGAGTGGGTTCATCATGAACTACAATATGATGAACCAAGACCAAACTCTTGGAGAGTTGATGTCCACACTGCGCGAAGTAGAGAAAAAGAGCTCCTAAAGGGCAAGAAGCGCGAGGCGCACTTCGCTTCAACATCTCAGACTCCGAGGGCTTGGCCTAAGGCGACTGGAGGTGTAAAGAATAAGAAGAAGAAGAAGGCAAGGCCAAATCGTCAAAACCTTCTGGGAATGGTAAGGACAAATCCCAAGATGTATGTCTATAGTGCGGCAAGCGGGGTCACTGGAAGCGTGACTGCCGCGCGAGTACAAGGCACACATGAAGGAAATCAAAGCGGGCAAGGAACCGGCTTCAGGTATGTTTGTTATAGAAATAAACATGTCTACTATTAGTTTTAAAAATTGGATTTTTGATTCTGGTTGTGGTACTCATTTATGTACTGATGTGCAGGATCTGCAGATTAGCATGAGACTGGCCTCATGAGAGATTGACCTCCGCGTTGGAAATGGGAAACGAGTCACCATTTTGGCCTTTGGCACTTTTGTTTTGGAACTGCCCTCGGGGCATGTACTTAAACTTACAGACTGTTATTATGTACCTAGTTTGACTATGAATATTATTTCTATATCTATGTTAGCCCAATGTGGGTATACTTTTGTATTTAGAAACACTGGGTGTTTTATTATATAAATGATATGGAAATTTGCACTGCTGATGTAAATAATGGTCTTTATATTTTGAATATAAATCAATCTCAAACATATATGTAACAAACAAAAGGCTTAAACTAAGTAACAAAGATGAAACTTATATGTGGCATTTTCGTCTGGACACATAAACAAGACTCGCATATCCACACTTTCGAAGAGTGGGTAGTGGGTACTGGACGGATTTGATCAAATTCATATGACGTCTGCGAATCTTGTTTATTAGGCAAAATGCCTAAATCACCTTTTAGCGGTAAAGGTGTACGTGCCACCGAACTGTTAGCCCTCGTTCATAGTGACGTATGTGGGCCCATGTCTAGCCAGGCTAGAGGTGGATATGAATACTTCGTAACCTTTACGGATGATGCATCGCGTTATGGTTATGTGTATCTTATGAGACACAAGTCAAAACCTTTGAGAAATTCAAAGAGTTTCGACACGAAGTAGAAAAAACAGACCGGCAAAAGTATTAAGACATTACGGTCGGACCGTGGTGGCGAATACTTAAGCAATGAGTTTCTTGATTACTTGAAAGAATATGGTATTCTTTCACAGTGGACTCCTCCCGGAACACCGCAATTAAACAGTGTGTCCGAACGGAGAAACCGAACTTTGTTAGACATGGTAAGGTCTATGATGAGCCTCACAGAGCTACCAATTTCCTTCTAGGGATATGCATTGAACAGTGCAATACTTATTTTGAATAAGGTTCCGTCAAAGTATGTTCAACAGACTCCGTATGAGATATGGACAGGAAAGAAACCGGGTTTCTCATTCCTGAAGATTTGGGGTTACTGGGCATACGTCAAACGTTTGGAAGGTACCAAACTAGAATCCAAATCGGATAAATGCCTATTTGTAGGATATCATAGGGAAACCAAAGGATATTACTTCTATCACCCACAAGAGAACAAATTATTTTTTACTCTACATGCGGTTTTCCTTGAGAAGGAATTCCTAAATGCAGTGGTTAGTGGGAGGAAAGTAGAACTCGATGAAAATCAGAGTGATATTGTTCATGGCATAGAATCCTTAACGGAACATGAACAGTTCATCAGGGATTAAACTGTACCACAATCTTCGAATACACAAGAACTGCGTAGGTCAAAGAGAGTCAAAAAACAACCTGAGAGGTATGGGTTTCTGATCTCACCTCATGTAGATATCAATCTCATTGAGGATAATGAGCCGGCTACGTATGAGGAAGCGATACAAGGTATCGATTTCGCTTTATGGCAAGAATCCATGAATTCCGAAATGGATTCCATGTACACCAACCAAGTTTGGACACTGGTTGATGCACCAGAAGGCGTAAAGCCTATTGGTTGCAAATGGGTCTTCAAGAGGAAGACCGACATGGATGGCAACATACAAACGTACAAAGCTAGGCTTTCAGCTAAAGGGTATCGTCAATGACATGGTGTCGATTACGATGAAACTTTTTCACCCGTTGCATGATTAAATCCATTCGGATTATGCTTGTTATTGCTGCATATTTCGATTACGAGATATGGCAGATGAATGTCCAAACCACCGCTTTTCTTAACGGAAACCTTTTGGGGATGTTTATATGCAACAATCTGATGGTTTGTCATACCAAGACTTGCAAACAAGGTTTGTAAGTTAAATCGATCCATTATGGATTGAAGCAAGCATCGCGTTCTTGGAACCAACGTTTTGATGAGATCATAAAAGAATATGATTTCGTTCAAAACGAGGATGATCCTTGTGTATATAAGAAGGTTAGTGGGAGCGCACTGACATTCATTGTCCTTTACGTTGATGATGTATTGCTTATTGGCAATGACATTCCATGTTAACATCGGTGAACATTGTGAAAGCTTGGCTTTCATTAAATTCTCCATGAAGGATCTGGGAGAAGCAGCCTTATTCTAGGAATAAAGATCTACCTGGATAGATCTAGAAAGCTGCTTGGACTCTCCCAGAGCACGTACATTGACAAAGTGTTGAAGAGATTCAACATGGATCAGTCCAAGAGGGGATTGTTGCCAAGTGTCACATGGCGTCACTCTATCTAAGGACATGTGTCCTAAAACTCAAGATGAGAGAGAAACAACAAGTCGGATCTACGTCGCCTCGGCAGTCGGATCGATCATGTATGCCATGATATGTACGCGACCTGATGTCTCGTATGCTTTGAGCATGTGTAGTCGCTATCAGGCCGATCCATGTAATGGTCACTGGATGACGGGTAAAGATATCCTAAGTATCTTAGACGAACTAAGGATGCTTTCTTAATCTATGGAGATGGAGAACTTGAGGTAACTGGGTATACGATGCAAGTTTCCAAACCGATAAAGACGACTGTAAGTCACAATCCGGGTACATATTTGTTTGAATAACGGAAGCAGTAGCTAGAAATCTTCCAAGCAAGAGACTGCCGATTCAACAATAGAAGCGCGAGTACATTGCTGCAGCTGACAGCAAAAGAGGCAGTTTGGATCCTTAAATTCCAATTGGAATTGGAGTATCTTTAGTAGGTAGTAGTTCCGTTAGCAGCTGAGCCTGTTCCATTGTATTGTGACAATAACGGGGCTATAGCGCATGCTAAGGAACCGTGGTCTCATCAACGATCCAAGCATGTTCTTCGATGTTTCCATCTGATTCGTGAGATCATACATCGTGGCGATGTGAAGATCGAGAAGGTCGCATCAGAGGACAACATTCCAGATCCGCTGACGAAAGCTATTCCTCAACAAAAGTTTGAGCGACATGTACATAGTTCAGGTGTTAGATGCTTGAGTGACTGGCTATAGGCCAAGTGGGAGATTGTTGGACAATTATGACCCATAGCGTCACTATTTGTAAAAGACATTGTGGTTTTGTTAAAAATTAACTATGTGTCAATGGAAATTGCATTTTATCATTTTGTAATTTGATTACTTAAATATATAAATGATAAAAGTCCTTATGATTAGTTCGGATTATTAGATATGAGACAATATCAATCCATAAAGGTTTAATCATTAAATATCCCTAGTCGTAGTATTATCGAGACTGGACATCGATAATGCGGAATAGACTAGTATTGCACTTGTGCGTGTTATGGAAGCGTAATAAATCCATAGTCTCATATATTTAAGTATTGGATACTTATGCAAGTGTGATAGGAGGTTGTGTTTACCGATGGTACGGAAACAGCTTCGCTGGATAGACCCCCGGATCCCATTGGTAGTATGACTATGTGTCTATGGGAATCCGAATCAGGGTAGGTGTATTTGGTCTTAACCTGAGACTTGCATCGCTAGTACTTGCGACAATCAATACGCTTTGGTTTTGGTCGTCCAGGACTTTAACAGGTTCTGTGTACATCTTCTAGGTTTATTGAGAATCGTAGTGTATTGGGTGTGATGTCAAGACGGAAGTATCACTTCAGTCATATGGAGATGATGATCACGCACTGATACAGAACTGGTACTCTAATGGGTTGCAACCATCAAGATAATATGACAAGGTCATGATTATCCGATTAAAGAGACTAGTTGCTTGTGATCTGATATATGCTTCGTACGGGGCAGACAATATTCCAGCCTCAGTCCTGCATGTGACATCCTATATACTAGATCGTAATATGCAATACTACGTATACTACGCCTGACATAGATTATATATTCCTTTAAGAATTTCTGAGAGAATTGGTAGGCACGGTGCTTTTCTAGAAGCCAACCATGTCTCGTAAATCGGTTAAAAACGTGGTACGAGGTACGCACGTGTTCGGATAGTCCGACGACCGGATTATACTGCCAATTATCCAGGGATCTCATGGGTCGCTTCGCGAAGATTCACCGATGACGTATGATTCGAACATAATTAATCTAGGATTAACTGCGAAGATATGGATTTATTGTAAAATATATTTGACATAGATGAGAGAAGAGAACGATTAATTTGGAGATTAATCGATAAAATAATATATTCGATATATTAAATGAAATTAGATTTCATAACGGAATTAAAATTGGATTTTAATTTGGGCGAACGAGTTAATTTAGAATTAATTCGCTAGCGAGTGTTAATAATATTTTACTAGGCATAATTATTTAATTAAATTTGATTTAATTACATCACAACGGAAAAATTGTAATTCAGAATTAACGAACCTGAGCCCGAGATGTGTTACGGGCCCACTCGGATTTTTAATCAAGTGGGGCCCACATGTCATATCACTAGTCACTCACTTGTCCACTTTATTCATTTTGTGTGATGGAAGTAAGTGAAGACTTTGAGATTACTGTTTCTTACACAAGTTGAAAGGTGAATGACTTATTACCAAATATTTGGTATATATCATCATTTTTGTAATTTTTAAATCAAAAATAAGTCAACATAACTTAATCCTCCTCTCTCTCTCTCATTTACGGTTTTTCACTCTCTCCCTCTCCCATTTTGGCTTGGCCGAAAAACACTAAAGGAAGAAGAAAAATTATGGCAATTTTTCTAAGTGCTAGCACACCAAAGGAATCTATAGGTGATAGGGAAACCTATCCCAAGAGCTTGGAATCAAGATCAAAGCTTGGAGCTTGTATTCAACATTCAAAGAGGAGCTTGGAGGAACTTCTTAAAGCAAATTTTTTGTTATCAACGCATCCTATATCCGATCAAAGTGAGTTTATTTCCTCTATTCTCGTTTATGTATTCACATGTTTTATGCTTGAATTGATCTTGGGAATACCTTAGAAACCCAACAAGTATAATGTTTCCACGTCATTTAATATTTTTGATCTTTCTTTGTTTGATACAGATTCGAGGTCAAATCCTTTCGATGAGATGGGGAATGATGAGGCCCAAGACGCAGCCCATGATAGACACTGATGGACCACCACTGTGCATGTTCCAGAGGTCCAATCATGAGGTATCGAGCTAAGAAGATCTAGGAAGTAATACATGGATTCATACAGAAGATTATACCTGACTATTCCTGCACCTATACTACATTGAGTATGGGCTTGAAGCTGGATGAACCCAAGATGGTGAACCTTTTCAGGCCGTGGAGCAACGAGATACTTAGGCCTATTTCACGAGGTCTCGAGCTAAGAAAATCCAGGAAGCAATGCATGGATTCGTACAGAAGATTATATCTTACTATTCTCGCACCTATATTACATTGAGTATTGACTTGAAGCTAGATGAACCCAAGATAGTGAACCTTATTCAGGTCATGGAGCAACGAGATACTAAGGCCTATTTATTTATAGTTATTTGATAATTGTTATGATTTTATTTAGGCCTTGACATTTATTTTATTTCGGCCCTTTATTTATGTTGTGAGCGTATTTCTTTAGATTTTTTTTATGTTTGGGAATTAGGTTTAGTGTGCAAGGTTTGCCGTGGGATAGCTTTATCTTAGTTTTAGGATACACGTCTGTTAGCGTGTGGGTAGTTTCATCTTTTTATCCTTTTTGTGTTAGGGTTTTTTGGTTAAAGCTCCTTATAAAGTTTAACTTTTGGTTCTGTTTTGATCAACTCTTCTTCAATAAAATTATATCTATTTCGTGAACTTTGAGAAACCCTCAATTTGTTCTCACTGGTTTTGGCTTATCAAAGGTCTGCTAATCCTTTGTGGCGCCCCATTAGGACTATAGGTTTATGTTGTTTGTTCTTCAGAGGTTTAGAGTTTTTATCTGAACTGTCTTGGCTTTCTTGGGAACGGTTTTAGTCTGGTGTGGGTTTGCTTGGCTTATTCCAGGCAGGTTCTCATCAGAGCGGGTTGCGGTTCCCTCTGCTCAACATTTTTTCTATAGCTTCCGATGGAGCGGGTTGTGTCTCCTCCTACTCAACATCTTCATCCGCCCCCTTCTAGTTCTGCTTCTGAAATATCATGCACCATATTTGTGGCCAATTGTGCTGGTGCAAGGTATGGATTTCTGTCGGCACTAGAATTGGAAAATATATTAGGCTTTTTAATGTCCTCAATTGTCCAGTCTTCAAGAAATTATACATCTTGGTTTCTGATGACCATCTTTTATTTTGATCTCATAGTATATATATAAATTCTTTATCTCTATAGCCTAGGAATATACATGGAGTAGTCCTTATATCGAGCGTCTACCTGAGCTCTTTGGATACTTGTGCAACAGATAAACAGCCGAATACTCTAAGGTGAGAGTATGAGGGACTCTTACCAAACCACACTTTCTCCGGAATCTCAAAATTCAACGATACATATGGTGATCTATTGATTAGGTAGTAGACGGTACGAACAACGTCTCCTTAGAATGGCTTTGTCTGCTTAGCCATACTGATAATGCTTATGAATTTTTCTATAATAGTGCAGTTCATTCTTTCAACTACATCATTATTATGTAGGGTTCGTGGAACAGTTCTCTCATGTCGAATATTGTGTCTCCTACAGTAGGCATCGAACTCTCTGAAACTGTACTTGCCTCCCTTTTCTGTGCAGAGGCACTTCAATTTCTTCCCTAGTTCATGCTCTACTATGGCATGACAACTTAACTGATCTAGAACTGACTTGATCATCTATCTTCAGAAAAGACACTCATACTTTCCGAGAAACATCATCAATGAAAGTCAGAAAATACTTATTACTGCCTAATGAATCAACATCCAATGGACCACACACATCAGATTGCGTCAGACTAAGTAACTTTGATCTTCTCTTTGAAGAAAAATTGAACGAGACTTTTTGTTGCTTACCAAAAAATAGTGGTTGCAATGACCTATTGCATCCTTGGTAAGCTCATTCTTGGTCATGGTAGATAGCCCTCTCTCACTCATGTGACTGAGTCTATGGTTCCATAGAATTTGAGAAACCTCTATTTCAGCTACATTGAGGCTGTCTGCATAAATCTTCATATGAGTCTTGTATAGTGTGCCGTAAACATGTCTTCGGGTGACAACCATGGCATTTTTTTCATTCTCCATATGTCATATTTGAAGTGATTGTCATAGCTCTGTTTACAAGGGCTATTCCCGATAGCACATTCACCAAAGTTCTGGAACATGCAGGACATCCTTCAAAGTCCTTGTAAACCAAATATTTGTCTACAATTAAATATCACCAATTCCTATTATCCCAGAGGAACTGATATTTCCCATCTTCATTGAACCAAAGTCTTCTACTTTATATGTTGTGAAGAAATCTCTGTGAGGACTGACGTGTTAGGATGCTGCAGTATCTATTACCTACTCAACATCTTGGGTTGCAGTGTGAAGGCATATCTCTTCCTGCATGGAGCATATGTCTACATCTCTTTGGACAACTACTAGTCTATCTCATTCGTTATTCTTCAGCTGGAAATTACCTTGGCCCTACCATCATTTCAGTTTTTAGCAATTCTTATTTAAGTGGTTTTCTATGCCACAATGGTAGCACTTATAGGTAGAAATCCTTTCATCTGATGATCTACCTCTGGTTGTACTTCTGCCTCTCCCTCTTTCTCTTCCTCGAGTCTCCATGACAAATGACTTTGTCTGTTCTAAGTCAACAATTTTTCTCCTGGACTCTTCATTCGACATGACATCTTTTACCATAGTCATGGTAAGTTTGCCTCTTGAAGCAGAATTGTTGAAAGTAACCACCAATGTCCTTCTAGCTATTAGAAAGAGAACTAAGTAGTATGAGGACTTGTACTTCATCTCCCAACTATATGTCTACTGCTGAGAGCTGATTCACCAGTTCTACACTATAGCTTCAAATTCATCGAACGCCTCATTAATAGAGTTTTTTTCCGAGTAGTCTTGCTTGGTACATGTCTTCCTGTTTCATCTATATTTCGTAAGTATACATATCATATGCTATGTGGTGGAAGACGATGTGACTGATCCACTGCCTAATCTGATCGAGATTTCTGTTGTTGAGTTTATTCATATCACTCTCTTTGACAGAATCTAGTCTCATTTCCTTCACCTCGATCATATCGAACAGATTTTTACAGTGCAAATAATCTATCATCCAAGGCTTCCAAATGGAGTAATTGGTTACTATCAACTTGATCATCGCACCAGAAGATGAATCTTTCATTTCCATTTTAGGTTTAAAGTTTAAAATGAAAATAGGATAAAATTGGGGCTGATTTTCACAAATTGAAAGTCATCGTTAAGTTCAGAAGGGACAAAAATGGTGGATTTGACTCTTCATTGGTCCAAATCAAACATAGAGCCCGATTTGTAAATTTTTTAAATTTCTAGGGTCTAACTGTAAATTTCATAGTCTTTATTGGGGTCAATGAAATTTACCAGATATGTTGATGTGTCTGCTGACATTGCAGAAAATGGGACCAGCTTGCTTACATAGCGGACACGTATCGATGACGTGGCAATTGACGTGTTAGACTCTTTGCTAACATGGCTGATAATTGTGCGTTAACGTGGTGATGACTGTGTGTTGACGTGGCAGATGAGTCCGTGCTTGTGTGTTGCTAACTGTATACTGACGTGACTGACATGTCAACGTCTTCAACCTTTGGATGGCGTGTGGAGGCACGTGGGATCCTCTATGACTGGCTCGTGCAGCACGTGAGGCTTCTTTGAGTCTCAGTTTGATCGCCAGAAAACCATCGTGCTCGTCTCGACGTGAACAATCTAATGGTGTACTCAAAATTGAATTTTGAGAACTTTCACGAAATCTGAATTTTCCAAATCGAGTTTCGTTCTTCGTTTTTCGACCCCCAACGTATAACCAAAGCTACTGATACCACTTGTTGTGGTTCTCTGACCATTGAAAAGTATTTATGAGGAAAATTTACTCTCTATGTTTATGAGGAAAATTTACTCTCTATTACTACTTGAATAGAAATTACAAAGATTACAAACTTTGTTAAAAAAAACCTCACACTTCACTCTCTTTCTCTTACTTATAACTTAAACTATAAACTCTCTACTTGGTACTTTTTGTTGGGATGCTTGAACTCTGAAATAGGATCACAATTTGTTGTGATAAAAACTCACACAATAGAGGAGAAATGAGAGAAAACTCTTCTTTTATTACACAAACTAAAGAATTACAAAGCTACACAAAGCTTTACAAAAAACTCTCAAACCTCTTTACTCCCTATATACTCTCACAATTTTGGGATGCTGAAACTAATAGTTTAGGGCTCCTTTTATAATGCCAAAATCGTGTGCACTGTTGCAACACGTTTTGGCAAAACGCATTACGCGTTATTGCTTACTTGCTACTTTTGCATTTGCAGCTGGCATGCAACACTCTGGCCAACTTGCAACACGTTTTCATGCATTGCATGCATGAGCTGTAATCTTGGTCATGCAAGTTATTCCAACAAATCTCCCCATCGGTGAAGATTTGCCATAAAATCTGAGTCGACCATCAATCAACCCCAAACCGGATCCTCAAAAGGATCCACCCCTGGCTGCATCTGTATAAATGCCTACGTACCCTGAGTTGGGATCAAGCCAATCGTAGTTCTATGTATCTCTATATTTTGACTATATATAGAGTTTTGTCATCCCGACTATTGCACGACAGATTTCAAGCTTCTCCTTCGGTAAAATTTTTGTGAACATATCGGCACCATTGTCATCATTGTGAATCTTTCTAAGTTCTAACAACTTTGAATTCACGACGTCCCGTATCCAGTGATACCTCACATCGATATGTTTTGACCTCGAGTGAAAAGTAGAATTATTACCAAGGTAGATAACACTCGGTCTATCACAGTACAAGGTGTACTTCTCCTACTTGAAACCCAATTCATGGAAAAATGTCTTCATCCACAATAATTACTTGTTTGCTTCTATAACTGCAATGAATTCTGCCTCTGGTGTAGAAAGTGCAACACATTTCTGCAACCTTGACTTCCATGCCACAGCTCCCCCTGAGAGAGTAATTAGATACCCCGAAGTAGACTTATGGGTATCCACATCTCCTGCCATATCTGAATCGGTGTAGCCCATTAACACTGGCTTGTTGCTTCTAAAACATAATCTCATTTTGGATGTGCCTCACAGATACCGCATTATCCATTTGACATCATTATAGTGTTCTCTTCATGGGTTTGACATAAACCTACTGACCAATCCAACTGTGTGTGCTAAGTCTGGCCTGTTGGATAATATGACCCATAGCGTCACTATTTGCACAGATCATTGTGTTGTTGTAGCAAATTAACTATGTGACAAGGAAATTGCACTCTCATCATTTGTGATTAGATCACCATAGATATATAAATGAAGATAGGTCCCTATGATTAGTACCTGGACTGAGAATGATATGA
>SKCR01047540.1:0-62506 GCA_019454045.1 Zanthoxylum bungeanum
TTCTTGAAACATTCTAATGCTTCAGATTTATGAGCAATCAAATAGACATAACTAAAGCGTGTAAAATCATATATGAATGTGATGAAATAAGATGCTTCATGCCTTGCCCTGACATTCATTGGACCACAGATATCTGAATGGATTAATTGTAATGGAAATTCTGCTCTAGTCCCTTTTCCAAATGATTTTCTCGCAGTTTTTCCAGCCAAGCAATATTCACAGGTTGACAATTCTACCTTCTCAATATTTCCCAGAAAGCCTTATTTGGCTAATATGTTCATTCTTTGCTGGCAAATGTGGCAAAGTCTAGCATGCCACTCAATTACATCACCATCATTATTGACAGTTGAAGTAACAAACGAAAAACTGGAATTGTGATTGAAACACTCAACATTCAATACAATAAAACCATCAAGAAAATAACCAGAACCATAGTGTATTGTACCTAAGTACAAATCAACACCAAATTTATGGAAGTTCAAATTGAAACCTAAATTAACCGAAACTAAATTTCGACGAATTTATGGAGCAAACAATACATCATGTAGTAGTAAAGTTTTTCCACCATGCATGACTAACTTGCATGTTCCTATTCCTTTGACTTCAACCCGTGAGTTGTTGCCAACATATATCCACTTCACCACAGGTGAAATTCATCGAAATTCCACGAAGGCATCTCTATCATTCGCTACATGGTCTGTGGCTTCTGAGTCTACAGTCCACAAAGGATTAGATTCAGTTAGAAAGATTGAACTTGAAACACATATTTCATTTAAATATGCACGAAAGGTATTCACCTTTTTAGGCTCAATGCAGTCACGAGCAAAATGACTTTCTTTCAACAGTTAAAATATTTAACCTTTGCCATGTTTTTCTTTTTGGTATGACGTTTTCCTTTCCCATGTTGATTGGTTTTCTGTTTCTTTTCTGGCTTGGAAGAATTTTGTTCTTTTCCGAACTGGAACCCACCACCATGAAATTTTCTTTTCTTCTTGAAACCCCCAGGTTTGCTAGTTTCTGTCATGTACACTTCAGTATTTGACTTAGCGGCCGCGAGTCGGTCGCTTTCTAATTCAAGGTGACGTTTAACATCATCAAAGGTTTTGATGCTCTCATTGTGGGTCAAATGCATCTTCATATGCTCCCAGCTATTTAGAAGAGAACGAATGACTGCTTGGACTTTTTGTTCATCTGTAAGAACATGTCCAGCATCTTCCAATTCAGTAATCATGTTTGACATTTGCCTCAAGTGTTTTGACATAGTAAACTCAGGGCATTTCTTGTATGTATCAAACTTGATTGTCAGTGACCTGAGTTTGGTTATTGATGTACTACCAAATTTTTCAGCTAGTGTGGACCACATGTCCTTAGCCATGTCATATTTCCTGAACTCTTTCATTAGGTCATTATCCATACTGCTTAGCAACTTAATGCGGGCAATAGAATTCTTTTTCTTACAGGCCTCATAAGCCTCTCGGTCTCGCTTGTGTTGGGCCGTAGTGCCCTGTTCAGGTTCATCCATGCTCATTTTCAGGGTTTCAAGAACCTCTTGTTCTTCTAGCACATATTGGATTTTCATGCTCCAAAATTCATAATTATCGCCATTCAGTTTCTCACCCTTGTTGAGTTCAGCGATAATGTTCTTTGTTGCGGAAGTCATTAAAAAACATAAAGTTTCTACACACATTCATGCACAATTGTTAATACTTTTATTTATTTTATCATGAAACAAATTATGTTTAATAAAATTCTTCATTGGGGTTAGAGTCAAAATGCCACTATGTGTCCAATCATCATCCAATTACCCAATGTAAAAATATTATCAACATAATCAATCATGTAAAATCATTTTCTAAAAATTACATAAATTCTTAGAACATCTTAATCATGCGACAATTGTACATGACAATCATTGATTTAATTACATAAATTAAATTCAACATGAAACATTCATATATATATTTAAATACAATATTTACATGCCGTAAAAATAACACACAGAAACAACATGAAAGAAATTAATATTTTACGACAATAATTTTCCCAGTTGTAGAGTCTCAACTCATATATGTTTTTGGATACGAATCCTCAAACTATTTGGGTAACTCGTAATTGATCATTTACAGCCATGGAAAACCTATAGCAAATTTAGGATCCTTACAACGTTTCAGGGACATCGAAGGAAAAATAATATTATTTGCCTTATGTCGTAGATACTGAACCGCTAACCTCTCAATGACTTTATTATAAGGAACATGTTTTTCCTCACGTTTTACTAATATCCAAATACGAGTAAATTGTTTTCACCATATCTTGTGGAGAGTGTTTCTCAGTAATCTGAATCTATTCGGCTGTCTTATCCAATTACCTGCCCATATAGACTTCTGTAACATGTTATTGAAAGTGATGATATGCGAAATCATATCATCGCTTTCACTCATTCGATATTTATCCATTTCCATCAACGTGTCTAATATCATCTCCCGGTCTGTTGGTGTCGTAATCATTTTTGCAATTCTTCGAATAATCGCCATGATTTTTCTGCAACAAATACAAGGAAAAATCAATACAATGAAACACAAAGTTACATTGACTAAAATAAACATCACAAAGATATTCATTTTCATAAACACAAAGTTTATATGATAAAATAAATTTATCGTGGCCGATTAAAATATTTTGAAAAAAGGATTAGACTTTTAATCATGACGATCGAAATTACCGAAGCAAACCGATACAGACATGACCAACACGGGCCTACACAGATTTCCATGCGCCATCCACGCGCCATAGGAGTGGCTCACGCGCTTCCACGCGCCGGCCACGGGCTACCACTCGCCCTCACGCGCCGGCCAGGCTCGGTTTACTTTCACGCGCAGATGACATGTCGTCCGCTTGTTCGGTGACCGTATGACATGTCGTTTTATTCTAATAATATCAGCCGACTTGTCGGTTGACATGTGCGGACGACATGTCGTCCTTTTCGGTGTTTTGCGTACGACTTGTCGTACATAAACTGGATGACATGTCGTCTGCAAACCAAGAACACGTACGACATGTCGTACATAATCCGGACGACTTGTCGTCCTCTCCTCTAAATAACAGATGACATGTAGTACGACTCTTCTGGGAGTGTTTTTCTGGGTAAAAACAGATTCAACTAGCCAACTTCTAGGGTCCATATCTTTCTCAATTTTAATCCAAATTAAGCAAATGATATACCAAATTGAAGATATCATGACCTAATTTTCAAAATATATTTTAACACGCGATTATCAATTTTATACAGAGCGTTATTATGACCCAAAGTTGGAAGAAAAACATTTTGTAAAAAATAAAAAACAGAAGCATTTTTTACAACTTTCATGCATGTTCATGCAATTTTTGTGTAATCTAACTAGAATACATGTATTTAAGCTCCTGATACCAATGTTAGGAAATATAATTTCTAATATATTTACATGTTTGTCCTATTAGGATCTAACAATACATGTACTACTAGTCCTAGATTTATTTACATGGTAATTGAAATAAATCTATATTAACCACAACACAATTGCATACCTTTTAAACTTGTAGAGACCTCTTAATCAAACTTAATTGATTGCTTAACTCAATAAGCAAATGATCTTATTTATAGGAGGGAAACCAAGTCACTATTAGCTCACATGCATGAATAAATATTAATCCTTGATTACTATTTAATCACATGCATTGATTACTATGTAATCACATGTATTTGGATGCATAATGACTTTCTCTAACCTTTCCAAAAATGTTACCATCATGGGTGTACCATTTGTTCCCCACTTAACATTTTACTAATTGTTGTTACTTAGTTATTTGATTAACAATTCTTGTTGTTACTTAATAATTTCCAACATGAAATCATTACTAATTGTTGTTATTTAACAACACCAAATAATTAACAACAATTAATTTCCAACACTAATAATTAAACACATGATTTTTTGGCTGATTACCCTTACCTTACAAAAATCTTAAACCTCAATGTCTCTCAGAAATTAGAAATTTTTTTGGGTGAGTTTTATATAAAGAGTTTTTTTTTGTTCATTTATTAGATTGGGAAATTTACAGAAATGCTTATTACCATAAGTTAATAGATTGAAAAAATAATTAAAATTCATCGAAAATTATTGATTCTCGATTTTGAAGATAAAACTCAAGGAAAAAATGGCAGCCTTTGCGATCACAGCAGTAACTCGACATATAATTTGACAAAGGATGATATGTATTTGCGTTTCATTTTGAAATTAGGAATCGATCATTTTCACTGAATTCTAAACATTTTTTGATTTATTAACTTATTGTAAATATATTCATTGTAATAAATCATAAAAAATAATTATTCGAAGAAAACTCATCCCAAAAACATTTAATACCCAACCCATGATGCATTAAATTATTCTAATTATCTTAATTAAGTTCTTATTCTCCAAATTAATATATGTTGATTATGTCTTCAATGATTATGATGTTGGATGAATATGAGAGACATGATAGAAGAAAAATGAAAATTGTATAGTAAATTGTTGGATTGAAATGGATTAAGCAATTTCTAATAGCATTTAGGTCCGAAAATAGAGTATTTGGATATTAAAAATAAGAAATTTGGGAGTATAATCATTTATGTAATTTGAAAAAGTTATTAGAACATTTCTATAAATTTTCCTAGATGTATTACCTTTTTATTTTTGAAAATCTTAGAAATTCCGCCGTCAAATTATCCGATCCGAACTTAAGCGGAGCAAGTAAACTCTCTGACTGTCCTAGACTCTTATAAGAAATGTACCACTGGATTCAAACTCATAACCTAGAGATCAAATTCTGAATCATACATCATCAAATCATGCGTCGGTGGGGACCTTGTGTTACATGAAAAGAAAAGAAAGCAAAGCATTATTAATGCCAATAAAAAAGTATTGGCAATTTTGAGATATAATAATCTCATTTGTTTTATTGAGAGGCAAAATGATACCTTTAACAGCTTTTGTTAAGCACAGAGCAGTGGTGGATACCTGAGAGCAAAGATATTGGATTGGTGATGGGTGGAGGGACAAAGTACCAATCCAGCAGATGCCCACTTCATTTATTTATGAAAATTTTGAATATTCGAAACTGTTCATTTGATTAAAATTTGATTCGCATTAAAGATGATATAAACTTAGAAAAATTGATTTATTTAATAAATAGATTAATTCAATTTAATAAACGAATCAAATACGAAATTGAACTTATCAATTCGTTTATGATTCGTTTATTACTGTTATTTTATAAGTTTTTATTATTTTTAATTAGGTTCAAGAAGTTGATGTCAATTATCACAAGAAAAAAATATTACTTAATTTTTGTGGGTTAATTTTAGTAAATCTATTAATTATGTATTTCATATATATAAGTTTATGAAGAATTAATATAACTAAATTACGGTAAATTATATCGTTAAATCATGTCACTATTAAACAAAAAAAATTGTTTATTAAACGAATAGAATACGAATCCTGATATTAAGATTCGTTTAATAAATGAATCGAATACGAATTCATTATATTTTGATTCGATTCATTTATGATTCGATTCGTCAATTCATTTTACCACCTTTAATCCAAGATGACCAACGTCTAAGGTTTCCATCGAGACCTGTTCTTTGCTTTTTTGGGCGTGCATTCAATTTTTTGTTGGTTCTTCAAGCTTCGTTCTTTCTGAATTATATGTGATAATTTTGCAACTCTACTATTTCACACCTTCAAATGGCAAACCTGCACTATATTATCTTAATCACATGAATCCGACGATTATGGAAAAGTTAATGGGTGTCTTGGAAACATTCCCAATCAGTTGTGATAAGAACCTGTCTGGAACAAATCAAACAAATTTCTCCACGTGTTCTAAGTCGTAAGAATCGCAAATCTTGATTTTTTATAAGAACAAAATCATTCCAATATCAAGTTCAACCCTAAAAAAACTTTGCCCTTACGAACATTTCTTTATTTCTTTGGAGAATTCACCAAAATGATCCAAATACATCAATCTGACCAAGCCAATTCTGAATCATATCAAGTTGTGCCAATTAAGTTTGAGCTGAGTATAGGAGGTTGTTTGGCTACTGAGAAAGTGGATAGAAAGTTATCAAGAAAATATTCTTTATAAGGGAGAAACTCAGATCTCAAAACACACAATTTGTGTGTATGTATTTGTTACAGAAGATGAGGGAACAAACTACTTTATATACTTCTGCTAAACACGCTTAATGAGCTGGCACAGGGGAATTACTAAGAAGCCCCAAAGCAAAGCAGAGAGAAAAGCAAAGAATAAAGGATAAGGAGGTAAAATCTAATATCCTCCCCCAAGCAATGGTCTAGGATAGACCATAAGCTTGGAACGTAAGACAGCAAAGTGATCAAACCCTAGAGGCTTGGTGAGCACATCAGCAATTGGATTGAATCCAGGAACATGTTGAACAGTGAGTTCCTTTCGAGCAATATGATCGCGAACAAAGTGAAGGTCAAGTTCTATATGTTTAGTGCGAGGATGATAAACTGGATTCTTGGCTATAACTTCAGCACTCTTATTATCACACCAAACTGTTGGTGGCTCATGAAGATGAAGATGAAGCTCCTTGAGAAGATAATAATCCACAAAACCTCAGAGACAACCAAGGCTAAAGCACGATACTCTGCCTCTGCTGTAGATCGAGAAACAATTGATTGCTTCTTGGAAGACCAAGAAACTAAATTACTCCCAAGATAGACACAATATCCCCCTACAGATCGACGATCATCAGGATCACTAGCCCAGTCTGCATCGGAGAAGCCAGTAAGTGACATGGCTCCTGAATGAACAAACTGTAAACCGAAATGAGAAGTGCTCTGAAGGTATCGCAAGACCCTTTTACAGGCCTGCCAGTGATAAACAGTAGGAGAGGTGAGGAACTGACTCAGTTTATGTACTGAGTATGAGATTTCAGGCCTAGTTAGAGTGACATATTGAAGGGAACCAACCAAGCTCCTGTAGAGTGATGGATTTTCAAAAGGTTCTCCCTTGTCCTTTTGTAGTTTTTCAGTAGGACTCATGGGTGTGGGACACCCTTTACTCTCTAACATATGAGCTTTTCTAAGTATATCTCCTATGTATTTTGTCTGGCTGAGATGTAGGCCACTGACAGAAGGGGTAACCTCAATCCCTAAGAAGAAGCTCAGATCACCAAGATCCTTCAAAGCATATTCGGCACTAATCTTGCTAATGATTTCTTCAACTAAAACATTGTTTGAGCCAGTAATTAATATGTCATCCACATAGATGAGCATCATCACAACATCTGAACCAGAGTGTCTCAAGAACAAAGAAGTGTCTGACTGTGAAACAATGAATTTCCATTGAATCAGAGATGCCTTGAGTCTATCATACCAGGCTCTTGGAGCCTGCTTCAAACCATAAAGAGCCTTGTTGAGTTTGCAGAGATGATGAGGAAAGTTGTCATTCAGAAAACCTTCTGGTTGAGCAATGAATACATCTTCATTCAACAATCCATGTAAGAAGGCATTATTGACATCTAGTTGCCGTATTCTCCAATGATTCATCACAGCAAGACTTAAAATGACTCTAACAGTTGATGGCTTAACAACAGGGCTAAAAGTTTCAAAGAAATCAACCCCATAAGTTTGATGGAATCCTTTGGCAACCAACCGTGCTTTGTACCTAGCTACGGTGCCATCTGGATTATGCTTAACTCGAAACACCCATTTTGTCCCAACAACTTTAGAGACAGAATTAGCTGGTACAAGAGTCCATGTATGATTTCTTTCTAAGGCCTCAAACTCATCTTTCATAGCACTAAACCATTTTGAGTCAGCCAGAGCTGCTTTTACACTAACTGGTTCAAGATCACTAGTGACAGCCAAGAAGGACTTTGGTTTGAAGATACCAGATTTGGACCTGGTTTGCATATTGTGAGTAGATTGGGTTGAAGAAACAGTGACTGTTGTGGGTAAAGCAGATTGGTTGGCAAGTAAGGGAAGAAGAGTATGGGAAGAACCACTAGAAGAGTGAGAAGAAGTGGGTGCAGTGGATGAACTTTGAGAATGAGATACTAGAGAATTGAGGCTTGAAGAAGAATTACCTTGTAAATGTTGTTGGTCAGGAACATGATGACCCTGAGTAGCCACTGAGATATGATCTTGACTGCCATTGGCTTTATGAGGATTGGAAACATGAATTTCAAAGGATGTGACAGGAGCTTGATTACAGGAGACATTGGACTGGACTGTTGTTGAAGAAACAACTCTTTATAAGGAAAATCAGACTCATCAAAAGTAACATGTCGAGCAATATACATTCTGCCTGTGCTGTGCAGACATTTATATCCCTTATGCTCAGGACTGTACCCCAAGAACAAACACTTATCAGTGTGAAAATTAAACTTGTGTTTGCTGTAGGGTCTAAGAAGAGGGTAGCAGGCACAGCCAAAGACTTTGAGAAAGCTGTAGTCTGGCTTGGAGTGATACAACTTTTGATAAGGTGAGAGATTGTTCAGGATAGTAGTGGGCATTCTGTTGATGAGATAAGATGCAGTGAGAAAGGACTCCCACCAATATGACAGGGGTAGGTTAGCTTGAGCAAGAAGGGTGAGTCATGTTTCGACTAGGTGTCTATGTTTTCTTTCAACCACTCCATTTTGATGGTGTGTGTGGGGACAGCTATGTCTAAACTCAATGCCTTCTGACCTTAGAAATGCAACAAAACTTCGGTACTCACCCCCCAATCTGACTGTAAGGTTTTTATGCACAAATTGAATTTTTTCTCAACAACAAGCTTGAAAATCTTAAAGGTTTCTAAAGCTTCTGATTTAACAGTTAATGGAAAAATCCAATTGTATCTGGTGAAATCATCCACAAAATTGATATAGTATTTGTAGCCATTGGTAGATGCTAAAGGAGAGGGGCCCCAGATGTCAGTGTGAACTAACTCAAGGGGTGAGTTGGTTTTAATATATGTTGCTGGAAAATGAGACCTATGTAACTTACCAAACTGACAAGCCTTGCAGAAATCAAAGAAGGATGAAGAATGAAGATATGACAAATCACTACTCGTTGGCAAAGACTTAACAACATGTTTAATCACATGCTGACTTGGATGGCCAAGTCTTTGATGTAAAATATTAGTCTGTTTGGTTGAAAGAAAAGCAACATGAGTGTTTGAAGCACAATTTACATCAACAGTTCCAGATTTATGAATAGGTGTATGACTAGCTAGAATAGACAACATAGACCTTGGTTTTGAAAGAAATGACTGAATAACAGAAGTTGACTCTCCTGTGGAAAGCAGTTTGTAGAGACCATTCTCAGAAGCTCCCTGGGCCATGTATTGTCCATTCCTCTTGTCCTTCACAAAAACAAACATTGGACACAAACTCAATCAGTACATCATTATCTTTGATTAGCTTGGAAATACTAATAAGGTTTTTGGTTATGAGAGGGACATAAAGCATGTCACATAGTAATAATTTTGAACCTCTAGCAGTATAAAAGCAGCCATTACCAGTGAAAGCAATTCTGAGACTCTCTCCATTACCAACCAGAAGTGAACTGTTACCTGAGAATTCACTGGCATTACTCAAATTTTGTATGCTGTTGGTAATGTGATGAGTGGCTCCACTATCAAGATACCATCCTGGATCCGCAATGCTCTCAGGTGTTGCAAGAAAGGCTGCTGCATTGTGCTGATCCTGTTGAGAAAATGCATCAGACTGGGACTGTTGGGAAAAACCACTGTAGTCTTTGTTGAACCTATTTCTGCACTCCACTGCTGTGTGTCTAGGTTTGAAACAGATCTGACATACAACAGCCGTATTAGCTGAACTATAATTGTTCCTTCCAGCACTATAGCCTCCTCTACCAAAATTATTATAAGTTCCTCTTCCTTGATTCCACTGATTTCCTCCACTGCTCCAATTTCCACTGCTATTAGCTGTGTTGTAGTTTCCTCTGCCAAAACCAGAACCTCCTCTACCAAAATTATTGTAAGTGCCTCTTCCTGGATTCCACTGATTTCCTCCATTATTCCAGTTTCCACTCCTGCCTTGGCCACTATTACCTCTGCCAAAACCATTAAAGCCTCCTCTATTTGCACCATTATTGTTTCCTCTTCCCTGATTACTCCTCTGATGATAAGCAACCTGTGTCAGATTTGCATTAAAGACAGTACTTGAGTCTTTAACACTAGACATGTGATGTCCCTCTAGTCTTGCTTCATATGCCAGTAACATGCCATAAGCATCATCAACACTCATAGTAGCAAGGTTAGCAGTAATCAACACCACAACATGATCATATTCTTGGCCAAGAGGTGTAATCAAGTGTGTTATGAAGTCAGTGCTGTTTACAACGTATCCTGCTACAGCTAAATTATCAGTGAGATTCTTCAGCTTTGCAAAGTAATGAGATAAGGACAGATTTCCTTTCTTCAAATTAGTTAACTGAGCCTTGAGTTGAACCTTTTTTGCTTCAGTTTCTGATCCAAATTGCTTTTCAAGTTTCTTCCATAACTCAAATGATGACTCTGAACTTGCTACTAACACTAGAATCTCCATACTCATTGAAGACATAAGCCAGCTCATTAGCAGCTGATCTTGTCTACTCCATAACTCAGAATTCGATCCTTCAGGAATGTCTTTACTCTGAACAAGCTTCTCAAGTCCATTGCCTTTGATAGAAGAGATAACTTGTGACTTCCAGATCATGTAGTTGCTACGATCAAGCTTGATCGGCGTTGAGAAAGTGAATGAGATTCCGGCAACCTGTGAGTTGTTTGCTGAAGCCATTGCCGATCTATGTACAGGATGTAAGATCTAAAGCTCTGATACCAAATTAAGTTTGAGCTGAGTATAGGAGGTTGTTTGGCTACTGAGAAAGTGGATAGAAAGTTATCAAGAAAATATTCTTTATAAGGGAGAAACTCAGATCTCAAAACACACAATTTGTGTGTATGTATTTGTTACAGAAGATGAGGGAACAAACTACTTTATATACTTCTGCTAAACACGCTTAATGAGCTGGCACAGGGGAATTACTAAGAAGCCCCAAAGCAAAGCAGAGAGAAAAGCAAAGAATAAAGGATAAGGAGGTAAAATCTAATAGTGCCAAAGCTAAGCTACAAATGTTTTTAGTTTTGGCATGGCAGCGAAGCAGGCAAAAAGCTAAACCAAACGAGCCTTACTCTTCCGAGACAAAGCTGCTAAACTGATATTTTACTTCAGCGTGACTGAAGGAAGAAAATCACAAATCAAATGATGACTGCACAAAGAATACAAAACAAATAAGAATGACCGAGTACACGAGGTTTTCTACTTTGTGAATTTTGAAGAGGATTCAATATATACGCAGTCTTACTCTTATTTTTCCACAAAGATATTATTTTCGCGACTCGAACCTGTAATCTCCATATGGAATACAAATACAGACCAAAATTCTTTTTATGATCCAATTTCTCCACTTGCTTTAACATCATTGCAGTATAATGAATACTTAATTAACAGTCACTTTCTATTTTCGTCCCCTTTTCCTACTACTTTGTTTTGTAAATCTGCAATATATTTTTTCTTTTATCTGATGTTTCTGTTTATTTTCCCTATTCCGATTCAATGGAAGAGCATTTATCTACTCTTAATCTAATCATTCCAGTCGTTTTTCCAGCGACCTTTAACAGGAGACATTGAAGTTAAGCCATTTGCTGATCCATTTTCCTTTTTATCTGCACTCAATGACTTATATGCCTTTACCTCATCATCCCACTTATCGCCCCAATCTTGATCCCATGCTTCCACTGTTTCCTCATGGCCAGCTACAAGGGATTCTGGCTTCGCCATTTCAAGGTCCTCATATGGCGCTCCAGCACCCTGCCGCTCACTTTTCCTGGACTTACAGCAAGCCCACGTCACTCCAGTGATCAGAACTGTTAAAAGTAATAGATAAGCTCCATAGATATGTGTTCTGGGGGTGGTATAAAACAAAACCTGCTTCAAAATGTTGCTATTTGATATTGACCATCCAATTACACATTCCCCATTTCCAGCATTTAGTACTATCAATGGTCTTCCACTAATACTGTCCGAGATATTGATCTGAAACAGCAGTAATATAATGTTATTACAGTGGCACACAAGAATAAATAGCGTATACTATGTAAACAAACCTTTTTGGTTCCTTGTTTGGGAATTTCTATTTCTGAAAATGTCATCTCAGGATGTGAAATTGTAACATTGACTGTGAGAGGGCTCTGTCCATCATTCTTGACAAATAGATATGCTTCTTCAGGAGCTATACAGGAAAATACAGTTAAGCACTGTCCTTGGAAAGCTAGGGTTTAAAGTGCACCAGAACTTAGCTGACAATGAAAACTAAAACATCAATAACTTTGTGCTACATTCATATCAAAGGAAGGAGAAAACAAGAGTCACTCATTGGACAGCCTCTTCCCAAGGGAAGTACACATTACTCGAGAAATCAATGGAGCCAAGACAAAAGAAAGCTAAAGCCACTTGAACAAGATAAGAGACTCTCAAAGATTTAGCAATTTGTCTCGACTATATATGTAAATTAGACCCGCCACAATTCTGGTTCGGAACGATTCCAGTTCCAATCGGTTCCGGTTCCGGAACCGGAACCGTAATATTTCGGTTCGATTAGGGTTCTCCTAACCGAACCGAAATCGTTCGGTCCAGTGGTTCGAACCGGAACTGCTGGAACCGTTCGATTGTGGAACTGTTTAATTTTTTTTTTTTTTTTTTAAAATCATTATTAAAATTAAAAAGAAAAAAGAAAACCATAATGTAACCGAATTCGAACCGGAACCGTTAGGTTCGGTATCAATCACCAAAATTATTAGGGTGATTGATATGTTCTAATATTTTAAGTGTCCAATTAAGGAATCCATTTGAATACACACATTCATTTGACATTATATTTGTCCATTATGAACTCAAAGAAAACAATCAATCAAAACATAAACTTACCAGTTGGTGAAAATTGAAGGCACCCAGTCAAGCTCCGGCGGTCCTTGCATCGACTGAAACACTTCTTCTCATCAACCAAGCCACCACTTGGTGCCGGCGCCGGAGAAATGTTCGGTGGCTCAGAAATCTACAATCACACAAACACAACAAAATGTAACAGAAGTACAAAACAACCATTTAGGTTTCAACAAAAACAGAAGCCGTTCAAACAACAAAAGAAGCAAAGATTTCGAACCACATATGCAGCTGACACATAAAAAACAAGTGCTATTATAATGAATAAAGTTGCTGCAAGGTTTAATTTTGGGTCCATTTTTGTGAAGATGGTGGCATATGTTCATGTGGGTTCGATCAGTTTCATTGAAATAAGAAATCAAAGCCATGACTTGTTGTTCAAGTCAATCCTCTTCTTCTTCAATTCCTTGTAACGTCCGTTGGAATTTTTTAGATTTTTCCCATTCGTTATTTTTTACTTGGAGGAACATGACACGTGGCAGGATATTAACTTGGCAGCATAGTGATCAAATGATTATATATTATTGTATATACTAGGCTCTATGAACATATATTTTAAATATTGATCTTTTAAATGTTCTAAATCTTGTCAGTTTTATAGTATAAATGAGACAATTAATTTACTTACACATAATATTTATGTCTCATTCGTTTGTCTTTCAGTTCTCAAATAATATTTATAATTCACTGTACAATAGCTAATAGTCAGAATATGCACCATGAAACACACTAAATAAAAAAAATCATGAAATAAAAAAAAAACTTCTAGAAATAATTCAAAATAAAATAAAAAATAATAAAAGATTATAATATATTTTCTTATTATAATAGGTTATAAAAAAAAATTAATTGTAGAGTTTAAGTGTCATGTGACACGATAGGAAAACTTAAAAATATTTAACTACTTCTATATATATTCTTTGTCTGATTATCTGTCATATTATTCAAAAATAATCAGATAGTATAATAGACTTTATTGTTATAATAAAGTTCTTATTTAATAGATTTATTAATTTAATAGTATTTTTTAATTGTTATATGATAGTGTAATATATTTTCTTAGTATAATATAATTCTTATAAAATTATAAGATGTATTTTTATTGGAATATATTTTTATTTAATAAAAAAATTAATTGTAAATATACTTTAATTTTAAAATTTAATAATAATAAATTAATTGTAGATGTTAATTATAGAGATTAAATACCACACATGTTTTTTATTTTAATGAAAGATTATAATATGTTTTCTTATTATAATGTGTTTCTTTATTCAATTTTATAATTTAATAATAATAAATTAAAATATCATAAGTAATTAATTAAATCAATATGTTTCTTACTTTAATTGTAGATTATGTTTTTATATTATAATAGTTTCTTATGTTAATAATTTATTATTTTAATAATAAAAAATAATTGTAAATATATTTTAATTTTATAATTTTATAATAAAAAATTAATTAAAAAGATTAGATTTATTATAGATAATTTAATAGTATTTTTTTAATAGGATACTATAATATATTTTCTTGTTATAATAGAATTCTTATAAAATTATAATATGTTTTTTTATTGTAATGTGATTTTTTATTTAATAGATTTATTAATTTAATTTTATAACTTTAATATGAAGCTGACATGTGGCACGGTGAATAGACTTAAAAATATTTAAATATATATATATATATATATATATATATATATTATATAGATATAGATAAATAATAAAAAATAAAAAATAATTGTAAAGATATTTTAATTTTATAATTTTATAATAAAAAATTAATTGTATAGATTAGGTTAATTGTAAATAAATTAATAGTGTTTTTATTTTTATTTTAATAGAATACTATAATACGTTTTCTTGTTATAATAGAATTATTATAAAATTATAATATGTATTTTTATTTAATATGTTTATTAATTTAATTTTATAACTTTAATATGAAGCCGTCATATGACGCGATAAGAAGGTTTAAAAATATTTAACTCTGATATATACTAGCAGATAAACCGTGCAATGCGCGATTTGTCTTATTAAAGACAAATATGATATATATCAAATGTAAAAAAAAAAAAAAATTTAATATCGTATATTTAATAATAGTTTTCCATACAATGTAATTTCTTTAATATTCTCTTAACTTAACAAATATTAACTATTAACTTATTCCATTTTATAATTTTTTATTGATCGATAATAAATCTCTTAGTACAAGTATAGATTTAGCTAGTTTAGGTACAATGTTATAGTTAACTTAATATAATTTATGCTTTTAAACTTCTACAGTTCTACTACTCTATCAGTCCCTTTTTAATAGGCCGTTGGTATTTTTCCAAACAAAATAAGGGAATATGATTAATATGGTAACAAAATTAATATTTTCCTGATATACCCCTCATTAACACAACACAATCCCACTTAAATTCAATAAAGTTATTTATTAAATAATGGTATATAAGTAAATTTCTTCATTTAACTCTCTCTAAACAAAGAAATTGGACTATACTTTGGGATTTCCAAAAATAGAAAGGTGGCCTATCAAAAATGGACGGAGGGAGTAATAAATAAGTGAGAGTTAATGAAGAATGTGAAAAATTAAATATTAATAATCCATTTGAAATAAATACAGATTTAATTAACAAACTTTCAATCATTAATAATCTAAGAAAACGAAGAGTTAGGAAAATGAAATGTTTGAGATTGTAGAATATGAAAAGTTGAAATATTAATAACTCATTTGAAATAATATTATTTAATTAACATATTTTTAATAATTAATAATTTTGGAAAATGAAAATTTTGGAGGAAGAATGTGAAGAGTTATATATTAATAATTCATTTTAAATATTAATAATATTGATATTAAATATTAATAACTTATGATCGTCTACGTGAATAGTCTTAAGGATAAAAACGCTTACGTGGACAGTTTAAAAATGAAGCTATTTCTCAACTTTTTTATATATATATATATATATCATTCCATTACTTTATAAATTAAAAAAATAACAAATGTGTGTAAGAAGTATTAAGGAATAATATTTCATTATTATAAATTCACAAAATTTTACATTTTACTCTATTAATAAAAAAAATGTAGTAAAATGTGATATTTCTATCGTGAAATGTAGTAAAATGTAAAGTTTTGAAAAAATATATTAGTAAATTATAAAATGTTATAATGATATAATAGTAAAATATTATACCCAATACTTATTGTATACATATATTATTTCTCAATTTTTGAAGTAGTAAAATGATAATAACTTTTTTTTTTTTTTTTACTAATCAATAATGAAAAATTATTTATAGTAAATGAAGATAATTCCAATAAATAAATTAATGATTAATGTATGATATATCCTTATTACAAATTAAACACTCACCAATAAATAATTATGAAATTGAGTATAATTAGACAACAACTTATATTTTACAAATATATTGAACTTAGGATTTATATAATGAGAAAAGGGGGAAGGAATAAAACAAGTTTGGTGGACCATTTACATCAATTTACAATTGTGTTCTTGTTTTTTGGCCACAAAAAGTGGGGAATTAATTTCCCTCCAATTTCTTTATATATACATTGGTTTTAACACATCATAGCTACAAGACAACTATGGTTTATCTAATAAAATGACATCTTTGCTGCTGATTTCTCCATTTTACCCTTTCAAAATACCAAATTTAAAGGTCAACATTGGTCAACGGACTTATGTGTCAAAATTTTACTGGAGAACAATTGTTGTCATATTCAAGATATACAAATACATGTCCGCTCTTAAATGATTGATTTTTAAAATAAAATTTTAGATTTAAAAAACCGCACAAATAATACCCGTATCTCCATCCACATATTATTATCCCCACCATACACACCATGAACTTTTATAGGGAAAGTAACAATCTTTCTTAGAGAGTAATAATAGTCCACACTAGAAAAATGGGATTTCTGAAGCAAAATACCAATGAAGAAAAAAAAATAAGAAAAAAATCGCATCATACCAATACGATTTATTTTATTGTTCATTATTATCCCTTATGGAATTTATTACAAAATGAAATGCTAGTTTGCACTCATCTTTATTTTATTGTTCATTATTATCCCTTATGGAATTTATTACAAAATGAAATGCTAGTTTGCACTCATCTTTATTTTATTGTTCATTATTATCCCTTATGGAATTTATTACAAAATGAAATGCTTATATTATAATTCGCATTCAATTTGTTGGATATAGTTCTGCTGGTAAGCGAGGCTTTGCAAGAACATGCAAGGGTTTAGCCATAGAGAGGTCAGATTTTGATTCATTCAAATCAATCTTCTTCTCATTTGGTGGAATGCTCCAATCAAACCCTTGAAGAAGCCTTGCCAATAGCATTACCGACATTTCAGACCCAAGTGCCACGCCAATACAACCGCGTCTTCCTCTACTAAATGATATGAATTTTAGGCCTGGTTCAGTAAGCTCAACCTGATGATGATTAGTTGAATTAATGTGACGTTCTGGCTTGAATATTAATGGATCTTCCCATACTTTAGGGTTTCTGCCAAGTCCTAGCCGGCTTAACAGAACATGACTTCCTTTGGGAATGAAATAGCCTGCGATTGTTGCATCACGAGTTGAGACATGGGGAACGTTAAATGGTACAATGGGATGGAGGCGAAAAGATTCCCTTAAACAAGCCTTGACATAATTGAGTTTCGGGACATCAGATTCATTAACAAGTCTCTCTTTTCCAACAACCATATCTATTTCATCTGTTGCTCTTTTAAGAATATCAGGTTGGTTCATCATCTCAGCTATAACCCATTCTGCCGCATTCGAAGGATTATCTACTGTCTCAAGCATCAGTTCCTACGAATAAACATAACGTTGTCAGAAAAGATATGTGTCTGTCATGTGAGAAAGGATACACGAACAATTCAATATGTTACAATATATTTAATTTATATATTTCTTACGTACCACGCATTGACCTTTGATCTCATCTACGGTTAACGATGGGTTCCCACTCTCATCCTTGGCTAGAATAAGGGCGTCAAGCAAGTCCTCTCCTTCATTTTTCATCCCAGTAATTCTCCATTGTTGAACTCTTTCATCTATAATCGGATCATGATATTTGGAGATAGTTTTCATATCATCACTTATAATTTTTTCATGTCCTTCTAAATCGAACACTCTCATCCAAGGATAATAATCAGATAGAATGAACGAGTAAAGGTTGTTGAGTACATTGAAAAGTGATTCAATGTGTTCTTCTTCTTCAAACCCTGGCCCTCCATCATCTTTTCCTTCACCAAAATATCTCTTGTTAAATATCAACTTCCTTATAATGTTTCCACAATATTGACGAGCTACAAGTCTTATATTTATGGCCGAACCAACTGTATTTTTGCATTGATTATAAACAAAGCTAACAAGATTGTCAGCTTCTTCTGTTCTCTTAGTGAGCAATGAGTGAAGCCGTGCTGAATTTATTACGTGAGATGTCAACACCTTTCTCATTTTCTTCCACTGCTCTCCCCAGGGCGAAAAAGCTATCGTCAAGAAACCGCGACCAGAATATTCAGTTGCCATTGTAATTGGCCTCGATGCAAAAATGAGGTCATTGTTTTTTAAAAATTCTAGTGCAATTTCTGGGGATGTCACTGGGATAACATGAACATTCCCAAAGCGAATGCATGCGATATCGGTGTTTAGGTCTTTCATAATGGCATGAATCCATTTGAAGGTTGGCTTATTTCTCCACATTTCTGGAAGGTTTCCAATGATTGGCCATGGAGTTGGGCCTGGAGGAAGAGCTGGTCTCGACTTGAATTTGATGGAAAAGGTTAAGAATAGAATTGCAGTGATAATCAAAAGAGATGCTGAGACTGAGAACATGGTGAGTGAATTAAAATGCATTCACAGCACAGCCATTATTATACACTCTCTTTCTCACTCACACACATATATATATATATAGCTTCGGGTGGCCAAATTACTCACTCATCAAAGCCGAATGATACACGTGGGCGGCTGTTAAAAGTGCGGGTCAAACATATTCTTATTCCTATTCCTGCCTGCCTATGTTTATATAAAATATGTATCCACGTTTTAGTTATTGCAAAAATATGATGGGGGCATTAAATATGTGGTTTTGGGTAATTGTTCAGGTTGAAAGAGAAGTTAAAAATTAAGAAAATTGATTCCTTTAACTTTCAACTGAAATTATCAACAAATTCACACCTGTGATTTATAGTGCCACTCCCTCAAGCCATGCTTAAAGCTTTCTACTAAGTTGAATCCACAACTTACACCGAATTTTCCGTGGTTCACTCACAATCAAGAGTTTTTGTCTCATAGGTTCATTCCAAATATTTACACAAGAGTTTTATCACATAGGTTCACTCTTTAAACATTTACAATGAGTTTTCTCTATAGGCTCACTCACAAACCTTTTACAATAAAATGCACCCTTTTAAGTATACTCACTCAAAAAAGGATTTCACTATCACAAGTGTTTAAATAATGAAGATTAAAGTACAACCCGAACACTCACAAAAAATAAGAATATTAAGATTGTGAGTTGCTAACCAAAGAATTCTAAGCTCACTACAAATGATAATAAATGTGTAATGTGTGAGCTTGATGATGAGAGTGTATGATTATGAAGGATTGGAACCGACATCTGTTTCTCAAGATAAACGACAACGGATAACTCTGGAATACTACTAAATTACCTCAGCGAACTCGTTGCAAGGGCGAACATTTCGTTTTGGGTGCTCTCAGCTTAGTGTGAAAAAACTTATTCCCTGGTGCTATTGGCTTTGTAGGTTTAAAAAAATGAATTAGGAGAGAAAACTATTCCAATTTCTTAACAACTGGAAAATTAATTATCTATTAATTATCATATTCAATTGAGAATTAAGGGCACATCATGGGCTAGCTATTGTTAACAATCGGGGATTTTGAGCGTATCAATATATCATTTCGAAGTACGCACGGGGAGAATCCAACTTATTCATGATCTCATCATTTCCATAAATGAGTAAAATTATGCCTCAAAATTGATATATATATATATATATATATTCCAAAACTTTTCCAACATTTCTTAAGAAATTTTTTTAGGTTTTATAGTTATGATGCACTGCGTTATTCACACATTATCTGGTGACATGAACCTATCCAAAAAAAAATAAAAAAATTGAATGGTGTTTGGTAAACCGAACTAAAATTGGTCTCTTGGTAAACTAATTTTTAAGGTTCGATCAATTTTGAGTCAAAATCACGTTAATATAATATTTTTAATGGGTCTCTATCATCTCGGTATGGATAATGTGGAGTTTTTCCGATATTCCAATTTTTTTTTAAAATAATCATATATTTTTAATGTCATAAAAGTAATTATAATTTTAAGTTTTTCTTCTTAATCCCCAAATTTCCGTTATTTTTCCGTTAATATAAAATGTAGGATGTCAACAATGAAAAAAAGTTAAAATATAAATTAGCATAGAAAATAATATTGAGATCATAAGTTTATTATATAATAAATCAGCATTACGTTAACATTAACTATATATTTAATGTAATTTTAAATTATGGTTTATAAATAAGCTTAACTTTAACTTTTGAATGATTGGCTTATTGCATATGGATGACGTGGTACACTGTTGTATAGAAGATTTTCTCCTAATGACCCTGGTGGCAGTTTATTTCTTTATTTTATTTTTTATTTTTTTGGAAGCTGAGAACTTAATAAGTTTGTTACGCAAGTAATTTGAGAGCGGTTTGTATAGGATATTTCGAGAATCATAAATCTCCTAATAGATATAGAGTGATTCAAGGTACCGTGAATTTCCTTAAAATAGTGTTAATTATAACCTTAATAATTCCTTGTTTACTTATCTGTATATATATAATTTCAAAGCTCCTCCTTAATTCAAGGATATTCCTAAACTCCCCCTTAATTCAAAGATAATTTGAGCTTAGCTCTTAAAGCATGGAAGTTCATTGTTTTAGATTTCAAACAAGTCGCTGAAATTAGTTTCTCATCTCTTCTCTAGCTTCCTGCTAATTTACTTATTAAGTTACTTCCTAAGTTTAATTCTCTACATAATGATATATATTATTTTTTTGATATAATTATGTGATGCAAATCAAATTCCTTTTAAGAATATCGCAGTGGTCCATATATACTTTTTAACACGCTTCTGAATCCATCACTTGTCTTATCCATGCGCCCTAATAAAGCATATGGACTCTCCAAGGAGACCCTAACTAGAGGTGGTCACGGTTCGGTTCCATAAATGTGAAACCGGACCGTTCGGTTTTGGTCCCTTTTTTTTTTTTGAAAATAAAAAAAATAGAGATTTAAACATTAATTGACTAAAAAAATTGAGATTTAAATTTTACGGTTCCAAAAGGAACCTTAAGGTTCCAATCCGGTTGGAACAAGTGGAACCGTTCGGTTCCAACCGGTTCGATAAAGATAAGAACCCTAGCCGAACCGGTCAGGTTCCGGTTCGATTCAAGAACTGGTTGGAATCGGAACCGTCTGGTTCCAACCTATTCGGTTCCGATTCCGAACCGGAACCTTAGCCGAGTCTAACCCTAATGACCCCTTCATTTTTTTTCTTTTTTTCTTTCTAATGGAAACTGAGAACATACATAATAAATTTGTTACGTGCCCAATTTGAGACCTCTTAATAGGATGATTCAAGATACCGTAAATCTCCCTAAAACAACGTTAGATGTAACCTTAATAATTTTTTGTTTACTTATTTTATTCAATGTTACAATTAATTAAATAGAGTATTAAGAGATAACAAGTCTATCTCTTTGGGCTCTTTATTGATAATTCTACATTAATATAAGATAAATTACTATGTCGGGTAACCTACTTGCTCTTGGATCCTCTTACCATGCAATTTACATCTCTCTCACGTATCCTTGTGCATGCATAACTCTTCATATGTAATGTATCAAGATAAGTGATGGATCCAAATCCTTCCCCCTTAAAGTCAACCATGTCCTAAGATCGAACAATTGGAGAAAATCTATAATACAACAGATGTACCAAGTCATCCGTGCAATAGTCGAATAATTCATTATCACGCGTGCTAAAATATTAAAAACCAACTAAAAATATGGATATTGAATCGTACATGTCATTTATTAATTTCTTAATTGTATCATGTCATTCATGTCTCTGTTGCATCAAAAAATTACTCCAGAATTGATTCATTATTGTGGATTCCTGACATAATTAATATCCAGTTTCACTAACCTTGATCCTTTCACTACTCTAATTCTGTTGCATAACTTTCCATATCTTCAAAGGCTATCTCATTTTCTTTCACGTTCATAGGTTTCTCCTTGATGACAACTGCAACATTTTCTTCTTCGGATTGCTTCTTAGCACTTGCGTTTTTCTCATTTTCAGCAATAGTTTCTTTAGTCTCCAGTGTGATTTCACCCGTTGGTTTTCCCTATATGATTGGAAGATATTATTTATTTTTTTCTACTTTCGTACTAATCCAAAATTGATTTGAGCTCCGAGTAGGGTGCTTCGAGCTTCAAGGTATCTTGGGCTCCTTGAAACAATATTAGTTATAACCTTAATAATGAGTCCAAATCTTTTGTCCCATCAATTATGCTCTATTTCGTGCTCCACTAATCAAATTTGGACAATTAATATCTCTCCTTAAATGAGAGAACTCTGACTTTAAATTTGATTGGTGGAGTAATTAAAATCAGAGTTCTCTCATTTAATGAGAGATATTAATTGTCCAAATTTGATTAGTAGACCATGGAGTGGAACATACTTGATGGGATAGAAGATTTGGATTCTTTTCTTCCTTATTTTATTCAAAGTTGCAATTTAATCAGATAACAAGCCTATCATTGATCGCGATCCAACTCCTTCTTATGTCAGTTAACCAGCTTGCTCTTGGATCCTCTAACTATGCAATCATGCCACACCATGTAACTTACATCTACTCCCCTCGAGAAAATCTATAATACAGCGGATGTATCACGTCATTCGTGTAACAATCCAATCATCAATTGTCACGTGTGTTAAAATATTAAAAAATAACTAAAAAAATAAATATTAAATCATACATGTCATTTACTAATTTGTTAGTGATACCACCCATACCTCCGTTGCACCAAATAATTACTCCTACTCCCTCACTTATCCTTGTGCATGCATCTCTTCACATGTAATATATCAAGATAAGTTACGTATATCAAAGTTTTTAAGTACATAAAAAAAATTGGTATAATTAGGGTTAGCAAAATAATTGCTATATTCAGATGCTGAGACTGAGACTTAGAACATGGTGAATTAACATGCATGCACAGTACGGCCATTACATAAATTCTTAAAAATGATGTTGGATTCAGGCTGCTTGCCGAACCATGTCACTGACACAATATTGGACTTTCTTGGTAGGGAAATTGACTGTTGGAGTCAGCAAGCAAACGTAACTTGTTGAAGAAGCAAGCAAAAGTAACTTGTTGAAGAAGCTGGCAAAAGTAAAACTTGTTGAAGAAGCTGGCAAAAGCAAAACGTGTTGAAGAAGCTGGCAACACGGTTTTGGCACTATAAATTGAGCCTTCCCAGATCATTGTTTGTATCCCATAAATTCCTAAATTGAGTGAATAGAGAGTAAAGAGGGTTGAGAGGTTTTTTGTAAAGTTTGTATAATAAACTTTGTAATTCTTTTGTTGGTAGTAATAAAAGAAGAGTTTTCCTCTCACATCTCCTCTATTGTGTGTGTTTTATACACAACAAGTGGTATCAGAGCTAAGGTTACTCGGAGGGATCCCGAAACTCAGAAACAGAGGTTCGGTTCGGAAAGTCGGTTCCGACAAAAGTTGTCGAAAATCGATTTTGAGCATACCATCAGACGTTTCACGGCGAGACGAGCACGGTGGTATTTTCCGGCGATCGATCGGAGGTCAGACGACGCGTCACGCGCTGCACGCGCCAGGCAGAGGCTTCATCACGCGCGACCACGCGCTCCACGCTCCTGCACGCGCCAGCCTGAGGAAGAAGACGACTGCCACGTCAGCAGTCCAGTCATCGCCACGTGTCGCCTAGTCAGCGCACAGTCAGCGCCCAGTCAGCTGCCACGTCAGCGGTTCATGGTAAATTTCAGATAGGTCCCTGAACTTTCTGGAAATTACATTTTAGCCCCTAAACTTTCAGAAATTTTCAATTTAGTCCCTGAACGTTTTGGAAATTGCATATTAGTCCCTGAAGTTTTCCGTAATTTCACTTTGGCCCCTGAACTTTTGGAAATTGCACTTTGACCCCTGTAATTTCTGGAATTTTCAATTTGGTCCCTGTGTCGGATTTTGACAAACGAAGTGTCATTTCCACCATTTTCGACCATTCCGGACGCAACGGTGAGATTCGTTTTTTGAAATTCTGCTTAGAATTTTTATGATGGAGGGGAGCAACGGAAAAATGATTTTGTTAACCAGTACAAACTATTTCACATGGAGAGGAAGGATGAAAGACCTTCTGTATGTGAAGGACTATGATGGATCGGTGTTTCTGGAGCAGAAACCAGAAGGAATGACCGATGAGAAGTGGGCTAATCTTCACCAGAAAACATGCAGTACTATTCGTCAGTGGATCGACGACAGTATCGTAACCATGTCAGTGAAGAGATAAATGCACGTGTTTTATGGAGAAAGCTGGAGGAGCTTTTCCGAGCAAAGACTGGAAACAACAAGCTGTACTACATCAAGAAGATGATGGGTTTGAAATACCAGGAAGGTACAGCTGTGGCGGACCATATCAATGATTTCCTCGGAACCATGAAGGAATTGTCTGGATTGGGCATAGACTTCGGAGATGAGGTAAATGGCTTAATACTCCTTAATACGTTACCAGAATCTTGGGAAACGTTCAGATCTACGGTGATCAATTCAGCCGCAGATGGGAAAGTCACTATGGAGATGGCAAAGACCAGGATCTTCGAGGAAGAAAAGAGGACGAGAATGCAGGAGTCAGCATCAGCCTCAACCTCAGAAGCTCTAGTGACAGAAAAGAACACCAGAAGGGGGAGGAGTAAAAGTCGAGGCCCAGTGAGATCAGACAAGAACCGAGGTAAGTCAAGAACTAGAGATATTGAGTGCTATCACTGCAAAAAGAAAGGCCATATGAAGCGGGATTGCTACAAACTAAAGAACTAGCAGTCCAGGAGAGATGGTGACTCTAATCAAGAAAGAGTTGCTACTACCACCGAGAAAAACTCCAAAGAATTTTGCATAATGTATGAAGAAGCTGTTGTGAATCTTGCCAGCCACGAGACCAGTTGGGTGATAGATAGTGGCTCATCCATACACGCCACATCTCGCAGAGACTTCTTTTCATCTTACACACCAGGGGACTACGGTGCTGTAAGGATGGGGAACGACGGACAGTCCAAAGCCGTCGGTATTGGTGACATCTGCCTTGAAACAGAGAACGGAACAAGGCTAGTGTTGAAGGGAGTCAAGCACATCCCAGATATCCGGTTAAAACTTGATCTCAACAGGCAAGCTGGATGATGAAGGTTTCTGCAGCACCTTTAGTGACGGATGCTGGAAGCTCACTAAAGGATCAATGGTCGTGGCACGAGGTAAGAAAGACTCAACCCTGTATTTAATGCATGCTAAGCTTTCAAATAGTAGCATAAATACAGTCAACAGCAATGAGGCAGCCGAGCTATGGCACAAAAAGCTCGGTCACATGAGCCAAACAAGGATGAAGATACTACGCAGGCGGAATGTTCTTCCGGAATTGAAGAACTCACACTTACGGAAGTGTGAACACTGCATGGCTGGAAAGCAGAACAGAGTATCCTTCCAGAGCTCCCCGCCTCAACGGAAACCGGAGGTACTAGATCTCATACATTCAGATGTATGCGGTCCGATGCAGACACGAACACTTGGTGGGTCACTGTATTATGTGACATTCATTGATGATCATTCAAGGAAGATCTGGGCATACACCTTGAAGAGAAAAGATCAAGTGCTGGGAGTGTTCAAGGAGTTTCATGCTTTGGTGGAGAGAGAAACCGGTAAGAAACTCAAATGCATCAGAACAGACAACGGTGGAGAATACAGAGGTCCGTTTGATCAGTACTGCAAGATGCAAGGAATCAGACATCAAACGACACCTCCGAAGACACCTCAGCTGAATGGCCTAGCTGAGAGGATGAACAGAACCTTGTGCGAGAGGATCAGAAGCTTGCTGTCACAAGCCAAGCTGCCGAAGACATTCTGGGGGGAGGCACTCATCACAGCAGTACATGTTTTGAACATGTCCCCAGCGGTCGCACTGAAAGGTAATGTTCCTAACCAAGCTTGGACAGGTAAAGAAGTGTCATACCAACACTTGCACGTCTTTGGGTGCAAAGCATTTGTACACATCCCAAAGGACGAGAGATCCAAGCTTGATGCAAAGACGCGACAGTGTGTCTTTATTGGCTATGGTCATGATGATTTCGGCTACAAACTTTATGATCCCGTGGAGAAGAAGATTGTCAGAAGCCGAGATGTTGTCTTTGTTGAAGACCAGACCATAGAAGATATCCGGAAGGATATGAAGACAATGCCCCAGCAATACAGAATTGTGAATCCAGAACCTCATACACCGGTGCCAGTACGAGTTGAAGATGAGGTTCCTAGACATGAGGGTACAGGTGATGAAGCTCCCAGAAATGATGATCATGATCAACCACCAGTACCAGAAGCTACACCAACAGTTCCACAGAGAAGGTCTGACAGAGAGAGGCGACCTTAACCAATACTCTGCTGTTATGAGTATGTGCTGCTTACTGACGGGGGAGAACCCGAGAGCTACCAGGAGGCTGTGGAAACAGAAGACAGAGAAAAGTGGGAGGAAGCCATGCAAGATGAGATGAAATCTTTGCATGACAATCACACTTTTGAGTTGGTGAAATTGCCAAGAGGGAAAAGGGCTTTGAAGAATAAATGGTGTGTACAGGGTGAAGCAACATGAGCACACTTCACAACCCCGGTACAAAGCCAGACTAGTTGTCAAGGGATTCAATCAGAGGAAAGGCATTGACTTCGATGAAATCTTCTCTCCAGTTGTGAAGATGTCATCCATCAGAGTAGTACTCAGCTTAGCAGCAAGCCTCGACCTGGAAATTGAGCAGATGGATGTCAAGACCGCATTTCTTCACGGGGATTTGGAAGAAGAAATTTATATGGAGCAACCAGAAGGCTTCAGAGTCAGCGGGAAAGAGGACTATGTGTGCAGACTCAGAAAAAGCCTCTATGGTTTGAAACAGGCACCGAGACAGTGGTACGTGAAGTTTGAGTCAGTTATGGGGGAGCAGGGATACAAGAAGACTACTTCAGACCATTGTGTATTCGTTCAGAAGTTTTCTGACGATGATTTTATCATCTTACTTTTATATGTAGATGATATGTTGATAGTTGGCAGGAATCAATCGAGGATTGATAACTTGAAGCAGCAACTGAGTAAGTCTTTTGAGATGAAAGACTTGGGGCCAGCTAAACAGATTCTTGGCATCAGGATCGGCCGTGATCGGAAAGCCAGGAGAATTATACTGTCACAGGAGGAGTACATAGAGAAGGTACTTCAGAGATTCCAGATGGACAAGGCTAAAACGGTTAGCACTCCTCTTGCTACCCACTTTAGATTGAGTACACAACAGAGTCCCTCTACTGAGACAGAGAATGAGGAAATGAAACAGGTTCCATACACCTCAGCAGTAGTGGGAAGTCTTATGTATGCCATGGTGTGCACGAGGCCAGACTTAGCACACGCAGTTGGATTGGTCAGCCGGTTTATGTCAAACCCAGGACGAGAACACTGGAATGCTGTCAAATGGATATGCGGTATCTTCGAGGCACTTCCAAGATGAGATTATGTTTTGGAAGCAGCGACAAACCAGTGTTGATGGGCTACACCGATTCAGATATGGCAGGAGATGTGGATACCCGAAAGTCTACTTCGGGGTATCTGATTACTCTCTCAGGGGGAGCTGTGGCATGGCAGTCTCGGGTTGCAGAGATGTGTTGCACTTTCTACAACAGAGGCAGAATTCATTGCAGTTACAGAAGGTGCAAGGAATTGCTGTGGATGAAGACATTCGTCCAGGAATTGGGTTTCAAGCAGGAGAAGTACATTTTGTACTGCGATAGCCAGAGTGCTATCTATCTCGGTAAAAATTCCACATTTCATTCGAGGTCAAAAACATATCATGTGAGGTATCACTGGATACGGGACGTCCTGAGCTCAAAGCTGATAGAACTCAGAAAATTCCACACCGACGACAACGGGCCGATATGTTCACGAAGGTTTTACCGAAGGAGAAGCTTGAAATCTGTTGTGCATAGCCGGGATGACAAAACTCTCCACATAGTCAGAGTGGGGAGATTCAGAGAACTACGATTGGCTTGATCCCAACTCAGGGTACGTAGGCAGTCATACAGATGCAGCCAGGGGAGGATCCTTTTGAGGATTCGGTTTGGATGATTGATGGTCGGCTCAGATTTTAGGACAAATCTTCACCGAGGGGGAGATTTGTTGGAGTCAGCAAGCAAAACGTAACTTGTTGAAGAAGCAAGCAAAAGTAACTTGTTGAAGAAGCTGGCAAAAGTAAAACTTGTTGAAGAAGCTGCAAAAGCAAAACGTGTTGAAGAAGCTGGCAACACGGTTTTGGCACTATAAATTGAGCCTTCCCAGATCATTGTTTGTATCCCATAAATTCCTAAATTGAGTGAATAAGAGTAAAGAGGGTTGAGAGGTTTTTTGTAAAGTTTGTATAATAAACTTTGTAATTCTTTTGTTGGTAGTAATAAAAGAAGAGTTTTCCTCTCACATCTCCTCTATTGTGTGTGTTTTATACACAACAAGACAAGTTAAGGTATCAAAATCAATGATGAAGTAATCAGGTTGATGATTCTTGAAGAATGCTTTGGCTGGAAGATTAGCTTCATGTCAAATCTGCTGGTGCTATTAATATAATTATTTATTCGGTGAAATGTTGTTTGTGGGTACGTCTCCCATGGCAACTATAAAGCTATTGTTATGGGTACGTCTCCCATGTTGTTATTGGTTGGGTTCAAGCCAATTCTGATGGTCTTTCAAAAGTCAATTCGTGCCTTTGCGGTTTGTGGAGGCATTTTTAGGGATCACTTTGAGTTCATATTTAGGAGGTTATGGTCAATATCTCAGGATTAACACGGTTTATTATTCTGAGATTATAGCAGCCATATTAGCGGTGTTGAACTGACTTATGTTAGGGGCTGACATAATTTTTGGCTTGAGTGTGATTATATACTCGTTATTCTTCTTTTTTCTAACTGTCACCTTATACCTCATAGGAATATTCAGAATAAATTATTCAATTGTCTACAAATGGTCACTTATATAAATTTTCAAATCTCCGTACATACTGTGAGGTCAATTTAATTACTGATTGTTTACCAATATTATATACGCATGTGATGCGTTCGCTTAATGGGATGAAGCTCATTCTCAGCCATTACATCTTTTCCCTAACTATGAATTTTATTAATAATTTCTTCCTATTACTTTATTACTTCTTTGTTGATTTTTCCATTGAAAGTCGACATTCTTTCATTTCTCAGGTTTTTCCTCTGCATTTACTGATAATTCTTACCATGAATCAATTTATACTTAACCTTTTAATGCAACACTTTTTTGGGTGAGTTTTATATAAAGAGTTGTTTTTGTTCATTTATTAGATTGGGAAATTTACAGAAATGCTTATTACCATAAATTAATAGATTGAGAACATAATTAATGTTCATCGGAAATTATTGATTCTCGATTTTGAAGATAAAACTCAAGGAAAAAATGGCAGCCTTTGCGATCACAGCAGTAACTCGACATATAATTTGACAAAGGATGATATGTATTTGCGTTTCATTTTGAAATTAGGAATCGATCATTTTCACTGAATTCTAAACATTTTTTGATTTATTAACTTATTGTAAATATTATTCATTGTAATAAATCATAAAAAATAATTATTCGAAGAAAACTCATCCCGAAAACATTTAATACACAACCCATGATGGATTAAATTATTCTAATCTTAAGTTCTTATTCTCCAAATTAATATATGTTGATTATGTCTTCAATGATTATGATGTTGGATGAATATGAGAGACATGATAGAAGAAAAATGAAAATTGTATAGTAAATTGTTGGATTGAAATGGATTAAGCAATTTCTAATAGCATTTAGGTCCGAAAATAGAGTATTTGGATATTAAAAATAAGAAATTTGGGAGTAATGTAAAGAATTTATTTGCAACAGGACCTTTAACACAAGAGTTGCCCAGTGATATGTATTTCAAAAGCCCACCAATCTTCCTATTTGCATTTCAATCTTATATAATACATTTGCTTAATCAAAGATTTGACGTAAAGCTTATCATAATTGTTTTTTTTTTATCAAATCTTTAATAATGTATACAATAATGCAAATGAGATTTGATATAAAGCTTAACTTTATGCTTTATATCAAATCTAATGATAAACCAAATGGAGAGAGAATTATGTATAAGCTTATCTTTATGCTTATCATAATCATTATTAATGAGAGAGACATAAAAATTAATAATTAAGGAAGCTTATTGAGTAAGCTATAGAGGGGAGTGAGAGTGAGACCTTAGCTCACTAATTTATGGAGTGTAATGGGCTCACCCATCAAAAGCCCATAACAATCCAGAGCCCGCTCTAATATCCACACATCAAATAATATAGAGTTGCAGCCCACTTTATTAGATCAAACAATTGGGCTTCACAGTTTCTATTACAAAACCAATTATCTTAGCGCTTTATATTAAAACTTGTATCACAATTAATATAAGCCCATAATTAGAATAAAATATTTTAACATTCTCCCACTTGGGCGATATCAATTGTGGATGTTTTAATGCTAAGAAAACTTTATGGAAAAAAAAAGATCAACTCTAGTAAACCATTCCGTCCAATAAGATCATAGATATAGAATCATGGCGTTACCTACATTATAATGCAATATAGTTCCTTCCATGGTCACATATATCAAACAACCTTATCGACATGAACAAGATGTGATAGAGCAGTAAGATACAATAGCACTCACTTTATGATCTAAAATACACGTGCTATTTTCTCTTATCAGTCACCAATTTCTCTACCTTATGCAGCCCAGGCCACATGAGAAATCAAGGCTTAAATATAAGCATGTATGTCTTCTATTATCCCAAGATAAACTTTATGTGTCACAAGACATACTAACAAAGCTTTATAACTTTATGCCCCAAGCCAATGCTTATGATTGACACACATCATAAGACTTCACACAATGATATATCAAACAATAAACATTAATTTCTTCCAATGAAGATTTACCATTATAGATAATCATTGCAAAATACAAAAATACATGTACAAAAGTACAAACAAAATAACATAGAACAATGATGCCTCCCACTAACCTAGGATATCAAAAGACTTTACCAAACCCATACAAGCAACATGCTTTACAAAAACAATGGGTCGAAGACCTTTGGTCAAAGGATCAGCAATCATATCATCTGTGCCAATATGCTCTACAAGAATGTCACCTTTCTTAACCAGCTCCTTAATTTTCAAGTATTTGACCTCCATATGTTTTGACCCAGTGATATTCTTATTATTTTTTGCAAATAATACAGCTGAAAGATTATCACAATATAACCTTATAGGTCTAGAAATAGAGTCAACAACTGACAATTCTTTAATGAGATTCCGTAGCCAAACAGCCTGTGACGCTGCGCCAAAACATGCTACAAACTCAGCCTGCATTGTGGAAGAAGTTACAAGTGTCTGCTTGACACTTTTCCAAGATATAGTTCCATCTGCTAGCATAAACACATATTCTGAGGTAGATTTCCTATCATCTGAACAACCAGCAAAGTCAGAATCCGTATACCCTACTAGTTCAAGATTCTCAACCTTTTTTTGTGATCAACATGTAATCTTTAGTCCCCTTAAGATACCGAAAAACTCTCTTGGTAGCAGTCCAATGTTCCTTTCTGGATTAGATAAAAATCTTCCCAGTACACCAACTGCAAATGCAATGTCAGGTCTAGTGCATACTTGTGCATACATCAAGCTTCCTACTGCACTAGCATATGGCACTGCCTTCATGGACTCTCTCTCAACCTCATTCTCAGGTGACTGTGCCAGGCTCAGTTTATCACCTTTAGCAATTGGCACATCCCAAGATTTACAATCATGCATACTGAATCTCTTCAGTATCCGCTCAATATATGCTTTTTGAGAGAGACCTAATACATTTTGAGTTCTATTTCTGTGGATTTCAATACCCACGACAAATGATGCTTCTCCAAGATCGTTCATATTAAAATGTCTAGACAATGACTGCTTTACCTCATGCAGCATTCCTAGATCGTTACATGCAAGCAAAATATCATCTACATAGAGAATGGGAAAGATATTTGATCCCACTGATCTTGATATATATGCATCTATCAACTTTACTTTCCACAAAGCCTAAAGAGGAGATTACATTATCAAACTTTAGGTACCACTCTGCCGTGAGGCTTGTTTCAAACCATAAATAGACTTTTTAAGTCTACAAACAATGGTCTTCACCATCTTTCTGAAAACCTTCAGGTTGTTCCATATAGACCTCTTCGGTTAATCTCCATTAAGGAATGCAGTTTTAACATCCATCTGATGTAGCTCTAAATCATAATGAGCTACTAGTGCCATGATTACTCTAAATATATCTTTAGAAGATACATGAGAAAATGTTTCAGTATAATCAATTCATCCTCTCTGAGTAAATCCCTTGGCAACTAATCTGGCCTTAAACCTCTCAATATTCCATTTGGAGTCTTTCTTGGTCTTATAGACCCATTTACAGCCTATAGGTCTACAACCTTCAGGTAATTCAACAAGCTCCCACGCATCATTATATCCCATAGATTGCATTTCATCTCTCATTGCATTCCACCATAGATCAGATTGAGAACTGGAAACGGCTTCTTTAAAAGTTGTTGGATCAGTGCAATGACTTATGTCATAATCAATCTCATTTAGATAAACTTCATAATCAGAGGGAACAACAGACCGCCTTACCCTGGTTGACCTTCTTAATGGAACCTCTGCAGCTATATCCTGTAATGGTGGAACCCCGTTTATCTGTATGGGTTCCTCCTCCATAACTGGATTAGTTGCAGGTGTAGGTTCCAAAGTCTCAGACTGTATAGGTATAGGTATATGAACAATTCTGGTCTGTTGTCCTTGATTTGAGATTCCTGTATGATTATCTTTATCAGCCACATCAAATTCCAAGAACTTAGCTGTTTGTGATTCTACAATCCTATAACCCCTTTCTCTACAGTAAAATTTGTAGCCTTTAGAATGATCAGGGTATCCTATAAAATAGCAACGAGTAGATCTGGATTGCAATTTACCTTCAGTGGGATTATAAAGGCGTACTTCTGAAGGACATCCCCAAACACGGAGGTGACTCATGCTAGGTTTCCTACCAGTCCATATTTCAAAATGAGTTCTAGAAACAGACTTACTTGGAACTCTATTGAGGATATATAAGGCCATTTTAATTGCCTCACCCCAAAGGAAGTCTGGGAGATTAGTTCTAGACATCATACTCCTTATCATCTCTTGAAGGGTGCGATTCCGCCTTTCGGCCACACCATTATGTTCAGGACTACCTGGCATAGTAAATTGACTTACTATTCCATAATCCTCTAAGTATCTGGCAAACGGTCTCTTTATTTGTCCACTGACCCCATGTTTACCATAATACTCACCACCCCGGTCAGACCTAACAATCTTGATAATTTTTCCCAACTGTTTCTCAACTTCAGTCTTGAAGATCTTGAATTTATCAAGGGCTTCAGACTTTTCCTTAATCAAGTACAGATATCCATATCGGGAAAAATCATCAATGAATGTTATATAATACTTATTATTGCAAATTGTGGGTGAATAAGGTCCACTTATGTCTGTATGAATAATTTGTAAAAGATCGGAGCTACGAGTGGATTCCTTTTTCTTTATTTTGGTTAGTTTACCCTTACAACAGTCAACACATATTTTTAGGTCACTGAAGTCAAGAGTAGGTAGGATATCATACTTTATTAGCCTTTCTACTCTTTCCCTAGAAATGTGGCCAAGTCTTTTATGCCACAACATGGATGACTTTTCTTTTATTAAGGGTCTTTTGGCAATTTGTTCAACATTATATGAATTGGAATAGACCTCACTTGATGCTAAACAGAGACTGTACAAACCGTATGACAAAACACAATGGCCAACTTTATGGAGTTGAAATATACAGATACAGAACCTGTATTAACTCAAAACCATAACCTTGTTTGTCGAGAACAGATACTGATATCAAGTTTCGTCTAAAAGATGGTACATACAAAACACTTGTCAAAACAAGTTCATAATTGGAGTCTAGTTTTAAACAAACATCTCCAACATAATGTACTTCCACCAATTCATTATTGCCAACCACGAGCTTGAACTCATCCTTATTTGGTTTCCTCTTGTTTATGAATCCCTGCAATGTGTAAGCAACGTGATTAGTTGCTCCACTATCAAGCCACCAAGAACTGGATGTGGCATTAACATAATTGGATTCAAATACAACAAAAACCAAAGAGTTACATGTATGCCCATGTTTCTCTAACCAAACTTTATACCTGGAACACTCTAACTTCTTATGCCCTTTCTTTTTACAAAAGAAACATTTAAATTATTTCTTGAAGACACCTTTGGTACCACCCACATCACTTGTCTGACCAGTTTTATTGTAATTCTGAACATTACCAGAAGCTGAAAATTTAGATTTCTTACCTTTCTTGCGAGGCTTAGAAACAATGAGAGCTGCATCTGTATGCCCTGCCTTAAGTTTCTCTTCCTCAGCAACACATATGGCAATGAAATCATTAACATTCCAGGTTCTTCCCTCGAATTATAAGTTGTTACAATTGTACCAAACTCTGTAGGCAGAGTATTTAATGCTTGATGGACAATACAAGCATCTGGAAGAACGATGTTAATATTTTTCAGCTTGTTCTGAATATGGACCATCATCAAAATGTACTCCCTAACACCTCCATTATCTTTATACTTCATTGAGTATAATTGCTTCAGAAGGGTACCAATTTCTGCATTAATAGAGACTTTATATCTTGCAGATACAGCTGTCAGGAAATCTTTTGCTATAGAGGTTTCTTGAAGACCACTTAGCAAATGCTCAGGAATTGATCTCTTTATAGTCAAATAACACATGCGATTTGACTTATGTCATACTGTATGCAGCTGCTTATCTGTATCAGTACTGGAACTATTAATATCAGCTGGCTTAGGAGAATTCATAGCAAGATCAATATCTGCTAATTCCATAGCCAACAACACATCTCTCTCTTCTTACACTTTAAAATTGGAGCCAGTCAACATCTCTATAGTCACAGTGTTGTTGTTAACTGAAAAGGTGACTGAAAAACAAATAACAATGCAATTCTTTAGTTTATGCACGACACAAGATAATAAATACTCCAAGTCATAAAAGAGTATTATACCAAGAATTTTAGCACATCACTGTATAAACATCTTTGGGCAGAATATACAATATGTAATTAAAAATTCTTCATATAAGACGATTCAGAAACTTATCCAATCCTCGTAAGTTTACCACCTTTGGGTGAATAAACCACTCAGACTAGTCCATTCCCACCATATGTCTCATATGTAACATTTCTAAAATTTAACATACAATCCACATCTTTGGACAGAAGACTGCACATCAAAAATAGAAACATCCCTAAAACATGCGAGACCGTCATCACTTAAAAGATTCAGTGAAAAATGTCACTTTGGTGGCTGCAGTTCCACTAAACTCATAAGCAATTCTCACACCGGGGTACACCTTATATTATCTTGAAAATAACCTTTATAATGTAATTTTATTCTTTATAGACAAGGGGCCGAATTGTCCATAAAATTACATTCCTGAATATTGTGACAAAATTTATTAGATAAATTAATTCTTTATATTTATCTCTATGTCACAAATAAATTAATTGCATTGAAATTTTACTTTATGAGAGACAATTAATTCTCTCTAACTAGTGACAATTTTTATACCCATGTATAAATTAAAACTGTATGAGATAACAATTTATCTCTTAAATTGTCACACAAAATTAATTATGACTTTATTAAAATTTTGAGATAAATCTAAAATTAAAGTGAAGTACAAGGATCAAATTATAAGAGATGAAAACCTATATGCTATTATAAAGGGACAAATTGAAATTAACCAAAACGGGCCATTCGCCAGACAACTTCATTAAGAAGCTGTCGGCAGCCCCTCAAATCATGATCAATTATATCATGTTGGCTGCCTTTTGATGATCAACAAAAATCCATGCATAAATATCATTATTTTAAAACTTTAAAGCAAAAACAATTTTACTGCTAAAACAAAAGCAATAAGCTTTTATAATAGTTTGACTATCAACGAAGGCAGCCAACAACAACAACAAATTCAACTCCCAATTTCAGATCTAGACTTCCTTTCATTAAATTTCAGTATTATCAAAATCCCAAAATTCGTGGATATCATATAATAATTAATCCAATAAATTTCATGTGCTTAAAATTGAATTAATTAATTATAACCATCGACAGATCAAAATAATATGGATCTGATAAAAAATCCATCCGAAAAATTCAACAGATTTTTCTTCACCTTTATTAAAAATCTATAAATTCTAAGATTGTGTTCCTGATGCTCTGATACCACATGTAAGAATTTATTTACAACATGACCTTTAACACAAGAGTTGCCCAGTGATATGTATTTCAAAAGCCCACCCAATCTTCCCATTTGCATTTCAATCTTATATAATACATTTGCTTAATCAAAGATGTGACGTAAAGCTTATCATAATTGTTTTTTTTTTTATCAAATCTTTAATAATGTATACAATAATGCAAATGAGATTTGATATAAAGCTTAACTTTATGCTTTATATCAAATCTAATGATAAACCAAATGGAGAGAATTATGTATAAGCTTATCTTTATGCTTATCATAATCACTATTAATGAGAGAGACATAAAACCTAATAATTAAAGGAAGCTTATTGAGTAAGCTATAGAGGGGAGTGAGAGTGAGACCTTAGCTCACTAATTTATGGAGTGTAATGGGCTCACCCATCAAAAGCCCATAACAAATCCAGAGCCCGCTCTAATATCCACACATCAAATAATATAGAATTGCAACCCACTTTATTAGATCAAACAATTGGGTTTCACAGTTTCTATTACAAAACCAATTATCTTAGCGCTTTATATTAAAACTTGTATCACAATTAATATAAGCCCATAATTAGAATAAAATATTCTAACAGTATAATCATTTATGTAAATTGAAAAAGTTATTAGAACATTTCTATAAATTTTCCTAGATGTATTACCTTTTTATTTTTGAAAACGTTGGAAATCTCATCGTCAAATTATCCGATCCTAACTTAAGCGGAGCAAGTAAACTCTCTGACTGTCACAAACTCTTAAAAGAAATGTACCACTGGATTCAACTCATAACCTGATGGTTAGATCCTGAGTCATATAACATCAAGTCATGCCCCTTAAGGACCCTCAATGTATTACATGAAAAGAAAAGAAAGCAAAGCATTATTGCCAATAAAAAAAGTATTGGCAATTTTGAGATATAATAATCTCATTTGTTTTATTGAGAGGCAAAATAATGATACCTTTAACAGCCTTTGTTAAGCACAGAGCTGGGGTGGATACCTGAGAGCAAATATATTGGATTGGTGATGGGTGGAGGGACAAAGTACCAATCCAGCAGATGCCCACTTCATTTATTTATGAAAAATTTGAATATTCGAAACTGTTTGAAACTATAGCATGATACCATCCAAGGTAGGGGTGACAATCTTGATTAAAATTTATCTATTTATTTGATTTGATTCGCATTAGAGATAATGTAAATTTGGAAAAATTGATTTATTTAATAATAGATCAATTCAATTTAATAAAAGAATCAAATATAAATTGAACTTATCGATTCGTTTATTACTGTCATTTTATAAGTTTTTATTATTTTTAATTAGTTTTGTGGGTTAATTTTAATAAATCTATTAATTATGTATTTCATATATATAGTTTATGAAGAATTAATATAACTAAATTACTGTAAATTATATCATTAAATCATGTCACTATTAAACAAAAATTTGTTTATTAAACGAATAGAATACAAATCCTAATATTAAGATTCGTTTAATAAATGAATCGAATACGAATTCATTATATTTTGATTCGATTCATTTATGATTTGACATAAATTCGATTCGTTAATTCATTTTACCACATTTAATCCAAGATGACCAACGTCTTAAGGTTTCCATCGAGATATGTTCTTAGCTTTTTTGGGCGTGCATTCAATTTTTTGTTGGTTCTTCAGGCTTCGTTCCCGCTGGATTCTCATCATAGCAATTTAAAGCATTCAAGGATTTATTTTTACTCTTTCTTAATCATATGTGATAATTTTGCAACTCTACTATTTCACACCTTCAAATGGCAAACCTGCACTATATTATCATTATCACATGAATCCGACGATTATGGAAAAGTTAATGGGTGCCTGGGAAACATTCCCAATCAGTTGTGATAAGAATATGTCTGGAACAAATCAAACAAATTCCTCCACGTGTTTTATGTTGGAGTCAGCAAGCAAAAGTAACTTGTTGAAGAAGTTGGCAAAAGTTACTTGTTGAAGAAGCTGGCAAAAGTAAAACTTGTTGAAGAAGCTGGCAACACGTTTTGACAACTATAAAAGGAGCACCATAGTTTTGTAAAAATCATCCCAGTAATCCCAGAATCCTAGAGTGAGTAAAATAGAGAGTAAAGTGGTGTGAGAGTTTTTTGTAAAGCTTGGATTATAAAGTTTTGTAATTCTTTTGTTTGTAATATAAAAGAAGAGTTTTCTCTCCAATCACCTCTGTTCGTGTGTGTTTCACAACAAGTGGTATCAGTAGCTAAGGTTACTCGGAGGGATCCCGAAACTCGGAAACAAAGCTTCGGTTCGGAAAGTCGGTTCCGACAAAAGTTGTCGAAAATCGATTTTGAGCATACCATCAGACTTTTCACGGCGAGATGAGCACGGTGGTATTTTTCGGCGATCGAACGGAGGTCCGGAGACGCCGCACGCGCCAAACAGAAGGCAACCCACGCGCACGCACGCGCCGCAGAGGTTGAAGACGACCACGTCAGCCGCCATGTGTCGACACGTCAGCGTCCAGTCAGCGTCACGTCAGCAGACCTTGCACAGTCAGCAGCCTAGTCAGCGCACAGTCAGCAGCCACGTGTCAGCCACGTCAGCGGTGTCTGGTAAATTTCAGATAGGTCCCTTAACATTCTGGAAATTAAATTTAGCCCCTATACATTCAGAAATTTTCAATTTAGTCCCTGAACTTTTTGGAAATTGCAATTTAGTCCCTGAACCTTTTCGTAATTTCACTTTGGTCCCTAAACTTTTAGAAATTGTACTTTAACCCCTGTAATTTCTGGAATTTGCAATTTGGCCCCTGTGTCGGATTTTGACAAACGAAGTGTCATTTCCACCATTTTCGACCATTCCAGACGCAACGGTGAGGTACATTTTTTGAAATTCTGCTTAGAATTTTTATGATGGATGGGGGCAACGGAAAAATGGTTTTGTTAACCAGTACAAATATTTCACATGGAGAGGAATGATGAAAGACCTTCTGTATGTGAAGGACTATGATGGATCGGTATTTCTGGAGCAGAAACCAGAAGGAATGTCCGATGAGAAGTGGGTTAATCTTCACCAGAAAACATGCAGTACTATTCGTCAGTGGATCGACGATAGTATCGTGAATCATGTCAGTGAAGAGACAAATGCACGTGTCTTATGGAGAAAGCTGGAGGAGCTTTTCCGAGAAAAGACTGGCAACAACAAGCTGTACTACATCAAGAAGATGATGGGTTTGAAATACCAGGAAGGTACAGCTGCAGCGGATCATATCAACGATTTCCTCGGCACCATGAAAAATTGTCGGGATTGGGCATAAACTTCGGTGATGAGGTAAATGGCTTAATACTCCTTAATACGTTACCAGAATCTTGGGAAACATTCAGATCTACGGTGATAAATTCAGCCGCAGATGGGAAAGTCACTATGGAGATGGCAAAGACCAGGATCTTCGAGGAAGAAAAGAGGACGAGAATGCATGAGTCAGCATCAGCCTCAACCTCAGAAGCTCTAGTGACAGAAAAGAACACCATAAGGGGGATGAGTAAAAGCCGAGGCCCATGTAGACCAAACAAGAACCGAGGGAAATCAAGAACCAGAGATATTGAGTGCTATCACTGTAAGAAGAAAGGCCATATGAAGCGAGATTGCTACAAACTGAAGAACGAGCAGTCCAGGAGAGATGGTGACTCTAACCAAGAAAGAGTTGCTACTACCACCGAGAAAACCTCCAAAGACTTCTGCATAATATATGAAGAAGATGTTGTGAATCTTGCCAGCCACGAGACCAGTTGGGTGAATAGTGGCGCATCCATACACGCCACATCTCGCAGAGACTTCTTTTCATCTTACACACTAGAAGACTACGGTGCTGTAAGGATGAGGAATGACGGACAGTCCAAAGCCGTCGGTATTTGAGACATCTGCCTTGAAACAGACAACAGGACAAGGCTAGTGTTGAAGGGAGTCAAGCATATCCCAGACATCCGGTTAAACCTGATCTCAACAGGCAAACTGGATGATGAAGGTTTCTCCAGCACCTTTAGTGACGGATGCTGGAAGATCACTAAAGGATCAATGGTCGTGGCACGAGGTAAGAAAGACTCAACTCTGTATTTGATGCATGCTAAGATTTCAAATAGTAGCATAAATACAGTCAACAACAATGAGGCAGCCGAGCTATGGCACAAAAAGCTCGGTCACATGAGTCAAACGGGGATGGAGATACTACGCAGGCAGAATGTTCTTCCTGAATTGAAGAACTCACACTTACGGAAGTGTGAACACTGCATGGCTGGAAAGCATAACAGAGTGTCCTTCCAGAGCTCCCCGCCTCAACGGAAACCGGAGGTACTTGATCTCATACATTCAGATGTATGCGGTCCGATGCAGACACGAACACTTGGTGGGTCACTGTATTTTGTGACATTCATTGATGATCATTCAATGAAGACATGGACATACACCTTGAAGAGAAAAGATCAAGTGTTGGGAGTATTCAAGGAGTTTCACGCCCTGGTGGAGAGAGAAACCGGTAAGAAACTCAAATGCATCAGAACAGACAACAGTGGAGAATACAGAGGTCTGTTTGATCAGTACTGCAAGACGCAAGGAATCAGACATCAAACGACACCTCCGAAGACACCTCAGCTGAATGGCCTAGCTGATAGGATGAACAGAACCTTGTGCGAAAGGGTCAGAAGCTTGCTGTCACAAGCCAAGCTGTCGAAGACATTTTGGGGGGAAGCACTCAACACAACAGTACATGTTTTGAACATGTCCCCAGCAGTCGCACTAAAAGGTAATGTTCCTAACCAAGCTTGGACAGATAAAGAAGTGTCATACGAACACTTGCATGTCTTTGGGTGCAAAGCATTTGTACACATCCCAAAGGACGAGAGATCCAAGCTTGATGCAAAGACGCGACAGTGTGTCTTTATTGGCTATGGTAAGGATGATTTCGGCTACAAACTCTATGATCATATGGAGAAGAAGATTGTCAGAAGCCGAGATGTTGTCTTTGTTGAAGACCAGACCATAGAAGATATCCGAAAGGAGATGAAGACAATGCCCCAGCAATACAGAGATGTGAATCCAGAACCTCATACACCGGTGCCAGTACGAGTTGAAGATGAGGTTCCCAGACACGAGGGTACAGGTGATGAAGCTCCCAGAGATGATGATCATGATCAACCACCAATACCAGAAGCTACACCAACAGTTCCACATAGAACGTCTGACAGAGATAGGCGATCTTCAACCAAATACTCTGCATATGAGTATGTGCTGCTTACTGACGGGGGAGAACCCGAGAGCTACCAGGAGGCTGTGGAAACAGAAGACAGAGAAAAATGGGAGGAAGTCATGCAAGATGAGATGAAATCTTTGCATGACAATCACACTTTTGAGTTGGTGAAATTGCCAAGAGGCAAAAGGGCTTTGAAGAATAAATGGGTGTACAGGGTGAAGCAACATGAGCACACTTCACAACCCCGGTACAAAGCCAGACTAGTTGTCAAAGGATTCAATCAGAGGAAAGCATTGACTTCGATGAAATCTTCTCTCCAGTTGTGAAGATGTCATCCATCAGAGTGGTACTCAGCTTAGCAGCAAGCCTCGACCTGGAAGTTGAGCAGATGGATGTTAAGACCGCATTTCTTCACGGGGATTTGGAAGAAGAAATTTACATGGAGCAACCAGAAGGCTTCAGAGTCAGCGGGAAAGAGGACTATGTGTACAGACTCAAGAAAAGCCTCTACGGTTTGAAACAGGCACCAAGGCAGTGGTATGTGAAGTTTGAGTCAGTTATGGGGGAGCAGGGATACAAGAAGACTACTTCAGACCATTGTGTTTTCGTTCAGAAGTTTTCTGACGATGACTTTATCATCTTACTGTTATATGTAGATGATATGTTGATAGTTGGCAGGAATCAATCGAGGATTGATAATTTAAAGCAGCAACTGAGTAAGTCTTTTGAGATGAAAGACTTGGGGCCAGCTAAGCAGATTCTTGGCATCGGGATCGGTCGTGATCGGAAAGCCAAGAAGTTATACTTGTCACAGGAGGAGTACATCGAGAAGGTACTTCAGAGATTCCAGATGGACAAGGCTAAAGCGGTTAACACTCCTCTTGCTACCCACTTTAGATTGAGTACACAACAGAGTCTCTCTACTGAGACAGAGAATGAGGAAATGAAACAGGTTCCATACACCTCAACAGTGGGAAGTCTTATGTATGACATGGTGTGCACGAGGCCAGACTTAGCACACACAGTTGGATTGGTCAGCCGGTTTATGTCAAACCCAGGACGGGAACACTGGAATGCGATCAAATGGATCATGCGGTATCTTCGAGGCACATCCAAAATGAGGCTATGTTTTGGAAGCAGCGACAAGCCAGTGTTGATGGGCTACACCGATTCAGATATGGCAGGAGATGTGGATACCCGAAAGTATACTTCGGGGTATCTGATTACTCTCGCATGAGGAGTTGTGGCATGACAGTCTAGGTTGCAGAGATGTGTTGCACTTTCTACAACAGAGGCAGAATTCATTGCAGTGACAGAGGCTTGCAAAGAATTGATGTGGATGAAGACATTCGTCCAGGAATTGGGTTTCAAGCAGGAGAAGTACATTTTATACTGCGATAGCCAGAGTGCTATCTATCTCGGTAAAAATTCCACATTTCATTCGAGGTCAAAACATATCGATGTGAGGTATCACTGGATACGGGACGTCCTGAGCTCCAGGCTGTTAGAACTCAGGAAAATTCACACCGACGACAACGGTGCTGATATGTTCACCAAGGTTTTACCGAAGGAGAAGCTTGAAATCTGTCATACCATAACCGGGATGACAAAACTCTCAACATAGTCAGAGTGGGGAGATTCAGAGAACTACGATTGGCTTGATCCCAACTCAGGGTACGTAGGCACTCATACAGATGCAGCCAGGGGAGGATCCTTTGGAGGATCAGGTTTGGATGATTGGTGGTCGGCTCAGATTTTAGGGTAAATCTTCACCGAGTGGGAGATTTGTTGGAGTCAGCAAGCAAAAGTAACTTGTTGAAGAAGCTGGCAAAAGTTACTTGTTGAAGAAGCTGGCAAAAGTAAAACTTGTTGAAGAAGCTGACAAAAGCAAAACGTGTTGAAGAAGCTGGCAACACGTTTTGGCAACTATAAAAGGAGCACCATAGTTTTGTGAAAATCATCCCAGTAATCCCAGAATCCTAGAGAGTGAGTAAAATAGAGAGTAAAGTGGTGTGAGAGTTTTTTGTAAAGCTTGGGTTATAAAGCTTTGTAATTCTTTGTTTTGTAATATAAAAGAAGAGTTTTCTCTCCAATCACCTCTATTCGTGTGTGTTTATTCACAACATTTTAAGTCTTAAGAACCGCAAATCTTGATTTTTTATAAGAACAAAATCATTCCAAGATCAAGTTCAACCCTAAAAAAATCTTGTCCTTAAGAACATTTCTTTATTTCTTTGGAGAATCCACCAAAATGATCCAAATACATCAATTTGACCAAGCCAATTCTGAATCATATCAAATTGTGCCAAAGCTAAGCTTACAAATGTTTTTAGTTTTGGCATGGCAGCGAAGCAGGCAAAAAGCTAAACCAAACGAGCCTTACTCTTCCGAGACAAAGCTGCTAATTAAACTGATATTTTACTTCAGCGTGACTGAAGGAAGAAAATCACAAATCAAATGATGACTGCACAAAGAATACAAAACAAATAAGAATGACCGAGTGCACGAGGTTTTCTACTTTGTGAGTTTTGAAGAGGATTCAATATATACGCACTTTAACGCTTGTTTTTCCATTTTCGCGACTCAAACATATAACCTCCACATCATAATGGAATACAAATACAGACCAAAATTCTTTTTATGATCCAATTTCTCCACTTGCTTTAACATCATTGCAGTATAATGAATACTTAACAGTCACTTTCTATTTTCGTCCCCTTTTCCTACTACTTTGTTTTGTAAATCTGCAATATATTTTTTCTTTCATCTGATGTTTCTGTTTATTTTCCCTATTCCGATTCAATGGAAGAGCATTTATCTACTCTTAATCTAATCATTCCAGTCGTTTTTCCAGGGACCTTTAACAGGAGACGTTGAAGTTAAGCCATTTGCTGATCCATTTTCCTTTTTATCTGCACTCAATGACTTATATGCCTTTACCTCATCATCCCACTTATCGCCCCAATCTTGATCCCATGCTTCCACTGTTTCCTCATGACCAGCTACAAGGGATTCTGGCTTCGCCATTTCAAGGTCCTCGTATGGCGCTCCAGCACCCTGCCGCTCACTTTTCCTGGACTTAAAGCAAGCCCACGTCACTCCAGTGATCAGAACTGTTAAAAGTAATAGATAAGCTCCATAGATATGTGTTCTGGGGGGTGGTATAAAACAAAACCTGCTTCAAAATGTTGCTATTTGATATTGACATCCAATTACACATTCCCCATTCCAGCATTTAGTACTATCGATGGTCTTCCACTAATACTGTACGAGATATTGATCTGAAACAGCAGTAATATAATGTTATTACGTACTGTGGCACACAAGAATAAATAGCGTATACTATGTAAACAAACCTTTTTGGTTCCTTGTTTGGGAATTTCTATTTCTGAAAATGTCATCTCAGGATGTGAAATTGTAACATTGACTGTCAGAGGCTCTGTCCATCATTCTTGACAAATAGATATGCTTCTTCAGGAGCTATACAGGAAAATACAGTTAAGCAATGTCCTTGGAAAGCTAGGGTTTAAAGTGCACCAGAACTTAGCTGACAATGAAAACTAAAACATCAATAACTTTGTGCTACATTCATATCAAAGGAAGGAGAAAACAAGAGTCACTCATTGGACAGCCTCTTCCCAAGGGAAGTACACATTACTCGAGAAATCAATGGAGCCAAAGACAAAAGAAAGCTAAAGCCACTTGAACACGATAAGAGACTCTCAAAGATTTAGCAATTTGTCTCGACTATATATATGTAAAGTAGACACTGCCACAATTCCCGGTTCGGAACCGGAACCGAACCGGTTGGAATCGGGCGGTTTCGATTCCAATCGGTTCCGGTTTCGGAACCGGAACCGTAATATTTCGGTTCGATTAGGGTTCCCCTAACCGAACCGAAATCGTTCGGTTCCAGTGGTTCGAACCGGAACTGCTGGAACCGTTCGGTTGTGGAACTGTTTAATTTTTTTTTAAAAAAAATCATTATTAAAATTAAAAAGAAAAAAGAAAACCAAAATATAACCGAAATCGAACCGGAACTGTTCGGTTCGGTTCCGGTCACCAAAATTATTCTGGTGATTGATATGTTCTAATATTTTAAGTTAAATCACAATTCATCAACAGTTAATCTCAATTTAAAGCATAATAATGAGCAAAGTACACAAAGTCAAAAAATCAGGGTCTCGTGAGCTCAATGGTCCAACTTTGGCATTATCACATTGATCACCATATTCTAATGTGAGAACCTTGAAGTCATATCAAAGGATATCTAGCTTGGCATAGATCATACTCCTTTCATATTGGTTTTGCAATGCAACAAGCATCAATTAACATTCCTCCCTCTACTTAGGGATTGATTGTCATCCTACTAAGCCCTGACTAAATGCTCAATACTAATTACTTAAACAAAATCAAATTCTGACCCGAATTTAAGCAGAACATGTAAAATCCCGACTGCCCTAGGCTCTTACAAAGAAATACACTCATGAATCTAGCAATCAAGTTCTAAGTCATTTGTCACCAAACCACACACGTTTGGGGGAGACAAGCACATACTCGTTCATACTTCAAATTTTCTCCAATTAATTAATGAGTGCTTGCATCACAAAACTGAAACGTTTAAACATTATGTTTGTCCAATTAAGGAATCCATTTGAATACACACATTCATTTGACATTATATTTGTCCATTATGAACTCAAAGAAAACAATCAATCAAAACATAAACTTACCAGTTGGTGAAAATTGAAGGCACCCAGTCAAGCTCCGGCGGTCCTTGCATCGACTGAAACACTTCTTCTCATCAACCAAGACACCACTTGGTGCCGGCGCCGGAGAAATGTTCGGTGGCTCAGAAATCTACAATCACACAAACACAACAAAATGTAACAGAAGTACAACACAACCATTTAGGTTTCAACAAAAACAGAAGCCGTACAAAAAACAACAAAAGAAACAAAGATTTCGAACCACATATGCAGCTGACACATAAAAAACAAGTGCTATTATAATGAATAAAGTTGCTGCAAGGTTTAATTTTGGGTCCATTTTTGTGAAGATGGTGGCATATGTTCATGTGGGTTCGATCAGTTTCATTGAAATAAGAAATCAAAGCCATGACTTGTTGTTCAAGTCAATCCTCTTCTTCTTCAATTCCTTGCAACGTCCGTTGGAATTTTTTAGATTTTTCCCATTCGTTATTTTTTACTTGGAGGAACATGACACGTGGCAGGATATTAACCTGGCAGCATAATGATCAAATGATTATATATTATTGTTTTACTAGGATCTATGAACATATATTTTAAATATTGATCTTTTAAATGTTCTAAATCTTGTCAGTTTTATAGTATAAATGAGACAATTAATTTACTTACACATAATATTTATGTCTCATTCGTTTGTCTCTCAGTTCTCAAATAATATTTATAATTCAATGTACAATAGCTAATAGTCAAAATATGCACCATGAAACACAGTAAATAAAAAAATCATGAAATAAAAAAAAAATTTCTAGAAATAATTCAAAATAAAATAACAAATAATAAAAGATTATAATATATTTTCTTATTATAATAGGTTATAAAAAAATTAATTGTAGAGATTAAGTGTCATGTGACACGATAAGAAAACTTAAAAATATTTAACTACTTATATATTATTCTTTGTCTGATTATCTGTGATATTATTCAAAAATAATCATATAGTATAATAGATTTTATTGTTATAATAAAGTTCTTATTTAATAGTTATTAATTTAATTTATAATTTAATAGTATTTTTTAATTGTTATATGATAGTGTAATATATTTTCTTATTATAATATAATTCTTCTAAAATTATAAGATGTATTTTTTATTGGAATATATTTTTATTTAATAAAAAATTAATTGTAAGGATACTTTAATTTTATAATTAATATAAAAAAATTAATTGTAGATGTTAATTATAGAGATTAATACCACACATGTTTTTTATTTTAATGAAAGATTATAAATGTTTTTCTTATTATATTGTGTTTCTTTATTCAATTTTATAATTTAATAATAATAAATTAAAATATCATAAGTAATTAATTAAATCAATATGTTTATTACTTTAATAGTAGATTATGTTTTTATATTATAATAGTTTCTTATGTTAATAATTTATTATTTTAATATAAAAAATAATTGTAAAGATATTTTAATTTTATAATTTTATAATAAAAAATTAATTAAAAATATTAGGTTATTATAGATAATTTAATAGTATTTTTTTAATAGGATACTATAATATATTTTCTTGTTATAATAGAATTCTTATAAAATTATAATATGTATTTTTATTATAATGTATTTTATTTAATAGATTTATTAATTTAATTTTATAACTTTAATATGAACCTGCCATGTGGCACGGTGAAGAGACTTAAAAATATTTAAAATATATATATATATATATATATATATATATTATATAGATATAGATAAATAATAAAAAATAATTGTAATGATATTTTATTTTATAATAAAAAATTAATTGTATAGATTAGGTTAATTGTAAATAAATTAATAGTGTTTTTATTTTTATTTTAATAGAATACTATAATACGTTTTCTTGTTATAATAGAATTATTATAAATTATAATATGTATCTTTATTTAATATGTTTATTAATTAAATTTTATAACTTTAATATGAAGCCGTCATATGACGCGATAAGAAGGTTTTAAAATATTTAACTCTGATATATACTAGCAGATAACCCGTGCAATGCCGATTTGTCTTATTAAAGATAAATATGAATATATCAAATGTAAAAAAAAAAAAAAAAAAAAAAATTAATATCGTATATTTAATAATAGTTTTCCATACAATGTAATTTCTTTAATATTCTCTTAACTTAACAAATATTAACTATTAACTTATTCCATTTTATAATTTTTTATTGATCGATAATAAATCTCTTAGTACAAGTATAGATTTAGCTAGTTTAGGTACAATGCTATAGTTAACTTAATATAATTTATGCTTTTAAAACTTCTACTACTCCATCCGTCCCTTTTTAATAGGCCGTTGATATTTTTCCAAACAAGGGAACATGATTAATGTGGTAAAAAAATTATTATTTTCTTGATATACCCCTCATTAACACAACATAATCCCACTTAAATTCAATAAAGTTGTTTATTAAATAATGGTATATAAGTAAATTTCTTCATTTAACTCTCTCTAAACAAAGAAATTGGACTATAATTTGGGATTTCCAAAAATAGAAAGGTGGCCTATCAAAAAGGGACGGATGGAGTAATAAATAATAAGTGAGAGTTAATGAAGAATGTGAAAAATTAAATATTAATAATCCATTTGAAATAAATACACATTTAATTAACAAACTTTCAATCATTAATAATCTAAGAAAACGAAGAGTTAGGAAAATGAAATGTTTGAGATTGTAGAATATTAAAAGTTGAAATATTAATAACTCATTTGAAATAATATTATTTAATTAACATATTTTTAATAATTAATAATTTTGGAAAATGAAAATTTTGGAGGAAGAATGTGAAGAGTTATATATTAATAATTCATTTTAAATATTAATAATATTGATATTAAATATTAATAACTTATGATCGTCTACGTGAACAGTCTTAAAGATAAAAACGCTTACGTGGACAGTTTAAAAATGAAGCTATTTCTCAACTTTTATATTAATATATATATATATATATATTATATATATATATATATATATATAATATCATTCCATTACTTTATAAATTAAAAAAATAACTGTTGGCGACTTGGTCGCGTAATTGGATTTTGATGACGTCAACGCAATTGACGACTTCGACGTGCAAACACGAAGCAATACAAAAAGTGTCGAAGCATAAGGAGTGAAGAGCGCGAGAATGTGAAGACTAGCGGCAAATCGAAGATAATGATTAAGAGCTAAATTTTATTGTAAGTGAGTTTACTCAAGTGATCTAAAGCTCTTAGGAATCATACATTTTGCATCACTTGCATTTAAAATGGATTAGAATGCTTAAAGAATCATTTGCACTTTATTTGCACAAAAATGAATTTCTATGCACAAGTGCATCGGTAAATGATCTTCCAAAAACTATCAAACGGTTGAATTAAACTTCAAATGATATACCGTTAGATAGATATGTGTCTCTAGTTTGCTACGGTTCAAACGGAACATAATTCCGATGCATAGAACTTTTGCTAGAGCCTTTTTAGTACAACATGTTCAGATGTGCGTTTTCTGCATACACGTGACATTAGAAAAATTCCATAAAATTCATCTTAATGTTTTTGGAGCTGAATATTTTACAGAAGCTAGATCTATGTGTCTAGTTTATGTAGAACTTTACGGATCATGATTTGGAATTTTCTAGAGAAAGTTACGGCCAAAATACCAAGTGTCGTCAGTCTTGACTGGTCATGCACATACTGAAACCAGGGAGCTCCATGCCGGTCCCCATGCCGGTTTGCTCGCCGGTCTCCATGCCGGTTTTAGCTGAGAAAATATGCTCTCTGGAACCAGGGAGCTCCTCGCTGGTCTCCTCGCCGGTTTGCTCGCCGGTCCAACGGCTAGTTTTTTGAACGTTATGTTACCGTTGGAGCCCTAGACCGGCATGCCGGTTTCCTCGCCGGTCTCGCTGTGAGTTGGCTAAAGCTTTGCATTTTATTATAAATAGAACCCCAACTCCTTTGCCTCAAGTTAGAGATCTAGAAAACCTTCATATACATTCTCTAAGGCAAACAAAGAGTGTCATACACCTTCATATTCATAAACACTCATCCAAGCTCACACACACATCTTCCACATCATTTAGTGAGCTTAGAACACTTGGGTTTGCTCTCACACAATCTTCTTATTATTTGTGAGTGCCCAAGTGTGTTGTAAATCTTTCATATCAAAAACACTTGTGGTTTGTGAAATCTCATTGTTTGGGTAAAGTGTAAAGGTTTGTGAGTGAGCCTACGTAGAAACTCAATCTTGTAAAAGGTTCGGAGTGCGCCTTGGCGGAAAACTCTTGGTTACGATAAACCACGGAAAACTCGATTCTAGTGGAAATCTTCAAGCGAGGCTTGGGGGAGTGGACGTATGCACGTTTGGCCAAACCACTATAAATCTTGGTGTTGCATTTCTCTTTCCCTTAACCTTCACTTATTTGCAAGTTATTTACATTTATATTATTGATTAGAAAACTTGCATATAGTTGTTATTTACAATAGAGAAAATTGCCTAAAACTCCCACTTGGTAATAAGAGCTTAAAATCGGCAAAGATTTTATAATTCCGCATTTATAGGCGATAACCCAATTCACCCCCCCCCTGGGTATAGAGTTTTCTTGTCGCTATTGCTTGTAGGTACTTTCAGTTGGTATCAGAGCGAGGTATTCTCAAGAAAGACTTAAAACGTCCGAGAATAGACTATGGGTTCTACAAGCCACTCTTCAAATTTTGCCGATGGATACTCCACAACTAGACCTCCGTTTTACACCGGAACCGACTACAACTATTGGAAGTCAAGAATGTTGACTTATCTCCTAGCCAATGATCTGCCATCCTATTTGGTTATCACACGAGGTGCAAAAGGGCCAACAAAGAAGGATAGCAACGGGGTTGATATTCCAAAACCGAGTTTAGAATGGGATAGTGAGGATGTGAAACTAGCCTCACAAAATGCTAAGGCATTCAACCAACTCTTATGTGCCATTGATCGGGATCAAGTTAACAAGCTTCCGGAATGTGGAAATGCATATGATTTATGGAAGTCTTTGGAAATGGTCAATGAGGGCACAAGCCAAGTGAAGGAATCGAAGATCAACCGGTTCATGTGCGAATTGGACAATTTCAAGATGGAATCTGGGGAAGAAATTGATCACATGATTTCTAGGTTTACGGTCATCATCAATCATTTGGGAGCATTGGAAAAGTCATCGGGACATCGGATCAAGTGAAGAAAATCTTGAGATCTCTCCCGAAAGAGTTTAGAAGCTATACCTCTTCCATTAAGGAAGCAAACGACATAAACACATTGAAGATGAATGATTTGGTCGGCAAATTGCTTGAGTACGAAATGGAAATCAAAATGGACAAAAAGGAGGAAGATGAGAAAAGGACAAGGAAATCCTTGGCCTTAAAAGCAAGAAGAAAAGATGAGTCAAGCTCAAGTGAAGAAGAAGATAGTGATGATGAGTTGGCTCAAATAAACAAGAACTTGAAGAAGCTTCTTAAGTCCGTAAATAAAAAGGAAAATCAAAGACGGATGAAAAGAATGAAGAGAAGTGGCCTCGGAAGAACAAGAAAATTATGTGTTATGAATGCAACAAACCGGGTCACATAGCTACCGATTGCCCATTGAGGAAAATGAAAGGAAAATCAAAGAAAAAGGCAATGAAAGCAACTTCAACTTGGAGCGATAGCGATTCAAACTCATCCGAGGAGGAAGAAGTTGAAGATAAATCAATAGCATTTATGGCTATCACGGATGAAGACATCCGATTTGAAATTGAAGAAGAAAGCGAAGAAGAAGAGGTACACAATTCTGAATTACTTGATGCTTTTAATGGTTTAAAAGAATTATGTGATGTGCTTAAAAAGAAATTGAAACTAGTTAAAAATAAGCATGCTACACTTAAAATTGAACATGCAACTAGTATGGATAAAATTCATGTTTTAGATAATGATGTGATAAACTTAAAGGCTAAACATGAAAAAGAAATTCCATGCTTGAATGATGAAAATGCATGTTTAAAATTGAAAAAGCTAGAACTTGAAAATGCCATATCAAATATGCCATCTAGCTCTAAGACATGCACCTGTGAATCTATATTGAATGAAAATGTTTTATTGAACACTAAGGTTATAGATTTGCAAAACTTACTTAGCAAATTCACATTGGGACATAAAAATTTTAATATGCTTATTAGTTCCCAAAAATGTGCTTTTAAAAGAGAAGGATTAGGATATAGGCCTTACATTAAAAGAAAATTTTTGAAGAATTATTTTGTTAAGGCATCCGATTCTCATGCTAAGAATGTTGTAAATGAAAATGTCACATGTCATGCTTGCAATGAAAAAAGACATAAAATTTTTGAATGCATGTTTCAGATGTGATTAAGAATGCATGGATTCCTCAAGGAATCAAAACTAACCCCAATGGACCCAAGAAAGTTTGGGTACCAAAGTGTAATTGATAAATTTGTAGGGGGAGCTTTGGGAATGGATCTTTAAAGAGAATTGCAAAATTGATCCCAAAGGCTCAAGGAAATGAGGAATCGCAACGGTAAAGGTAAAATCCGTACTCACGGAAACATTGGTACCGTTTCCTCTAAATTATGTATGTATGCATATTTCAAATTGATATATGTTTTGAAGCATACAAAATGATTAGGCAAGTATTCAAACTTCTATTGATATCGATTTTCATTTGATATCACTAAGTGCCTTAATCATATATTTAAACCCCTATTCTATTTCAATTGGTATCACATGAAACTTATTGAGTTAATTTAAATCATATATGTGATCATTTGATTAATTTTGCATTGAAAATGACTTTGCCATGTAACATAATTATATAATCATGAAAATCATGGATTTTGATTGTTTAGTAATTGGTAAGATATTCATAAGAAGACAATCATTAATATGCATTGAAGTCATTGATTTTAATTGGTATCATGATATATAATGACTTATTTCATTTGATATCACAATTAGGGAGATACAATGCTTAAAGTGATATGATATTCAATTGGTTCATTGATATAAATTATTAGTTGGTATCATGAGTGCATAATCTTTTGAAACTTACATTATACATGATCTTTTCATCTTATGACAAAAAGGGGAAAATGCCAAAATGTGCATATTTTTTATTTGGTATCTTTTTTATAGCACATATATAATTGGTATCTCATTTAGATTTAAATTTTACTTCTCCACTTTTTGATAATGTCAAAGGGGGAGAAATCATTAGAAATGAGATTAAAACTTGTTTAACCCTCACCCTTGGTTTAATGGGGAGTAAATGTACTAATGTGTTTGTCAAGTTGTTATAGAGCTATTTTGAAGACAATCACACATTGAGGGGGAGCTTATGTTGAGGGGGAGCAAAATGGTCAAATTTGGACTCCAAGAAGCTCACAAGTTGCAACAAGTTTTAAGGGGTTGCCATCATCAAAAATGGGGAGATTGTTGGCGACTTGGTCGCGTAATTGGATTTTGATGACGTCAACGCAATTGACGACTTTGACGTGCAAACACGAAGCAATACAAAAAGTGTCGAAGCATAAGGAGTGAAGAGCGAGAATGTGAAGACTAGCGGCAAATCGAAGATAATGATTAAGAGCTAAATTTTATTGTAAGTGAGTTTACTCAAGTGATCTAAAGCTCTTAGGAATCATACATTTTGCATCACTTGCATTTAAAATGGATTAGAATGCTTAAAGAATCATTTGCACTTTATTTGCACAAAAATGAATTTCTATGCACAAGTGCATCGGTAAATGATCTTCCAAAAACTATCAAACGGTTGAATTAAACTTCAAATGATATACCGTTAGATAGATATGTGTCTCTAGTTTGCTACGGTTCAAACGGAACATAATTCCGATGCATAGAACTTTTGCTAGAGCCTTTTTAGTACAACATGTTCAGATGTGCGTTTCTGCATACACGTGACATTAGAAAAATTCCATAAAATTCATCTTATGTTTTTGGAGCTGAATATTTAACAGAAGCTAGATCTATGTGTCTAGTTTATGTAGAAATTTACGGATCATGATTTGGAATTTTATAGAGAAAGTTACGGCCAAAATACCAAGTGTCGTCAGTCTTGACTGGTCATGCACATACTGAAACCAGGGAGCTCCATGCCGGTCCCCATGCCGGTTTGCTCGCCGGTCTCCATGCCGGTTTTAGCTGAGAAAATATGCTCTCTGGAACCAGGGAGCTCCTCGCCGTCTCCTCGCCGGTCTCCTCGCCGGTCTCCTCGCCGTTTTGCTCGCCGGTCCAACGGCTAGTTTTTTGAACGTTATGTTACCGTTGGAGCCCTAGACCGGCATGCCGGTTTCCTCGCCGGTTTCCTCGCCTCGCCGGTCTCGCTGTGAGTTGGCTAAAGCTTTGCATTTTATTATAAATAGAACCCCAACTCCTTTGCCTCAAGTTAGAGATCTAGAAAACCTTCATATACATTCTCTAAGGCAAACAAAGAGTGTCATACACCTTCATATTTATAACACTCATCCAAGCTCACACACACATCTTCCACATCATTTAGTGAGCTTAGAACACTTGGGTTTGCTCTCACACAATCTTCTTATTATTTGTGAGTGCCCAAGTGTGTTTAAATCTTTCATATCAAAAACACTTGTGGTTTGTGAAATCCCATTGTTTGGGTAAAGTGTAAAGGTTTGTGAGTGAGCCTACGTAGAAAACTCAATCTTGTAAAAGTTCGGAGTGCGCCTTGGCGGAAAACTCTTGGTTACGAGAAAACCACGGAAAACTCGATTCTAGTGGAAATCTTCAAGCGAGGCTTGGGGGAGTGGACGTATGCACGTTTGGCCGAACCACTATAAATCTTGGTGTTGCATTTCTCTTTCCCTTAACCTTCACTTATTTGCAAGTTTATTTACATTTATATTATTGATTAGAAAACTTGCATATATGTTGTTATTTACAATAGAGAAAATTGTCTAAAACTCCCACTTGGTAATAAGAGCTTAAAATCGGCAAATATTTTATAATTCCGCATTTATAGCGATAACCCAATTCACCCCCCCTCTTGGGTATAGAGATTTCTTGTCGCTATTGCTTGTAGGTACTTTCAATAACAAATGTGTGTAAGAAGTATTAAGGAATTAATATTTCATTATAATTCACAAAATTTTACATTTTACTTTATTAATAAAAAAATTGTAGTAAAATGTGATATTTCTATCGTGAAATGTAGTAAAATGTAAAGTTTGAAAAAATATAAAAGTAAATTATAAAATTTTATAATGATTATAATAGTAAAATATTATAATTTACTTATTGTATACATATATTATTTCTCAAATTTGAAGTAGTAGTAAAATGATAAAAACTTTTTTTTTTTACTAATCAATAATGAAAAAATTATTTATAGTAAATGAAGATAATTCCAATAAATAAATTAATGATTAATGTATGATATATCCTTATTACAAATTAAACACTCACAATAAATAATAATGAAATTGAGTATATTAGACAACAACTTATATTTTACAAATATATTGAACTTAGATTTTATAATGAGAAACGGGGGAAGGAAAATAAAACAAGTTTGGTTCGACCATTTACATCAATTTCAATTGTGTTCTTGTTTTTGGCACACAAAAAAAATGGGGAATTAATTTCCCTCCAATTTCTTTATATATATATATTATTTATAAACATTGGTTTTAACACATCATAGCTACAGACAACTATGGTTTATCTAATAAAATGACATCTTTGCTGCTGATTTCTCCATTTTACCCTTTCAAATACCAAATTAAAGGTCAACATTGGTCAACGGACTTATGTGTCAAAATTTTACTGGAGAACAATGTTGTCATATTCAAGATGTACAAATACATGTCCACTCTTAAATGATTGATTTTTAAAATAAATTTTTAGATTTGAAAAAAAGCGCACAAATAATACCCATATCTGCGAGTAAATCTTTGGTGCAACAGTGGTAGGATGACGTGGTACACCAACCAATTTAAAAAATAACATATTTAATTTTCTTCCTATTTTTTAGTTGCTTTTTGACTTTTTTAGCACGCGTGGCAAAATGATGATTGGCTTGTTGCATGGATGACGTGGTACCACTGTTGCACCAAAGATTTTCTCCATATCTGCATCCACATATTATTATCCCCACCATAACACCATGAACTTTTGATTTAAAAATAAGATGAGGAATAATTAAATTTTATATGATAAAATGTTAGAAAAACTAATAGAAAATAGTAGTAGTTAACGATATAAGGTTTTGAAAAATGAGGAGATATTTTAACAAACAATTCCATTGTTGTGTATTTCTTTAGGATTAAGAGAAGGTTTTTGGGAAATTTTTGCCCAGCTTATATAAACGACAGGTCATTTATATATAAAAAAAAATTGATACGTGCCATTGTAATAGTTGTAATATAAAAATATAAATAAGAACCAAAAATAAAACATTTACTTTTGTTCAATAGTGAAAAATTTTTTTAATCTTGTAGTGAAATTTTTTAGTGTTTATGTGTAAGTGTTTATAGATTTTTATATTCTCAAAGGGGTGTGATTTGGTGGCAAATAATTTATGATTTAATTATCAGGTTTTGGGTTCGAGTTCAAGAGGTGCATTTTCTTATAAAAACTTGTGACAGTCGAAGATTTTATCTACTCCACTTAAACAAATGTTTCAAAAAACAGGTTTATAGAATTTTATATGCATGTATCACAAACTTACTAGATATAGGGATCTTATTTTCACGGAGATTGCTACATTTTCTTCCATTAAAATTAACTTTTATCACTTATTCTCTTAAAATTTCATAAATCCTATTACCTTAGGACGTGTATCTGGTGCTGACTTGAGGGTTTTTTTTTTTTTTTTTTTTTTTAAATAGCGATTGATAGTTTTGGATAATTATTTAAATGTATCAAAATTTAAATATATTATTATTTAAACACGCGTAATATAAAATAATGAAAAATTTAATATAACTCAACTTAGCATTTGATATAAATTCTGTTACCCTAACATTAAAAAAAAATCAAGAGATAACAATTTTTTTGGACTCAAGGATACTCTTTGGCAGATTTATAATTTCTACGAAATTTATCGAATTTGTTACACAATATTATTTATACATGCATGGCCATCATGGTTGCCACTACCACGATTCCTAGGAGCTAATAATTGCTGGTGAGATAGATGGGAATTAGTGTTTTATATGTGATAATAAATTAAAAAACTTTTTTTCTCTGATTGAAATATAACTTTCAGTTGATTTTTTAATGTCAGTATAAAATAGTATTACATATATATTAGGGTGAGGGGTAAATGCGGATTTTTGAAGGGGATCCAAGCAGTGGTGTATCCACTAAGGGGCCAGTGGGGGCAAAAAAATTAATAAATATTTTATTTTAAAAATTTATTATATATATATTACAATAGTCAATTTATCCCAAAAATCAATTATAAAATCTCACTCCATTGGCCTCAATTTGTAATTAGGTTCACGACGACATCAACCAAATTTGCCCCAATTCGAGCTCGCCAACATCAATACCAATTTGTCCCAGAAAATTACAAAAAAGATAAGCAACAAGACGGCAGTGCAACTCTTCTCTCTGCAGCTTCTTCATTTTCCACTTCTTAACAATTATCTTAAAGTAAGCTTCGTTTCCCTTTCTTTAATCTGTTTGATAAATTATTGTTGCTCTGTTATAAAAACCTCTCTAAAATTGATATCCATTTTAAACTCAAAATATGGATTTGATAGAACCTGCTAATCAAACCCATAGGTAGTCAGGAATGAAGTAATCACGAACATATGTTAGACAGATCAATTGACAACAGAGGATAGAGACTAACTTGCATCATTATCGGGTGAAATTATTTTATGTGATTTTAGATGCACAATTTCAAGAGCTTAACAACTGTTTCAATGAGACAAACACCGAGTTGCTTCTTTGTTTAGCTTCCCTTAGTTCATGTGATTCATTCTCCTCATTCAATAAACAAAATCTAGTTCGTCTTGCTCAATTTTATCCCACATATTTCTCTTGAATAGAGCTCATTATATTAGATGGTCAACCTGATACCTACATTATAGATATGCATTCTAGTGTTGAGTTTTCGAAAATAAATGGGATTGGTGACATTGCAGGCAGCAATGTTGGTTCAAACTAAAAAGTATGAGGTTATATTCACTAGTTTACTTACTTTTGATATTAACTTTAATATAAATATGAAACTACGTCGTGGACAATGTAATGTATAAAATATTTACATTTTTAATAAATATAAATATTTTTATGTTTTTTTATTTATATTAATTTTCATAACTTTGCCCCCACTAACTTATTTTTCTGGATCATCCAAGTGACAATCTCTCTTATTATCATGTTTTGGTATTACGAAAACATTAAGGTAAAGTGATAATTGACAACTTTTATAGGGAATTCTTAGAGAGTAATAATAGTCCACAGTCCACACTAGAAAAATGGGATTTCTGAAGCAAAATACTAATAAAGAAAAAAAATAAGAAAAAAATCGCATCATACCAATACGATTTATTTTATTGTTCATTATTATCCCTTATGGAATTTATTACAAAATGAAATGCTAGTTTGCACTCATCTTTATTTTATTGTTCATTATTATCCCTTATGGAATTTATTACAAATTGAAAATGTATATTATAATTCGCATTCAATTTGTTGGATATAGTTCTGCTGGTAAGCGAGGCTTTGCAAGAACATGCAAGGGTTTAGCCATAGAGAGGTCAGATTTTGATTCATTCAAATCAATCTTCTTCTCATTTGGTGGAATGCTCCAATCAAATCCTTGAAGAAGCCTTGCCAATAGCATTACCGATATTTCAGACCCAAGTGCCACGCCAATACAACCGCGTCTTCCTCTGCTAAATGATATGAATTTTAGGTCTGGTTCAGTAAGCTCAACCTGATGATGATTAGTTGAATTAATATGACGTTCTGGCTTGAATGTTAATGGATCTTCCCATACTTTAGGGTTTCTGCCAAGTCCTAGTCGGCTTAACAGAACATGACTTCCTTTGGGAATGAAATAGCCTGCGATTGTTGCATCACGGGTTGAGACATGGGGAACGTTAAATGATACAATGGGATGGAGGCGAAAAGATTCCCTTAAACAAGCCTTGACATAATTGAGTTTCGGGACATCAGATTCATTAACAAGTCTCTCTTTTCCAACAACCATATCTATTTCATCTGTTGCTCTTTTAAGAATATCAGGTTGGTTCATCATCTCAGCTATACCCATTTCTGCCGCATTCGAAGGATTTATCTACTGTCTCAAGCATCAGTTCCTACGATATAAACATAACGTTGTGAGAAACGATATGTGTCTGTCATGTGAGAAAGGATACACGAACAATTCAATATGTTACAATATATTTAATTATATATTTCTTACGTACCACGCATTGACCTTTGATCTCATCTACGGTTAACGATGGGTTCCCACTCTCATCCTTGGCTAGAATAAGGGCGTCAAGCAAGTCCTCTCCTTCATTTTTCATCCCAGTAATTCTCCATTGTTGAACTCTTTCATCTATAATCGGATCATGATATTTGGAGATAGTTTCATATCATCACTTATAATTTTTTCATGTCCTTCTAAATCGAACACTCTCATCCAAGGATAATAATCAGATAGAATGAACGAGTAAAGGTTGTTGAGTACATTGAAAAGTGATTCAATGTGTTCTTCTTCTTCAAACCCTGGTCCTCCATCATCTTTCCTTCACCAAAATATCTCTTGTTAAATATCAACTTCCTTATGATGTTTCCACAATATTGACGAGCTACAAGTCTTATATTTATGGGGGAACCAACTTTGTTTTTTGCATCGATTGTAAACAAAGCTAACAAGATTGTCAGCTTCTTCTGTTCTCTTAGTGAGCAACGAGTGAAGCCGTGCTGAATTTATTACGTGAGATGTCACCACCTTTCTCATTTTCTTCCACTGCTCTCCCCAGGGCGAAAAAGCTATCGTCAAGAAACCGCGACCAGAATATTCAGTTGCCATTGTAATTGGCCTCGATGCAAAAATGAGGTCATTTTTTTTTAAAAATTCTAGTGCAATTTCTGGGGAGGTCACTGGGATAACATGAACATTCCCAAAGCGAATGCATGCGATATCGGTGTTTAGGTCTTTCATAATGGCATGAATCCATTTGAAGGTTGGGTTGTTTCTCCACATTTCTGGAAGGTTTCCAATGATTGGCCATGGAGTTGGGCCTGGAGGAAGAGGTGGTCTCGACTTGAATTTGATGGAAAAGGTTAAGAATATAATTGCAGTAATAATCAAAAGAGATGCTGAGACTGAGAACATGGTGAGTGAATTAAAATGCAAGCACAGCACAGCCATTATACACTCTCTCACACACATATATATATATACACATCGTTGGCTTCGGGTGGCCAAATTACTCACTCATCAAAGCCGAATGATACACGTGGGCGGCGGTTAAAAGTGCGGGTCAAACATATTCTTTCCTGCCTGCCTATGTTATATAAAATATGTATTCACGTTTTAGTTATTGCAAAAATATGATGGGGGCATTGAATATGTGCTTGGGTAATTGTTCAGGTTGAAAGAGAAGTTAAAATTAGAAAATTGATTCCTTTAACTTGCAACTGAAATTAATTCACACCGGTGTGATTATAGTGGTTCGGCCAATTCTTTTACATATATTTCTACTCCCTCAGCCATGCTTAAAGCTTTTCTATAGTTGAATCCACAACTTTATATCGAGTTTTCCGTGGCTCACTCACATAAAGAGATTTGTCCCTAGGTTCATTCCAACCTTTACACAAGAGTTTATCACATAGGTTCACTCTTTAAACATTTACAATGAGTTTTCTCTATAAGCTCACTCACAAACCTGTTACCAACACATGAATGCACCTTTTAAATATACTCACTCAACAATGGATTTCACTATTACAAGTGTTTAAATATTGACTTGGTTTTCATCCTAAAATAAGATCATTTCTTATTGAGTTAGAAATTAATTAAGTTTGATTAAGATGGCTCTACAAGTTTAAAGATATGCATTGTGTTGTTGGTTAATATAGATTTATTTCAAATAGTTTGTAAATAAATCTAGGATTAATAATACATGTATGGTTAGATCCTAAGAGAACAAACATGTAAATATATTAGGGATTACGTTTCCTAACATTGGTATCAGTAGCTTAAATGCATGTATTCTAGTTGGATTACACAAAAATTGCATGACCAAGCATGAAAGTTGTTAAAAATGCTTCTGGTTTTTGTTTTTACAAAAATAATTTTCTTCAACTTGGGCCATAATAACTCTCTGTAGAAAATTGATACACATGTTCAAATATGTTTTGAAAACTAGGTCATTGATATCTTCAATTTGGTATATCATTTGCTTAATTTGGATTAAAATTGAGAAAGATATAGACCCAAAAGTTGGCTAGATGAATCTGTTTTTACACAGAAAAAAACACTCCCGAATAGATGTATTACATGTCATCCGCTATTTAGAGAAGAGGACGACAAGTCGTCCGGATTCTGTACGACAAGTCGTACATT